>JASGCC010000073.1:1200000-1586987 GCA_030067915.1 Hydractinia echinata | reverse complement strand
TCTTAATTTGACATGATTGCTGGACTCAGCAATTAACACTGGGCGCTGTGGTAGCGCTTTATTGTCATTTATCACATTTATAAGGTCAAAGTCCAAAATCAGTTCAATAAGTTCACAGATCAATCGTTTCACTGTTAAAAGCGATGCAACCTAGTAATATCAGAAAAATATCGCTAATACATGTTGGTACGAATATGTACGCAACCGTTGTAACTCAAACGGATGATACCCGTTAGAAAATCAATGAAAGTAGTTTTTGAAACTGTCTCTATTTCTTCAGCGCGCTAACGCTAGGATTGGTCCCACAGTAAAAAATGACTTATTTATCTATTTTAAATAAAGCGCTACCACAGCGCCAGTGTAATCGTGAGTTCCAGCAATCATGTCAAATTAAGAAGAATGTTATTTCTTGGAGTCCAATTGTCTCATTTATCACATTTATAAGGTCAAAGTCCAAAATCAGTTCAATTAAGTCCCAAGTCAATCGTTTCACTGTTAAAAGCGATGCAACCTAGTAATACAGAAAATATCGCTAAATACATGTTGGTACGAATATGTGACGAACCGTTGTAACTCAAACGGATGATACCGTTAGAAAGTCAATGAAATGTAGTTTTGAAACTGTCTCTATTTCTCACGCGCGCTAACGGCTAGGATTGGTCCACAGTAAAAAATGACTTATTATCTAATTTTCAAATAAAGGCTACCACAGCACCAGTGTAATCGCTGAGTTCCAGCAATCATGTCAAATTAAAAGAATGTTTTTTTGGAGTCCAATTGTCTCATTTATCACATTTATAAGGTCAAAGTCCAAAATCAGTTCAATTAAGTCCCACAGTCAATCGTTTCACTGTTAAAAGCGATGCAACCTAGTAATATCAGAAAAATATCGCTAAATACATGTTGGTACGAATATGTGACGCAAACCGTTGTAACTCAAACGGATGATACCGTTAGAAAGTCAATGAAATGTAGTTTTGAAACTGTCTCTATTCTTCAGCGCGCGCTAACGGCTAGGAATTGGTCCCAGTAAAAAAATGACTTTATTTAACTAATTTTCAAATAAAAGAGCTACCACAGCGCCCAGTGTAATCGCTGAGTTCCAGCAATCATGTCAAATTAGGAAGAATGTTATTTCTGGAGTCCAATTGTCATTTATACATTTATAAGGTCAAAGTCCAAAATCAATTCAATTAAGTCCACAGTCAATCGTTTCACTGTTAAAAGCGATGCAACCTAGTATATCAGAAAAATATCGCTAAATACATGTTGTACGAATATGTACGAAACCGTGTAACTCAAACGTTGATACCGTTAGAAAATCAATGAAATGTAGTTTTTGAAAACTGTCTCTATTTCTTAACGCGCGCTAACGGCTAGGATTGGTCCCCACAGTAAAAAATGACTTATTTATCTAAATTTTTAAATAAAGTGCTACCAACAGCACCCAGTGTAATCGCTGAGTTCGCAATCATGTCAAATAAAAGAATGTATCTTCTTGGAGTCCAATTGTCTCATTTATCACATTTTATAAGGTCAAAGTCCAAAATCAGTTCATTAAGTTCCAGACAAGTCATCGTTTCACTGTTAAAAGCGATGCAACCTAGTAATATCAGAAAAATATCCGCTAAATCACATTTGGTAACGAATATGTGACGCAACGCGTTGTAACTCAAACGGATTGATACCGTTAGAAAGTCAATGAATGTAGGTTTTGAAACTGTTCTCTATTTCTTCAGACGCGCGTTAACGGATAGGATTGGTCCCACAGTAAAAAAATGACTTACTTATCTAATTTTCAAATAAAGTGCTACCACAGCACCCAGTGTAATCGTTTGAGTTCCAGCAATCATGTCAAATTAAGAAAGAATGTTATTTCTTGGAGTCCAATTGTCTCATTTATCACATTTATAAGGTCAAAGTCCAAAATCAATTCAATTAAGTTCCACAGTCAATCGTTTCACTGTTAAAAGCGATGCAACCTAGTAATATCAGAAAAATATCGCTAAATACATGTTGCTACGAATATTGACGAAACCGTTTGTAACTCAAACGGGTTTGATACCGTTAGAAAATCATGAAAGGTAGTTTTTGAAACTGTCTCTATTTCTTCAACGCGCGCTAACGGCTAGGATGGTCCCGCAGTAAAAAATGACTTACTTATCTAAATTTTCAAATAAAGTGCTACCACAGCACCCAGTGTAATCGCTGAGTTCCAGCAATCATGTCAAATTAAAAGAATGTTCTTTCTTGGAGTCCAATTGTCTCATTTATCACATTTATAAGGTCAAAGTCCAAAATCAGTTCAATTAAGTCCCAGAGTCAATCGTTTCACTGTTAAAAGCGATGCAACCTAGTAATATCAGAAAAATATCGCTAAATACATGTTGGTACGAATATGTGACGCAACCGTTGTATCTCAAACAGACTGATACCGTTAGAAAGTCAATGAAATGTAGTTTTTGAAACTGTTTCTATTTCTTCAGCGTGCGCTAACGGCTACGATTGGGTCCCACAGTAAAAAATGACTTATTTATCTAAATTTTCAAATAAAGTGCTACCACAGCACCCAGTGTAATCGCTGAGTTCCAGCAATCATGTCAAATTAAAAAAGAATGTTATTTCTTGGAGTCCAATTGTCTCATTTATTACATTGATAAGGTGAAAGTCCAAAATCAGTTCAATTAAGTTCCACAGGCAATCGTTTCAGTGATAAAAGCGATGCAACCTAGTAATATCAGAAAAATATCGCTAAATACATGTTGGTACGAATATGTGACGCAACCGTTGTAACTCAAACGGATTCATAGCGTTAGAAAATCAATGAAATATAGTTTTTGAAACTGTTCTCTATTTCTTCAGCGCGCGCTAACAGCTAGGATTGGTCCCACAGTAAAAAATGACTTATTTATCTACATTTTAAATAAAGCGCTACCACAGCGCCCAGTGTAATTGCTGAGTTCCAGCAATCATGTCAAATTAAGAAGAATGTTATTTCTTGGAGTCCAATTGTCTCATTTATCACATTTATAAGGTCAAAGTCCAAAATCAGTTCAATTAAGTTACACAGTCAATCGTTTCACTGTTAAAAGCGATGCAACCTAGTAATATCAGAAAAATATCGCTAAATACATGTTGGTACGAATATGTGACGCAACCGTTGTAACTCAAGCGGACTGATACCGATAGAAAATCAATGAAATGTAGTTTTTGAAACTGTCTCTATTTCTTCAGTGCGCACTAACGGCTAGGATTGGTCCCACAGTAAAAAATGACTTATTTATCTATATTTTTAAATAAAGCGCTACCACAGCGCCCAGTGTAATCGTTGAGTTCCAGCAATCATGGCAAATTAAGAAGAATGTTATTTCTTGGAGTCCAATTGTCTCATTTATCACATTTATAAGGTCAAAGTCCAAAATCAATTCAATTAAGTTCCACAGTCAATCGTTTCACTGTTAAAAGCGATGCAACCTAGTAATATCAGAAAAATATCGCTAAATACATGTTGCTACGAATATTTGACGAAACCGTTGTAACTCAAACGGGTTGATACCGTTAGAAAATCAATGAAAGGTAGTTTTTGAAACTGTCTCTATTTCTTCAACGCGCGCTAACGGCTAGGATTGGTCCCACAGTAAAAAATGACTTACTTATCTAAATTTTCAAATAAAGTGCTACCACAGCACCCAGTGTAATCGCTGAGTTCCAGCAATCATGTCAAATAAAAAGAATGTTCTTTCTTGGAGTCCAATTGTCTCATTTATCACATTTATAAGGTCAAAGTCCAAAATCAGTTCAATTAAGTCCCAGAGTCAATCGTTTCACTGTTAAAAGCGATGCAACCTAGTAATATCAGAAAAATATCGCTAAATACATGTTGGTACGAATATGTGACGCAACCGTTGTAACTCAAACGGATTGATACCGTTAGAAAATCAATGAAATATAGTTTTTGAAACTGTCTCTATTTCTTCAGCGTGCGCTAACGGCTAGGATTGGTCCCACGGTAAAAAATGACTTATTTATCTAAATTTTTAAATAAAGCGCTACCACAGCACCCAGTGTAATCGCTGAGTTCCAGCAATCATGTCAAATAAAAAGAATGTTCTTTCTTGGAGTCCAATTGTCTCATTTATCACATTTATAAGGTCAAAGTCCAAAATCAATTCAATTAAGTTCCACAGTCAATCGTTTCACTGTTAAAAGCGATGCAACCTAGTAATATCAGAAAAATATCGCTAAATACATGTTTGCTACGAATATTTGACGAAACCGTTGTAACTCAAACGGGTTGATACCGTTAGAAAATCAATGAAAGGTAGTTTTTGAAACTGTCTCTATTCTTCAACGCGCGCTAACGGCTAGGATTGGTCCCACAGTAAAAAATGACTTACTTATCTAAATTTTCAAATAAAGTGCTACCACAGCACCCAGTGTAATCGCTGAGTTCCAGCAATCATGTCAAATAAAAGAATGTTCTTTCTTGGAGTCCAATTGTCTCATTTATCACATTTATAAGGTCAAAGTCCAAAATCAGTTCAATTAAGTCCCAGAGTCAATCGTTTCACTGTTAAAAGCGATGCAACCTAGTAATATCAGAAAAATATCGCTAAATACATGTTGGTACGAATATGTGACGCAACCGTTGTAACTCAAACGGATTGATACCGTTAGAAAATCAATGAAATATAGTTTTTGAAACTGTCTCTATTTCTTCAGCGTGCGCTAACGGCTAGGATTGGTCCCACGGTAAAAAATGACTTATTTATCTAAATTTTTAAATAAAGCGCTACCACAGCACCCAGTGTAATCGCTGAGTTCCAGCAATCATGTCAAATTAAAAAGAATGTTATTTCTTGGAGTCCAATTGTCTCATTTATCACATTTATAAGGTCAAAGTCCAAAATCAGTTCAATTAAGTCCCACAGTCAATCGTTTCACTGTTAAAAGCGATACAACCTAGTAATATCGGAAAAATATCGCTAAATACATGTTGGTACGAATATGTGACGCAACCGTTGTAACTCAAACGGATTGATACCGTTAGAAAGTCAATGAAATGTAGGTTTTGAAACTGTCTCTATTTCTTCAGCGCGCGTTAACGGATAGGATTGGTCCCACAGTAAAAAAATGACTTACTTATCTATATTTTCAAATAAAGTGCTACCACAGCACCCAGTGTAATCGTTGAGTTCCAGCGATCATGTCAAATTAAGAAGAATGTTATTTCTTGGAGTCCAATTGTCTCATTTATCACATTTATAAGGTCAAAGTCCAAAATCAATTCAATTAAGTTCCACAGTCAATCGTTTCACTGTTAAAAGCGATGCAACCTAGTAATATCAGAAAAATATCGCTAAATACATGTTGCTACGAATATTTGACGAAACCGTTGTAACTCAAACGGGTTGATACCGTTAGAAAATCAATGAAAGGTAGTTTTTGAAACTGTCTCTATTTCTTCAACGCGCGCTAACGGCTAGGATTGGTCCCACAGTAAAAAATGACTTACTTATCTAAATTTTCAAATAAAGTGCTACCACAGCACCCAGTGTAATCGCTGAGTTCCAGCAATCATGTCAAATAAAAAGAATGTTCTTTCTTGGAGTCCAATTGTCTCATTTATCACATTTATAAGTTCAAAGTCCAAAATCAGTTCAATTAAGTCCCAGAGTCAATCGTTTCACTGTTAAAAGCGATGCAACCTAGTAATATCAGAAAAATATCGCTAAATACATGTTGGTACGAATATGTGACGCAACCGTTGTAACTCAAACGGATTGATACCGTTAGAAAATCAATGAAATATAGTTTTTGAAACTGTCTCTATTTCTTCAGCGTGCGCTAACGGCTAGGATTGGTCCCACGGTAAAAAATGACTTATTTATCTAAATTTTTAAATAAAGCGCTACCACAGCACCCAGTGTAATCGCTGAGTTCCAGCAATCATGTCAAATTAAAAAGAATGTTATTTCTTGGAGTCCAATTGTCTCATTTATCACATTTATAAGGTCAAAGTCCAAAATCAGTTCAATTAAGTCCCACAGTCAATCGTTTCACTGTTAAAAGCGATACAACCTAGTAATATCGGAAAAATATCGCTAAATACATGTTGGTACGAATATGTGACGCAACCGTTGTAACTCAAACGGATTGATACCGTTAGAAAGTCAATGAAATGTAGGTTTTGAAACTGTCTCTATTTCTTCAGCGCGCGTTAACGGATAGGATTGGTCCCACAGTAAAAAAATGACTTACTTATCTAAATTTTCAAATAAAGTGCTACCACAGCACCCAGTGTAATCGCTGAGTTCCAGCAATCATGTCAAATTAAAAAGAATGTTATTTCTTGGAGTCCAATTGTCTCATTTATTACATTGATAAGGTGAAAGTCCAAAATCAGTTCAATTAAGTCCCACAGTCAATCGTTTCACTGTTAAAAGCGATGCAACCTAGTAATATGAGAAAAATATCGCTAAATACATGTTGGTACGAATATGTGACGCAACCCTTGTAACTCAAACGGACTGATACCGTTAGAAAGTCAATGAAATGTAGTTTTTGAAACTGTCTCTATTTCTTCAGCGCGCGCTAACGGCTAGGATTGGACCCGCAGTAAAAAATGACTTATTTAACTAAATTTTCAAATAAAGAGCTACCACAGCGCCCAGTGTAATTGCTGAGTTCCAACAATCATGTGAAATTAGGAAGAATGTTATTTCTTGGAGTCCAATTGTCTCATTTATCCCATTTATAAGGTCAAAGTCCAAAATCAGTTCAATTAAGTTCCACAGGCAATCGTTTCAGTGATAAAAGCGATGCAACCTAGTAATATCAGAAAAATATCGCTAAATACATGTTGGTACGAATATGTGACGCAACCGTTGTAACTCAAACGGATTGATAGCGGTAGAAAATCAATGAAATATAGTTTTTGAAACTGTCTCTATTTCTTCAGCGCGCGCTAACAGCTAGGATTGGTCCCACAGTAAAAAAATGACTTATTTATCTACATTTTTAAATAAAGCGCTACCACAGCGCCCAGTGTAATTGCTGAGTTCCAGCAATCATGTCAAATTAAGAAGAATGTTATTTCTTGGAGTCCAATTGTCTCATTTATCACATTTATAAGGTCAAAGTCCAAAATCAATTCAATTAAGTTCCACAGTCAATCGTTTCACTGTTAAAAGCGATGCAACCTAGTAATATCAGAAAAATATCGCTAAATACATGTTGCTACGAATATTTGACGAAACCGTTGTAACTCAAACGGGTTGATACCGTTAGAAAATCAATGAAAGGTAGTTTTTGAAACTGTCTCTATTTCTTCAACGCGCGCTAACGGCTAGGATTGGTCCCACAGTAAAAAATGACTTACTTATCTAAATTTTCAAATAAAGTGCTACCACAGCACCCAGTGTAATCGCTGAGTTCCAGCAATCATGTCAAATAAAAAGAATGTTCTTTCTTGGAGTCCAATTGTCTCATTTATCACATTTATAAGGTCAAAGTCCAAAATCAGTTCAATTAAGTCCCAGAGTCAATCGTTTCACTGTTAAAAGCGATGCAACCTAGTAATATCAGAAAAATATCGCTAAATACATGTTGGTACGAATATGTGACGCAACCGTTGTAACTCAAACGGATTGATACCGTTAGAAAATCAATGAAATATAGTTTTTGAAACTGTCTCTATTTCTTCAGCGTGCGCTAACGGCTAGGATTGGTCCCACGGTAAAAAATGACTTATTTATCTAAATTTTTAAATAAAGCGCTACCACAGCACCCAGTGTAATCGCTGAGTTCCAGCAATCATGTCAAATTAAAAAGAATGTTATTTCTTGGAGTCCAATTGTCTCATTTATCACATTTATAAGGTCAAAGTCCAAAATCAGTTCAATTAAGTCCCACAGTCAATCGTTTCACTGTTAAAAGCGATACAACCTAGTAATATCGGAAAAATATCGCTAAATACATGTTGGTACGAATATGTGACGCAACCGTTGTAACTCAAACGGATTGATACCGTTAGAAAGTCAATGAAATGTAGGTTTTGAAACTGTCTCTATTTCTTCAGCGCGCGTTAACGGATAGGATTGGTCCCACAGTAAAAAAATGACTTACTTATCTAAATTTTCAAATAAAGTGCTACCACAGCACCCAGTGTAATCGCTGAGTTCCAGCAATCATGTCAAATTAAAAAGAATGTTATTTCTTGGAGTTTCTTGGGCAATTTCAGGATCAAACGTAATGGTCAACCGACAAAAACATGCATCAAATGCCTCGATAAAAAGAAGGCGTCACAAGAACGTAATAGGTGCCCGCATCAAAAGGAAAAGCCTAAATGCAAAGAATGCAAGGGCAGTCAGATTTGCTTCCATGAAAGGATAAGATCAAAGTGTAAGGCCTGTAAGGGTGGAAGCATCTGTGAACATGAAGGGGTGAGGGCATATTGTAAGGACCGTGGGGGTGGGGGCATCTGCGACCATCAAAAGCAAAGGCAACAATGCCCCATTTGCGATTTTCATGGTCATATGGCCCAAATGGTAAGAAATCATGTCTACCAGGCCTTACATGGAAACAAGGAGCTTAGCTCTCAAGAGTATCTTGGATGCGATATTGCTACACTGCAGGCCCATATCAAGGCCAAGTTTTCCGAGGGTATGACCTGGGACAACCATGGAGAGTGGCGTATTGATCACAAAGTACCAATTAAATATCGGAAAATGGCGATGCTCCGTCGCTTGCCGAGGTGGCGAAAAGGCTGCACTATTCCAATACCCAAACTATGTGGGCAAGTGAGAACATGTCGAAAGGCAATCGATACATTACGGAATAGGCGTGTTTGATAATAATCTCAACAAGAATAAAATGTTGAACATTATTAAAGAGCCCCATACATCAATCTTCACAGGCCTACCTGGACCTCCTCGAGCAGGAGTATAGGAAGCACTATCACAATATCATCATCCTGTGCCCGACTATACGGTGGAATACCACCTATTTAGAAAGGGCCTCGCTCTGGCGTGACAAATATGTGTTTCTGATTGATCCTAAGGACCAGCTATTTGAATGGATTCAGAAATTATCCTCATTACTGGCGGGCGAACACACCCTTTTCATAATAGACGATATGATATCTGACGAGAGCCTTGATAAAAAACGTCAACCTTTGCTTGAGCTTGCCATCAGTGGTAGGCACAGGAAGCAGAGTTTATGGCTACTTATCCAGAGTTACAGTGCTCTCCCCAAGAATCTGAGGAGGCAAAAGAAAGCCTTGTTTTTGTGGTACCCTCATGAACGCTCGGATATGAACAAATTGACGAGGAAACCAACATGATAGCGGACTGGGATAATATCAAGGCCGAGTTGAAAAAATCTAAGCATGCATGCCTGTATGTGGGGCTGGAACATCCCAGGGCCTGGAAAATCCTTGAGTGACCACGGTGAAAACCTCCGGGTAAGCATTAGTATATAGAAATGTCTATTGCAGCGGTTGATTATTTCCAAGGAAAACAAGTCCGATCATTTTATGTTCAGGATAAAGGTCAATGTATTGTAGCATCCGATGTTTGGAGAGCTGTAGGATATAAACGAAGGGCTGGGGTACAAGCCATTCAGCGATATGTTCCTGCCAGGTATAAAATGCGATTAGGTGACGCTATAACCGGCCCTGAGGGTGTACTCAGCTCTGAGTACACCCAACCAAACACAGTTTTGCTGACTGACGCCGGCCTATATACCTTCCTCCTGAGATGTGGTCAGCCTGACGCAGAACCCTTTTTGGGGTGGGTTGTAGAAGAGGTGCTACCCAAGGAAATGCGAAAGCTTGCTGCGGCAATCGGGGACAGAAATACTGCCGTCGCCATACTCGAGGATGATCTAGAGGATAGGGACAACCAACTCATGGTACTGGGGGATGAACTCGAGGCACAAGCCCGGGAAAATGCAAGGCTTAGAGAAAGACAAGTACCCAATGCCCAGGACTCTGGTAAAGACAACGTCATCATAATCCACCGTAAGTACAGCGCACAGGATGATGACGAATACCATCATCTTCCGTATTATTGCACGCGTGTCCAGAGGCGTAATATTAGCAAGAAGAGGTTGTGGTTCAGTGACAACTACCCGGGGGCGGAGGAGATTGTTGTCATCGACAACCCCAACGGCATACACGCCTTTAATCGTTTTGAGGAGGAGGGGCATGTAGAACGTTTCAGGAACCATTTCGGCCTTATCGACCTTACCCGGAATGACCTGTACGATTTGGGTGTTCCGGCACTATGGGACTAGGCAGGCGCTAATTTTAACTACTTACAGGGTAGTTAAAATTATCACTTTGGAAAATATACATTTTTGACCCTTTTGGGTGTATCTTGAAAGCCAGTGAAATATCCAAAGATATATAAAAAATATATAAAAATATATATTATATATATAAAAAAAATCAATTTACAATCAACTACGATATCCAGGTACCTGTACTACATTGCTGTATCAAGGTAGGGTCGGTGACTGGATATTGCCCTACCTGCCTGGAAAATTTTAGGTATCGGGTGGGGTATACTACGAAGGTTTTGAATACCCTACTGATGACGACCTTTTACACAGGCTAGCGTCAGGCGAAAAAGCATGGGGTACATTTGTAAGAAGCGAGATTGACGAGGATTTAGAGGATGATATTGAACGTCTAGGACTGCATATTGTTCAAAAGGATAGGAAAAACTATGGGGCACTCTGCTACCAGGTCATCAAGGATAGGGACTTGAAGCTATCATATTTGGCTGATATATCAACAATAGGCAATATACTCAACTTTCAGATACCGGATAGACGTCTAGTTGATATTGATTTGGAAAATGAACCTAGTTTCATCAAAGGCATCGTCTATGGGTATCTGTCCTACACCCAACATCCTTTGGACTATGTAAGAGATCCGAATGAAGATGACGAGGATGACGAAATAGATCTGGATGGACTAGATGAACTCGTGAAAACATTTTACCATTCCTTGATATGCTCCGGATATATCTGAACGTCCTCTGAAACCAGCATCAGTTCTTCCGCAACAAAGCTTCTTTCAGGACTGTCCTTTAAATAGTATAAAATACGACTACCTGATACTATACGATCCAGTCTATAGATTTTCCTACTCCAGAAAGCATCTGTTGAGCGTCTCTTTTGATCACCATGTTCTTCCCCTGGCTGTAGCAGATACAAGTACAAACCATCCCCAGATAAGGGCTTTTCCTCGGGATATTGCTGACTTTTGCGAGCGGGACATCTTCAAGTTTAATCGCCCTGTTAGGTTTCATCTCAATCATGTCAGTCTTGGTATTATTGAGACTTTTTACTATAGTGTACAGATGCTTGACCCAAATGGTACTAGACTCCCCAGAGACCAACTCCTGTGCATCTTGGTGCTTAAAGAGTCTTTCGGCAAGTACCTTGTTGTACGACTCTACAAAGGCCGTAAATGTATGGTGATATTTGGTAGTAGCCCGTTTAATCTCAACACCTTTACCTTCTAACAGCTTCGTTACTGTTGACTTGAATTCAGAACCATTGTCACATTGAAAAATCTTATGGTATCGTAAAGGCCCTGCCTTGTAAATATCTTTAATCATATCGGAGACCTCGCTGGCTATTTTGGTACGTAGAGGCCTAGCTACCTTGTACCTTGAAGCTACGTCAATACCCGTGAGAATGTACTTGTAGGTGCTTCCATATAGCTTGTCATATGGCATATACAGTAAATCAAACTGATGCATCTCATTAGGTGTTGTAATGGTAAAATGGGGGTAGTCTATACGTTTTGGGCCCTTGATGTGTCTCAGCCACAAGAGTTGACGGGACAGCCAGTGGGTGACTAGTTTTTCGCAAGTAATTTTATAGCCCTCCGTCCAGCCCAGAGGTGTTCCGGCATGTAGTAGATATTGCTTAGTTTTTCAGCCTCTTCTTCGGTAACAACGTGCGTTTTTGACATATTTATTATACATGTCAAAAAAAACGTTCTTACAAATACCTGTAAGCTACGAAGCCTAGCAGAGATAGGGAGCCAAGGATGAATGTGAGCTCGCCGTCTTGTTGTTTCTTGGAAGGCGTGTAAAAATCAGACAATTGCGGAGCCTTCTTGCTTGATGCTATATAGTATTGATACAGGTCGTCGTCCAACTCATTTAGGCTTCTACCGGCCCTTATCTGCAGTTGCCTTTGCTCATTAAACCAATCAAGCTTAACCTGTCTATCGCGTATCCATTGAGCCTGGGCATCATTGAGTTTCTCCATGGCTTCGTCATGCCTTTTTCGTTCGGCCCCGTTATGCCCCGAAAGTTTGCTAAATAGGTAGTTGGTCCCTGAAAATGCCAGGGCGTTGATTAACGCCCCTCCTGCCATGATTGCCAATGTAGCCATTTTATTTTGAGACAAAACGATTGCCTTTTGAAATGTTCTCACTCGCCCATATGGGTTGAGTGCTGGTGTGGTGCAATCTACTAGCAACCTCAGCAAGCGATGGGGCATCCCCATTTTCCTTATATTTAATTGGCACACTATGATCGATATGCCACTCCCCATGGTTTTCCCAGGTCATACCCTCAACAAACTGGGCCTCGATATGACCACGCAGCGTCGCGATATCGCAACCCAGATACTTCTGAGAACTAAGCTCCTTATTTCCCCGTAAAGCTTTGTGTGTTCGACTTCGTACAACAGAAGCGAGATGTCCAGGGGGGTCACAAATTGGACACATGGATCTAATTCTTTCATGTTTACAAACCTGGCTGCCTTTGCAGTCCTTACAATAGGTCCTCAATTTCTCATGCTTGCAAATCTGACTGCCCTTGCATTCTTTGCATTGGGATCTCAACCTTTGATGGTGACAATACTGACTACCCTTGCATTCCTTGCACTGACCCCTCTGTCTATCATGGGGGCAAATCTGACTACCCTTGCATTACTTGTACTGACCCCTCTGTCTATCATGGGGGCAAATCTGACTGCCCTTGCATTCCTTGCAGAGAGCCCTCTGCCTTTGATGGGGGCATCTGTTACGTTCCCGTGACGCCTTCTTTTTATCGAGGCATTTGATGCATGTCTTTGTAGTTTGACCATTTCCCTTGATCCTAAAATTGTCCAAATATAAAAAGTGTTTACATTTTGAGCATCTATTGGTTCCCTCCATATTGATTTGTATTTGTCCCAGGGGCAAATACAAATTGTGGTCTACTCCACAGAAAGAGACCGTATTTATTCCGACTGTTTGTCCTTCTTCTTGCATTCCTTGCAGCGATACCTTAATTTCCCATGGGGGCATATTTGACTTCCTCCACACTCCTTACAGGTGGATCTCTGCCTTTGATGGGGGCAGATTTGACTTCCCCCACAGTCCTTGCATATTGATCTCCGCCCACCATGCTGGCAGATTCGACTACCCTTGCATTCTTTACACTGGGATCTTATCCTTTGATGGGGACAAATTTCACTTCCTCCACCCTCCTTACACTTGGATCTCTGCCTACCATGGGGGCATTTTGTACGATCCATTGATGCCTTCTTTTTATCCAGGCATTTGATGCATGTCTTTGTAGTTTGACCATTTTTCACCACCTTGAATGCATCTGGTAAAAGACTCTTTTTAAAATTTGGGCAGCTCCTGGTTTCCTTACAGTGATGCCTCAATTTCTCATGCTTACAAATTTGTCTTCCCTTACATTCCTTGCAGCGATACCTTAATTTACCATGGGGGCATATTTGACTTCCTCCACACTCTTTACAGGTGGATCTCTGCCTACCATGGGGCCAGATACCACTTCCTCCACACTCCTTACAGGTGGATCTCTGCCTACCATGGGGGCACCTTGTGCGCTCCTTTGACGCCTTGGATACATTCAAGCATTTGATGCACATTTTTGTTAGTTGGCCATTTCCTTTGATCCTAAAATTGTCCAAATAAAGATAGTGTTTACATCTCGAACACTTACATTTCCCTTCCATATTGATTTATATTTGCCCTATGAGGACAAATACAAATTATGGTCACTAATACACCAAAGAATGAAACCTACCACCCAGAATGTTTAACAGAGCATCTTGAAGCAAGTACACATAGCACCTGAAATCCCCGGTTCCGTCGGCTTTTTTGGTCATATGGAGAGTAATGCCGTCACTAAGCCTCTGTAGGGGTCTACCGCTACCATGTAGGGTATGGTCGGGAGATGCTCTGAAATCGATAAACAACGCATACCGTTCATTGAAAAATTGGCCAATTGTCACATTCGAATCGTGACCACCAAAGAGGTTGGCAATCTGCTCCAGGTGATCCTTTGGAAGCATGGCATGACTATACAGTTCGTTAGGTTCACCCTCCATGGTGATCGAGATCTTCTCAATCTTAGGATTGTAAAAGACTTCATTTACACCGGAATAGGCCTTCACTTTCCCAGGATCTATAAAGAGTAACAAGATACCCTTGAGAGTCTTGGCCGGAGTATCAATTTGAAGGTTGTACCTTGCTTCTTAGTATTCTTTCGTAGGGTAACGCGATACTACTATACCGGGACATCATAGCACTCGCGAGACCCTCATGGGTGATCTTGTCAAACTCTAGGGAAATATTGCTTATTTTATATGCGGCGTCGGCTGCCTTGGCTGCCGTGCCCGCATCCTTGATCACGTCGCTGTACGATGCGAAATGTAAGACAAACTGTAATCTGTCATGGAGTACTGCCTGGTAAAAAGGGAGATCATTTGTAAGCTCAAACATTTTGCCCAATGGGATGCAAAAAGTGTTGCCATACGCCGCGGAGATGGCTTTTTCCTCATCAGTCCCGACGTACTCAGTAGCCTTGACCTGCAGGGCTCTGATGGTACAAACATTGGGGTTGATTCCCTCTAGGATGAGATTGTTCTCCCTATCAAACTTAGGGAGCCACAAGTCTCTGTAGGCCGCGAGCTTGTTGTAGTCGCTGATATTCTGCACCTCGTTGCCATTCAAGGTGATGCGTAGATTTCGCACCAGGCTATTGCCGATATTCGAGACGATGGTACGCTTCGTGTTGGTCCCTGTAAGCACCAGGTCAAATAGTAGCCTGATGCTCCCCGGAAAAATGACATCATTCTGTCCTAGATTCGGTATCTCAATATAGAGGTCTTCATTCTGGTTGATTGTGGAAGGTATATGGCTTACCTTGACGCGCTGTCGTTTCGCTTTGATAGCAAGGAGCTGCTTCGTTTCTGCGTAGGGGTCTAGGATAGTTCCAAATCCACTCATGTTTTATTATATAGGGGAAATAAATAAAGATGCCAACTAATCCAGTATTTGTACCTGATATTGATCTTCCGGATGATGAGGATGAGGGCCATCCAAATAAGCCCGATGATACTACGTCAAAACTCCCCGGAACGCCAAAACTCCCATCAACACCGGGGCCTTCAACAGAACAACAAGGTGCTCCAGGGGATCTCCTTTCGGATCAGAGGAAAAAATTGCTAGAGGATAAGGTCAACGACCTCTACGATCGCCTTACGGAGAAGTTGAGGTTACGGCCTGATGCAAGATATTACGATGCCTTCAGGGTGGATAAGGGGAATAAACTTATCGTTAACGAGATACTGAAAGGGAAAAAAATCTTCAAGGAAATAGTGATTACAAATCAAAATGGTACATTAAAAACTGTTGGCCAGATACAAACGTTGTTAGGTAGTAATCGTCTGCACGCCCTGGGTTTTGCCGACTATGTTACACCCAATAAAGGCGGTAAATTCAGGGCCCAGAACCACTTGAAAAGGTATAACAAAATAGAGAAGGAGGCTGAGAACGCTGAAAATATTGAGATGGAATCGTTGGAGAAGATCGATGAATTTGTAGATGTTACGGAGAGCCTTATACAAGACACTTCGTTTGCTGGGCCTGATGAAGGTGGCATCACCGAACGTGAAAGAAGGGTGCTTGACCTCGAACTTCAGACATTAAGAGGTAACTTGAAAAGCTTGACAAGCAAGATGATTTCGCTTGATAGCGAGATTATCAGGGCAGAGGGTAATTTGAAAGAACTTGAGGAGAAGAGGGCCGGGGCAGATGAAGGACAACAAGCCAACCTTGAGAGGGATATAGAAAAGGTGAAGAAAGAGATTAGAGATCTGAATGATAAAAAAGACCCTAAGGGAAGCACACGGCATGCTATCCACTGACATATACCCCCAGCTGAGATATATCAAGGAGACATTATTGAAAATTGCCGGAGATGACACGTCTTTGCTCGAGAAGCTTAAAATCTTGTTCAAGTAACAGGGCATCACTATAGCCAGCATCGTCTCCGCTAGTGGTCTACTGATAAGCACCATTGTACTCTCCGTTACGGGAGGAAGTGCCGCGGCAGATGCCGCAGGAGGAAGTGCCGCAGCGGGTGCGGGAAAAGGCTTCGTAGAGAAGCAGCTTGAAAGGCTTGGAAAGTTCCTGAAATATTTGGCAGGTAAGGCAGGTGCTGCCTTACCTGGTAATATGGGTACGGTTGTCTCCTTCCTTCTGAGGATAGCGGCAACAGTCGTGGAATACGTGACAAGACATCTGCACATGGCCATCGCGGCCGCTGCCGGGTTTGCCGTGTTCTATGTTAGGGGGTCTAATATGAACTATTTTTTTAGCCATATGTAGGCAATGATGATTCCTACCCCTGTCGTGATCAACGCGACCTTCGTATCCTCGTGCTGGTTTTGTGTTGGTTCCCTGTGCTCAGTAGGATGCATAAGATGCGTAGCATGCTTGGGATGTAGTTTAATATCCGCCACATGTCTGATGGTATGTTCGGTATGTCTAAGGGGTGTGGCATGTATAGGTGTTTTGATAGTATGCCTGGGGGGTGTAGTATGCTTGGGAGGTGTGGTATGTATAGGGGGTATAGTATGCTTGAGGTGTGCGGCAGCCGCATGCCTCACAATAGGTTTGTTATTAACATCAACTTGGGTACCAATATTGACAATGGCAGGTGCTATGAGGATGTTGTTGTTATACCCCACAATTTTACCTATTCGCAAATTCATGTCGGAAGGCAGCATGTACACGCTGCGCATGACGGCGAAGTTTATCGGAGTCCGGGCATATTGCAACACCTTCTGGAATTCCGTGATATCATGCCCAACATTTTCCTGACGCTGCACCATGGCTTCGAATTTTTGCATCAAAATCTGCCTTGCTGTGTAGTTGTCTGCACTGGACCCAATTAAGGATGCCTTGGACCCTGCCTGAGATCCGAGCAACAAGACCACGTAAACCCGGATACTTTCGCTTAGCTTAGTGAGACCTTCCGATGTCAGGCCTTGACTTGTGGGTATGATGAATTTCGCCCAATCACCCTCAACCTGTGGCCACCATATTCCGTTAGTCAATGATGCACTTACTGATTTGGTCTTGTACAGGCCATTAGGGTCGGCACCATATTCACGGCATATTTGTGCATACCCAGATGTGGAGTAGGGATTTTTGTACTGAGAAAAACCGTCATTAAAAGACATGGGTACTTTCATTCTTGCCAGAATACGACGCATGTGGAAATACACATGAAATTTAAATATGGAGTTTACAAGGGGTACAGAGCCCGTTAGATGTTTTGATGATATACCTAGGGTTGTGTTGCGCAATGAGTTGCAAAGTTCACCTGAATATTCCAGTAGTCCAGGGCTTGTCCTCTTGTCCATCTCTGAATGACAGGGTCGTTCAGGTAGGTTGTGGTAACCTTGATGGGGTATTTAGTGAATTCAGGAAATACCACAGAAATATAAGACTCCATCCCAACATACAGGTCCTGATGCTCCAAGTTGGTTACACCAAGTGGCCATTCTCCTCTGTTGGACTTGTACTTTGCCTTGGGGTTGTATGAATATATGTTCATTCCTTTCTTGTAAGAAGAAAGGGATGAAGCAACTATACATTACTGATATTGCGAAACCCACGATATTTGAGGACTACCTAGGGCAAGATAGTAGGATTGCCTTAAATTCCATCAGTATTCGACCCGTATGGTTGAATCTTTACAGTGATAATTAATTTGTCATCCGTAAAATAGGGCCCGATCCGAGGGAAATTAGGATTGAGATTATGAGCGGTCTGTATAGGATCGAGGATCTGGCATCTATCGTCAATAGTCAGGCACAGGATAGGATCAAAGTGTTTGTCTTGAAAAATGGACTCTGTAGGCTCCTTGTCAGTGACGGGTACACGGTGGTTATTCATCGACAGCTGCAAGAGCTCCTGGGTCTATCCTACGACCCTAGTAAAAAGTACTATCAGAAGGGAGACTAAGATTCCTTCTACAAGACTGACATCTACATTCGACTACGACTCGTTTGACCTCAGTTGGATGAAGACGACTGCCTGCTAGATAGTAAAAAGTCTAAAATTCTGGCTTTACTCCCCACCAAGGAATTAAACGCTTGGGGGGATATGCTGACCTGGACTTTTGATACCCCAATTTACATGCCCTTAAAAGGCTCTACGGATCGCCTCGAGTTCATGCTAACAGACGAATTCCACCACGACAAAAACGCTTCGTTCACTGGGATAACAATGTGCCTTCTCATAGAATAAATAAATGGCTGATATAACGAAGCTGTACCCAAACCTACCAAGTGCACTTGCAGAAGGTGCGGACATGCAGGATGAAAGCCAGAATTTTAGACTTGCCGAGATAAGAGGGATTGAGGCATTTCTAAGGGGTGAAATTAAGGAGCGGGACAAACTTGCAAAAAGGTTTAAGATGCATGGGACCTGGGTACGCTACTGTGACCATGGTCTGTTGGGTATAGGCGTGATCACGTCCGGGATCGGGATCGGTACCCTGTTATCCGGGATAGGTGTACCATTAGCAGTGGCATTGACTGACCTGACCGTGGCTATAGGGGTAGGACAGGCGGGTCTGAGGACTGCTGGAAAAAGACTTGGTGTGAAGGCCAGGAAACATGAGAATATAAGACTATTGGCGGAATCAAAGTTGAACTCCATCATTGACCTGATTTCAAAAGCCATCGAGAATGGAGTCATCAGCAACTACGAATTTAGTCTGATCACGCAAGAGAAGCAGAAATATATGTTGTTAAAGGAACAGATGCGAGAGCGTTTTAACCATATTGTCAACGCCATCAATGAACAGGAGCGTGCCCAGCTAGTTGCAAAGGGTCGGGAGGAGGGCAGGCAAGTCGTCTTAAAAAAACTGCAATCTGTACAGTATGCAAGCACTACCTAGAGTCCCCACCTGAGTATAAGCCTTAATTTTTATATATTTTATAGGCAATGTATGGCCTATAAAATATTGGGTTTTTTCTAATCCTCATTCAGCAGCCATTCTTTTTTAAAATCTTTGTACCGACATTCCGCGACATGTACCTGTGGGTAGTGGTTTTTACCCTGCACGTACACCGATGAAATGGCCATGATTGCACTGGCTTGGCAGGGCTCATCATAGGGTACCGGCATACCGTGGAATTTGGTTGTGATCGCATCCTTGTAATATTTGATCTTGGCGTTCACGTAACGGTCCTTTTTCACAGGCTCCGTCGTCAATTGCTCAGAAATCAACTCCTCGATTTTGTGGAGCAAAATCCAGGAGTTGATTTCTGAGCAATTTGACGATATTTCGCAATACAATCAGGGTACTCTTCAAAATCAAGACTCATTGCTGGTACGGCATTGGCATTGTACCGGGTCACTCCATTCGGGGACCAGATTTTAGGTGTCTTTACCCTGAGTGCTACCACGAGGTCTATTGTATGGTACCCTATGATGTACCGCTGATCCTTACCTCCGTTGGCTGGTACTGGATCTGACACTGTCAGGCAGTCCACGTTGATATCATTTATGGCCGTAAAATTGGCGGCAAATGAGTAGAACATTTTAGGGTTGACGAGCTCTTTCTCAAATTGTAGCATCTTGTTTATTGTAATTCGAACGACTTCAGAGAATTGCATGTCATCGTACATACACATCCACCTCCATTATACGTGATGTATTCCTGGTAGCAGTACCAGCACAGCATTTTAGCTTTCACCACAAACCTTCGTCCGCAGGTACATCTGTCATACTCATCCAGAATACGTTCACAGTCCTTACATTGTTCTTCCATTTATATTATCTAGGTCATTAAGGTGATCCCATAGATCCTGAATCCTCCGGCTATTATACTTATCCTTCTCTGATTCTTGTACTAATGTTAGGACCATAAGTGGTAGGGAGATACCAATGCCAGCCATAAAGGTCATGAATACTGCATTTTCAAATATATCGAATTTTGATTGCCGACAGTTAATGCACATTTATTAGTATTAGTATTTTTATAACACATTTCACCTCTTTTTTGCGCATGCGTTAATGATCAGTGGATTTTTGCTGATGATTAACGGTTTTTTGTGTAATGGGGCGTGATGAAAAGTTGTGACGTCACAAGCAATATTTTGAATGATATTTTTTATAAGAGTTTGACCTTGGTTTTTAGAAAATCCTGGGTATATTCCATCTCTACTCTAGCTTTTATCATTATCATGCTGTTCTGTTAACATTTATTTTTCTATCATTCTTTTTTATTGTACAATTTAAATCTATGTTTTACCTTATCAATTTTTTAACTTACTTAAATTTTATACCGAAAATGTTTTGAGTCATTAATTATTCATCAGGTAAAATTTAAACGCCACACCTTTTGCGCAGGTGCCAGAGAAAATGTTTGAGCCGTTTTTTCTTGAAACAAGAAATTCGGTCGACACACTGCATGTTTGCGTTGATAACTCCCCTCCATTTTGTTTAAAACTGGCAAAACTATATTTTTTAAAACCGTTACATGTTTCTTTACAAGGTCTTGCTTTTTTGATTTCGAAAATTGAATAATTATCAAGTTATCAACGAATGATTCATCAAAAGAGGTAAATTTTGCCGTGGCCCCTATCTGCCAGCAATAAAACACTTCAAAGGAACCATACAGAGTTTTTGCAGCAAACAGTTAAATCGATTGTCAACTCTGAAAAAAGATTACTTAGTCAACGCTATCCGTACAAATTGATCACTTAGCGAAATGATATCTGTACAAATTGATCACTTAGCAAATGCTATCTGCACAAATTGACAACTTAGCGATTCCTATCTGTACAAATGGCACACTTAGAGAATGCTATCTCTACAAATTGATCACTTAGCGAATGCTATCTCTACAAATTGATCACTTAGCAAAATGCTATCTGTACAAATTGATCACATAGCAAGTGCTATCTGTATAAATTGATCACTTAGCAAATGCTATCTATACAAATTGATCACTTAGCATATGCTATGTATGCAAATTGCACACTATCTGTACAAATTGATCACTTAGCAAAATGCTATCTGTACAAATTGATCAATTAGCAAATGCTATTTGCACAAATTGACAACTTAGCGAATCCTATCTGTACAAATCTCTAATTGAGCAGATTTTTGACTTGGACCTTAACTGCGATAAATGAGACAATTGGACTGCAAGAATTAACATTCTTCTTACTTTGGCATGAATGCTGGAACTCCGCAGTTACACTGGACGCTGTGTTAGCTCTTTATTTAAAAATTTAGATCAATAAATCATTTTTCACTGTGGTACCAATCCTAGCCGTTAGCAGGCGCTGAAGAAATAGAGACAGTTTCAAAAACTAAATTTCATTTACTTTCCAACGGTATCAGTCCGTTTTAGTTACAACGGTTGCGTCACATACTCGTACCAACATGTATTTAGCAGTATTTTTCCGATATTACTAGGTTGCATTGCATTTAACAGTAAAAGGATTGACTGTGGGACTTAATTGAACTGATTCTGGACTTTGACCTTATAAATGTGATAATTGAGACGATTGAACTCCAAGAATTAACATTCTTCTTACTTTGGCATGAATGCTGGAACTCCGCAGTTACACTGGACGCTGCGTTAGCTTTTTCTTTAAAAATTTAGATCAATAAGTTATTTTTCACTGTGGTACCAATCCTATCCGTTAGCCCGCGCTTAAGAATTGGAGACGGCTTCAAAAACTACATTTCAACGACTTTCTAACTGTACCAGTCCGTTTGAATTACTACGGTTGCGACACATATTCGTACAAACATGTATTGAGCGGTATTTTCCCGATATTACTGAGCTGTTGAAGTGGCTCCCTATATGCTTGCGTATGTCCCAGAACATCTCAAGACTCAGGACAGGTGCAACAGAGCTGTTGAAGAGGATCTTATGCTGATCAGGTATGTCCCAAATCGGTTTGTTACTCAGGACATGTGCGCCAGAGCTGTTGAAGTGGCTCGCTATATGCTTGCGTATGTCCCAGAACATCTAAAGACACAGGAAATGCGTAGCAGAGCTGTTGAAGTGGCTCCTTATATGCTTGCGTATGTCCCAGACCATCTCAAGGCACAAGAAATGTGTAGCAGAGCTGTTGAAGTGGCTCGCTATATGCTTGCGTATGTCCCAGAACATCTAAAGACACAGGAAATGTGTAGCAGAGCTGTTGAAGTGGCTCCTTATATGCTTGTGTATGTCCCAGAACATCTCAAGACTCAGGACATGTGCAACAGAGCTGTTGAAGAGGATCTTATGCTGATCAGGTATGTCCCAAACCGGTTTGTTACTCAGGACATGTGCGCCAGAGCTGTTGTAGTGGCTCCCTATATGCTCATGGATATCCTAGAACATCTCAAGACTCAGGACATGTGCATCAGAGCCTTTGAAAAGAACTCTCATATATTCAAGTATGTTCCGGACTGGTTTGTTACTCAGGATATGTGTAGGAGGGTCGTTGGAAATGAGTCTGAATTGCTCGATGCCTATCGTCAGCGGAAAGCGGAGAAGGTTAGAATTAAGAACACGAGCTGCTCCTTTTAACATGGCATCCGGATCGAAATTGGGATTGGTGCATGCCGGAAGATGAGAAGCAAGAGATTTAAAAATTATGGGAGTAAGTTACATTTGTATCTTATATTTCTTGTGAAGCATAAGATAAAACGATGAAACAAAAGTGTGATGATTGGGAATGTATACTTGATGAGTATGATAGGTGTAAATCCGGAAGGAAACTTGTGTTGGAAGAAAAAATTTTATGTTGACGTTGTTATCAGGAATACATCTGATATAACGGTGGTATTTGTACATGTTGGGATCAAAGAATAAAAATAAAAAGATTTATTGATAAAATATTTTCCTATAAATAAAAGAGCATGTTGAAATTTGGAGACAAAATTGTTAAATCAAAAGAATTTTACACTAACGCGACACCATATAATATCGAAGATGTGAAAATTAAATGATTCTATAGCTGCAAACAAAGGCAAAGACGAAAGATTCGTGATTGGATATCTTGAGCAAGACAACCTATCTCCATTGTTGATAAAGACCCCTAAAATATCTACTCCCAGGGTGTCTTTCAATACAGCGAGAATTCCGCGTTCACCATGTCGTGTGATCTTGGTGACTACCCTGAGTGGTTGAGCAAACACAGCAAGATCTTGAAGAAAGTGGAGGCTTTGAAAGGGAATTGCTTCACCAAAATAAGTGTGAAGAAAGATCGTTACATCAACCGTAAATTGAAGGAGTGGGAAGGTAAAATTAGAACCAATTTCCATAAGAAAAAAGAACCACCTCGAGGACCATACGAGTGTACGGCCATCATCAAACTGGGAAGCATCTATAGACAAGGATCCAACTATTACGCACAGTTCTACTTGGAAGAGTGTAAATACAACAAGGTTGAAAGGTATGGCGCTTGCTACCTTAGTGAGTCTGAGGATGATGATGACGACGAGAGTTTTACTGAGTAGTTTATCGCATCACCTGTATGTAAAGGTTTTTATAGTTGATAAGAACTATATGAAATAAATGAACACACTTCGAAAGGAAGCCAAATTAATGAATGTTCCTCGTTATTCTACAATAAATAAAGACGATCTTGTTGAGGCGATACGTAAAATCAAGTACAAGGACGCCTCAAGTCAAACAGATGGCCCTACTGCAGGCCCTGTGTTTAAATTGCATATGAGAAATATCTTGAAAAGTATTTCCAACAACTCGCTGAAAAATCGCGATGTATAGTACGTGATGGAGACCTACTGATCGATGCAGAGACTGGAGTTGTGAGTTGCAACATCGATGAGTAATCACAACACATGTAGTTTTATAGGAATATTTTCCTATAAAACTTATATCGAATACGCAGGCGGGAATCTAAGTACCGCTGACATGCTGTACAGATTGAAGTTTTTTTTAAATCTCATCCGCGCCTTCTTGTCTGCCTTTTGCAACTAACTGAGCACGCTCTCGATCATTAATGTTATTGACAATACGCTTAACTCGTTAATTCTGTGCCTTCACATTTAGCCTTTTCGAAGCATTTTTCTGGCCAGTCTGCCCGATCCCCATGACTAGCGCGATGCCTCCCATGGCAATAGATAGGGGAGCCCCAAAACCTGTTGCTAATGAACCAATTTCACAGCTAGTAGTGGTAACGCTTACGCTGAGCAGTCCATGGTCGCACCCGGGTGCCATGCATCTTGAACTTTTTTGCGAGTCCATCACGCTCTTTGATCTCCTTGCGTAGATGCTGTTCGATTTCTTCGATTTTTTTTAATCTGTAGACCTGACTTTCATCAGCGTCATCCTCTGGTGCACTTGGCGATAAGGTCGGATATAATTTCATACTACCCATCTTTATTATATCTATTCTATAAGTATATGCATCGTAATCCCTGTAAAAGATACGTTTTTTTCAGGGTGATTTTCATCATTGAGCATAAATTCGAGTCTGTTTGTCGATCCTTTCAAAGGAATATAGATTGGAATGTCAAAATTCCAAGTAAGCATATCTCCCCAACCATTTAACTCTTTGGTGGGCAGCATCGCAAGAATCTTTGATTTCTTGCCATGAAGGAAGCAATCATCCTCATCCAGCTGTGGGCAGACAAGTCGTAGTCTATGGTAAACGTCAGTCCTGTAGTATCCATCATAGTCGCCCTTCATATAGTACTTCCCACCGGTAGGATCAGGCAAACCCATGAGATCTTTCAGTGCCCTGTGAATAACGACTGTGAAACCATCCGTCACACGGAGCCTGCAGAGTCCATTTTTCAACACGAAGATCATAGCCTTTCCTTCAGTTTGCTTGTTGATAAGAGCTGCCAGATCCTCGATCTTGTACAAACCGTTCATGATCTCGATCCGGGTAACCTTCTGATCACGTCCCACCTTCCGAATGGTGAAATCGTTGTTACTGTAAATATTCAGCCACGTAGGTCGAATACTGATCGATTTTAGAGCGATCCTGGTACACTGCCCAAGGTAATCGTCAAAAAGCGTGGGCTCGTAGATATCTGTGCTATATAGATGTTTCATGTTTCTTATTAAAAGAAAAGATGAACATTTACTCGTATAACCCCAAAGCAAAATATGCACCAAATCACGGGAGATATCTGGAACATCTTAAGGGTAATGACCTTACGGTGCAGGACATCGTTATCGATAATAAAGGTTACTCATTCAATGTAAAATTTCCAGAAATATTTGTCGACTATGAATTTAATTCGGCTACTACCTCACTAGTGAAGGCGTGGAACAGCCATCCCTTCAGCCTGTGGTCCACTTAACTTAATATTGCTGCCTACTGCGCTACCTCTGCTTGCGGTATTTCCGTGCAACATCTAAGCGCTGAGTTGTCTATGGTTCGTGCCGTGTATCACTTCCACGCTTATTTTCAAATACGCAAAATCTGGGATAATTGGGAACCAAGGCAGTGCGATCGATGCTCAACGCTTGTACCTGACGACCTTTAAGGATCTGATAATTAAGGATAGCGATACGGGTAAAGAAATTTCAAAATTCCAAAATGTATTGAAGTATGCGAGATCCAAGGTTGATTTTAGTGTTGTCCATGGTGTGTATATGATACCAAGTGATATGAACCTTCACATTGGAAATATCATGAATTTTACGAACAAAATTTTGATCAGCAAGAATTATTTCTCTATCGGTGTCAATCCAAAGATTAACGCAAAGCAGGTTGACAAGACCCCGGGGCAGACGAAGCGTCTTACACATGTGGCGAGTCACACATTAGAGTCGCAGACTGTGACAGCAATACTCCCTAAGCACGGGGTAAAAGAAGCAGAGCAACATGCAGATAACAAGGCTGTACTAGTCACGGCTGGAATAGGCCTCAACATCGCTTATATCTGGTTAAAGTAGGAAACAGTCGTGTGTGCATACACACACGACTCTATTTACGATATTTTACCCGTCCTACCCATGTATGCTACAACAATAGCAACAGCACTTGCAATTGCGAGGTACAAATGCTGCGCAACAAATTCGACAACCTTTGCAGCCACCCTAAAGAAGAAGGAGACTACTGTCCCAATGATACCAGGAAGAGCTGCACCTGCTTTGCTTGCTAAGTACTTTTAAAATTTCCCAAGTTTTTCAGGTTGTTTTCGTACAAGCGCTTTACTAGCACTACCACCGCTTCCTGCAGCACCAGCTGCTGCTGTTCCTCCTGTCACCGCCAGCACAATGGTGGATATTAGCAAACCAGCAGCAGAAATGATGGTTGCTATAGTAATCCCTTGTTCCTTGAACAAGATCTTCAGTTTTTTAGTGAGCGATGTATTGTCTTCTACCATCTTCATCAGCGTGTCCTTAATCGCCTTCAGCTGTCTCTGAGTGTCGGATGATAGTAAACCGTGCGGCTGTTCAAGATCTTCCTTGACTATAGCAATTTCGTTGTTCCAAATCTCTTGCTGTTGTTCAGATACTCTAGGCAATGCTTTCCTATCCTCAAGTCTCTTCACCTTGTCCTTTGCTTCCCCAATCTTACTTTTCAAGTCTTTCAAGGTCTCCCTCAAGGTTTGAAGTTCGAGGTTGAACTCTCTTCTTTCTCCTTCCGTAAATACTTCCCCATTAAATTAAGTCTCTGACCGGGTCTCCGTTTCACCCACAGCATTCCCGAGGATGGAAGCCATCTCCATGTCATCGTCCGCATTCTCGGCTTGAAAAAACTGGTTCAGGGCTTTCCGAGCCATGGATTCCATGGCTTCCTGAGCCATGGCTTTACTTCCCTTATTTGGTGTAGTATAGTCGGTAAATCCCATGCGTATCAGACGCTTTTTGCCTAATTTAGTCTTTATCTGGTCGATTGTACGAAATGTATTTTCCTTTGTCATGATAGCATCATCTATAGCATCTGTACCATCTATACCCTTATAAACAAGTTTCTTTCCACGTCGTTCAAATACATCATAGTGTCTCCCATTTGATGGTATCAGCCCCTCCTTGCTAAGATGGTCATAAAAAGAGTCGATCATTAATTTTGTGGTCTCTTTCCCCAGGTCGTCTAGATTCTAAATACTCTCCTGTCGTTCTTCTGGTGTTTGCATCGAGCTGGTGCCAAGCTGGCTAGGAAGGTCCTCAGGTCTACTAAAAGAATATTTTCTTCAGGTGTAAAATCGTCTCCTGGATCATAAGCTGGATTAAAAGGCATTTATTTCATCAAAAAATCATCTAATAATAAAGAAAATATGAGTAATATATTTGGAAATAAGCTCGACCCCTACGCAGAAATTAAAACAATGATGGCAATGAAAGGGAAAAAGCATCGTGTGAAGGTGAGCCACGTGCTTAGTACGATCAATCAGAACGGGGACCTATATGTGGATGTCCCAAACATGGGGCAGAATGATGTAATTTTTCCTGGAAGCCTTAGGCTATTGTTTGATCTCGAACTAACAGGCACAAATACAAAGAGAACCATCGTTTCAAATATCGGCAAGAGCTTGGTGCAAAATCTTCGTATAACCTTGAATGGAAACGAGGTACAAAGCATAAACGACTGCAGAGTGCTCGCTGTCTACAGAGATCTATGTTTGCCTAAATTTGAACGTGAAAACAACTTGATCCTAGAAGGCTTGAACCCGAATGTTGGAAATATCCGCGCTTTGCAAGTGAAAGCTAGTGATCACGTGGGTAATGAAGAAGAAAAAGGGGTCGTAGCACTCAATGGCAATACCTTTTGTATTCCCCTTTGTTCCTGCATTGAATATGAGTAGGCCTCATATCCTACACAGGAACCTTGAGGCTACCATTTTATGTTCTTGTAAAGTATTATTTCTAATTTTATGTTACACATGACAGCACAGTTTATTTATTATTGTTATATAGTTGCTGTTGTTAATGTTCTGTAACCTATTTAATTACTTTAGGGATTTATTGTTAGTTAATCTGTTTCTGTATGTTAAGTGTGTATTTATATTGTTCTATTATATGTATTGTTAGTATTCTATTGTTCTATTATATGTATTGATAGTATTCCCTTAGGTGTTATATGTATTATGTATTGAGAAGTCCTATTATGTAGTTTTTATGTTACATTTTGTGGGTCTTGCTGTGTTAGTTTTCTATGCTGTCCAGTTTGTGTATGTCCTTGGTGGAGTAGGTTGTGTTTGTGGAAGTGTTTTTTTGGACAGTGTTTTAGTAAGAATTTATTTATTAATGTTTTTGTATTGTCACTGTACTTTAAACTTTATCATGGCATTTTTTGTTTCTGGCACTTTGGTCTGTTAATGTTAGTTTACTTTTCTGTTGCTAGGTTTATATTTTAGTTATAGTTGTTTTTGTATCTTGTTTTAGCGTCTTGGATCTTGTACGATATTCTTGTGTGACAATATACAAATCCTTGTCAGTAAAAATCCTTACAGTAGTTTTGTTTGTTCTGCTGTAACAGTAAAACACTTATAGTACACAATTTCACACAACCTAGACAGTTAGTATGTCCTCCACTAATGGAAGACCAGTTCGAGCAAGAAGTCTCACAGAGAAAGGTAGACTATATGAACTGGAGTTGCAGAAAAGTGCCAGGACTCAGTTTGAAAGAAAAATCAGACTTCAAATTTCCAAGATAGAAATTTGTTTAGAGTATGGCCAACAAGAAGAACTAAAGCATGAGTTTGCAGTTATGGACACATTATTTCAGAAGTATCTTCAGGCACATGCCAAGTGCCAAATGTTATTGCAGTTCTGTGAAGAGAGTCAAATAGATAACTATAGTACAGACTCTATTGACAGAAAAGTGCTTGCTCTTAAAAAGGACTTTATGAGAAAATGAATCAAAGTGAGAAGAACAGTACCAGAGATGTGAAACCAAAAGGTGTACATGGTTCCAAACATTCTAGCAAGCTGTCTTCAAAGTCCAGTAAATCCAGTGAAAAGACTTCCAAGTCTTCAGTAAAGTCAAAAGGTGTTCAGAGTCAAATGGCAATGGAGAAGGCCAGACTAGCAGAACTGGAAGTGGAAGCACAATATTTAACTAAAAATAACATATTAGAGCAAGAAAGTAAAGAATTAGAGCTTCATGTTGAAATGTCAAAGGCACAAGCAAAAATCAAAGCATATGAAGGTAGCCTTGTAGATAAGAACGAATTATTGTCAGAACATTTTAATGAGAAAATAGACAAAGAACAGTATGTCGGAGAATACATTAGACGTCATCAAGTTCATGTTGATTCACATCGATCAGATATAGAACCATTTCTAGTTAGAAATGACAAACTTTATGACGCAGATTTCTATTCAAGTTTGTCAGTAAATAAAGATAATGTGTCACTGAAAGAAACAAATCAGTCAGATGATATAAATCGACTGCTTAGATACCTTCAAGCACCAGAGGTTGAGATTGAAATCTTTAGTGGAAAACCAATAGACTATCAATTCTTTATTTCCACATTCATTGAAGTTGTAGAAGAAAAAATAGATGATCCCAAAGGAAGACTCACATGGTTATTGAAGTATCTAGAAGGCGAGGCAAAAGATCTAGTGAAAGGTTGCATCTATTTACCAGCAAAAGAATGTTATAAAGAAGCAAGGAAGTTACTTGATAAACATTACGGTGATCCGTATAGAATAATCAGTGAGTACAGGAAAGAATTAAAGTCATGGCCAAAGATCAAACCCCATGATGCAACTGCATTTAGAAAATTCTACACTTTCCTTATGAAGTTCAAAACAACTATGAAAAGTACCAAGTGCAGTCAGACTTATGATAACCCAGAACTGCTTCAGATTTTACAACTCAAACTGCCTCCATATTTACAAGAAAGATGGAACAGACTCTCTCATAAAATTAGAAAGAAAGGAATTCATGAAGCAGGATTAGATGATTTCATACAGTACGTAGAGGAGGAGACATCCATAGTGAATGATCCAAATTATTCCAAAGCTGCCTTGGGTGACACCAAACTAGAAGACACCTCTGTATCACCATCAAGAAGAAGGAGATTCAAATCTATGATGACTGGTACCAAGGTATCAAAATGTCCTTGTTGTGGAAAGTTCCATGATTTAGATAAATGTGACGAGTATTTGAAGCTACATGTCAATGAACGAAGGAAGTTTCTTTTTGCAAAAAGGTTATGCTTTTGTTGTTACGAAGTTACCAGTAAAACTCATTCTGCAAAGAATTGGAAAAAAAGAAGAAAATGTGGAATCTGCCAAAAGGAGCACCCGACAGGACTTCATGGTTACCAACGTCAACAAAGGGAGAATGAAAAGGACAATGATCAGCAGAAGGAGCAATTAGATGATAGTAGGAAGGATGGAACAGATCCACCTCCAAGACAAAATTTTGTTTCAACATGTACCAAATTCACGACTGAAGTCATAAGTCTCAGTATCGTTCCCGTAAAGATCACACATCCAGCTAGTACGGTGGAAGTCATCACAAATGCACTGCTTGATAATGGAAGCCAAGGCATATTTATTCATAATGATTTGCTTCATAAATGGCAGCCACCATGTGTTTCAGCTTCAGTGTCGATAAAAACCATGACAGGTGAAGAGACAGATAATTGTCAAGCAGTAGATAATCTTGTGGTTAGTGCAGCTGTTGGTCCATCAGTGAAAATAAAGCTTCCTAAAACATACAGTAGAGTTGAACTACCTGTTGATAAAGATGAGATTCCAACACCTAGCAGAGTTAAAGGTTGGAAGTATTTGAATGAGATCCATAGATTCTTACCCCGTGATGACGATAACATAGAGATTGGTATCTTAAATGGTGGAAACTTCCCTCGAGCATTGGAACCGCTAGAAATTATTCCTAGTCAAAGTGGTGGACCATATGCTTATCGTTCACTCCTTGGTTGGTGTGTTACATGACCAATCTCGAGCAACTCATCTCTAGTTCACAGACAAAGATGCAATTTTATTGCAGTGGGAAGGAATGGTAACAAACCAGTGCATTTTGGTATTCAAAGTCAGCTAAAAGACAACACGACAAAGGAAATGATGTTAGCAATGTTCAATCAAGATTTCAGTGAGAATCAACCTACTTCCTTTCAAGATGCAGAGAAGATGTCACAGGAAGATAAACGTTTTATGGAATTAATGGAAAGAGAAGTTAGATTCATTGATGGTCATTATCAACTACCACTACCTTTGAGAGATCCAGAAATACTGTTTCCAAATAACAGGAAACAAGCTGGTTCAACGTGCACTGTGTTTGAAGAGGAAGTTGGAGAAAAACCCTAAAATGTATGAAGATTACAAGGATTTTATGTCATCCATTATCAGCAAAGGTTATGCCAGAAAAACCACAGATTCTGTGCTGAATGAAAGGAAAGTTTGGTACATACCCCACCACGGCGTTTACCATCCCAAGAAGCCAGATAAGATTCGTGTTGTCTTCGATTGTAGTGCAACCTATCAGGGAATTTCAATGAACTCTCAACTTCTGCAAGGACCAGATTTAACAAAACAAATTGTCGGTGTACTCACAAGATTTCGTGAAGAGTATATTCCAATAGTTGGTGACATTGAAAGTATGTTCTATCAAGTATGTGTGCCTCAAGAACAAAGAGATCTTCTGAGATTTGTTTGGTGGGATGATGGTGACTTGCAAGGAAGTTTGGAAGATTTTCATATGTGCGTTCATATATTTGGTGGTACACATTCTCCAAGTACTGCTAACTTTGCTTTGAGAAGAACATCCTTAGACAACGTTGACATCTATGGTTATGATGCAGCCTTGACTTTGTGTAAAAGTTTCTATGTGGATGACATGCTTAAGTCAAAAGGTACAGTTCACTCAGCATGCAAATTGCTGTTTGATGTCAAAGGAATGTGCGCGGCAGGTGGTTTTAAGCTAACAAAGTTCATTTCAAGCTCAAGAGAAGTACTGCAATCCATTCAAGAAGATGAGAAATCAAAAGGTATCAAGAATATTGATCTAACAGTAGAGCCACTGCCAATGGAAAGAGCTCTTGGCGTATGTTGGTGTGTAGAAAATGACACCTTCAGCTTTCGAATCATCTTGAAGGACAATCCTTTGACCAGAAGAGGTATCTTAGCATCCATAAGTTCCGTGTACGATCCACTTGGTTTTGGCGCTCCATTTCTTCTACTTGGAAAACGATTGTTACAACAACTTTGTAGCGATAAAAAGGGTTGGGATGATGGCATAACACCCGAACAAAGATCAATGTGGGAACGGTGGAGAAGATCATTACCAATGCTTGAGAAGATCATAGTTCCACGATGCTACAAACCTCAAAATTTTCGTGATGTATCAGATGCTACAATTCATCACTTCTCGGATGCTAGCATCAATGGTTACGGACAAGTCAGTTATCTCAGATTAGTCAACAATGAAGGTCAAGTTCACTGCAGCTTCCTGATGGGAAATCAAGAGTGACTCCCATTAAACCAGTCACGATTCCCAGCCTTGAATTGACAGCTGCAACTACATCAGTAAAAGTAGCAAGTCTTCTGAGAAAGGAAATTGACCTGCCGTTATCTTTTCAAGAAACATTTTGGAACAGATAGCCAGGTAGTTTTGGGATATATCAAGAAACCAGTCTAAAAATTCCATATGTCGTTGCCAATCGAATCCAAGCAATACACGAAGGTCTGAAGTCGAACAATGGAGATATGTTGCTACGAAGACAACCCCGCAGATTATGCATCAAGAGGTCAAGACGTGAAGGATTTTATCAAAAATTCTTGCTGGTTTCAGGGACCTGAATTTCTATGGCAGTCTCCAAATGAAATGAAAGATGGATCACAGTATACAGTCAGTGAAGATGATCCGGAAGTGAAGAACAATAAGAAAGTGAAAGTGAATGTTGTGAAAGCAAGTCAGCAAAGCTTCCTTAGCATATTGTTACAGCGATCATCAGATTGGTACCGCTTGAACACATTGTAGCAACTATTCTTCGATGGAGACATAAAAGAAAAAATATTGATGTTGATCTCTTATGCAAAGCTGAAGTAGCCATCATCAAATTAAGTTCAGGCAGATTCATTTGGTGAAGAACTTGAAAAAACTTGAACAACGACATCAATTGAGGTGAATAAGACAAACTTGTGAAGAAAAACAGTTGTTTATACAAGCTCAATCCTTTCATTGATGAAGCTGGACTCATTCGAGTTGGAGGTAGATTAGCCAAATCAGACCTTGAGAGGGATGTTAAGCATCCAATTGTTTTACCCAAAGGAGTCAAGTATCTGAAATGATAATAAAGATGGTGTCATAAAAATGTGCGAGCATTCTGGTCGTGGGTATCACCCTCAACGAAGTTGCGGCAACGTGGTTTCTTCATTATTAGTGGTAATTCAAGAGTACGTCATGTAATTTTGAAATGTGTCACATGTCGTCGGCTCAGAGGTAAAGTTGGTGAGCAACAGATGGCACCGCTTCTTCCAGAACAGATTGGAGGAAGCTCCTCCGTTTACCTATTCTGCTGTAGACATGTTTGGTCCATTTTGGATAAAGGAAGGTCGCAAAAAGATGAAGAAATATGTGGCATTATTTACTTGTATGTCAAGCCGAGCTGTTCATCTAGAAGGAACGAATAATTTGGACACCGATTCGTTTATTCTGGCTCTACGTAGATTTATTAGTCGACGTGGTGAAGTAAGACAGATGAGATCAGACAATGGTACTAATTTCATTGGTGCAAACAATGAGCTAAGAAAGGCTATTGAGGAAATGGATCAGGATAAAGTCAGACAGTTCTTACTCATGAAAGGTACAGATTGGCTAGAATGGAAGTTAACACTCCTACAGCTAGTCATATGGGTGGTATTTGGGAACGACAGATACGTTCTGCCCGTGCAATCTTAGCTTCTCTTCTGAATACCCATGGTAGAAGTTTAAATTATGAGTCGTTTAGAACATTGTTTTCAGAGGTTGAAGCTGTGGTCAATTCTCGACCTTTAACTGTAGACCATCTCAGTGATAGTGATAGTTTAGCACCAATCACACCTAACCATCTACTGACGATGAAATCAAAGATTCTTATGGCACCTCCTGGAAGCTTTGAACGAGCAGATTTGTACAGCCGAAAAAGATGGCGTCGCATTCAACACATCATGAATGAGTTTTGGTCACGATGGAAAAACGAGTATCTTCAATCTTTTGCAGAAACGTAATAAGTGGCAATCTCCACAACGAAATTTGAAAGTCAATGAAATTGTTTTAATGAAAGAAGAATCCCATTCGAACGATTGGCGAATGGCACGTGTTACCAAAGTCAAAGAGACGAATGTGGAATGGTTAGAAGCGTGACGATACGTACGTCAACAAATCAAGTTCTCGATCGACCGATTCACAAACTGGTACATCTGTTAGAGGCGAACGAGGACAATTAAACTGATTAGATTTATGTCGAATCCCAGCCAAGGAGCCAATTTTTGTACATTGTATTTTAGATGTATGATTATTTCAAGATCGTTGATCTTGAGGGGAGCCAGATGTTCCTGCATTGAATATGAGTAGGCCTCATATCCTACACAGGAACCTTGAGGCTACCATTTTATGTTCTTGTAAAGTATTATTTCTAATTTATGTTACACATGACAGCACAGTTTATTTATTTATTGTTATATAGTTGCTGTTGTTAATGTTCTGTAACCTATTTAATTACTTTAGGGATTTATTGTTAGTTAATCTGTTTCTGTATGTTAAGTGTGTATTTATATTGTTCTATTATATGTATTGTTAGTATTTTATTGTTCTATTATATGTATTGATAGTATTCCCTTAGGTGTTATATGTATTATGTATTGAGAAGTCCTATTATGTAGTTTTTTTGTTACATTTTGTGGGTCTTGCTGTGTTAGTTTTTCTATGCTGTCCAGTTTGTGTATGTCCTTGGTGGAGTAGGTTGTGTTTGTGGAAGTGTTTTTTGGACAGTGTTTTAGTAAGAATTTATTTATTAATGTTTTTGTATTGTCACTGTACTTTAAACTTTATCATGGCATTTTTTGTTTCTGGCACTTTGGTCTGTTAATGTTAGTTTACTTTTCTGTTGCTAGGTTTATATTTTAGTTATAGTTGTTTTTTGTATCTTGTTTTAGCGTCTTGGATCTTGTACGATATTCTTGTGTGACAATATACAAATCCTTGTCAGTAAAAATCCTTACAGTAGTTTTGTTTGTTCCTAGAAGGCTTGAACCCGAATGTTGGAAATATCTGCGCTTCGCAAGTGAAAGCTAGTGATCACGTGGGTAATGAAGAAGAAAAAGGGGTCGTAGCATTCTACGGCAATACCTTTTGTATTCCCCTTGGCAAAATGTTTGAACTGACTAGAGATCTATCCTTCTACCAACCTGGATTACACGACAGGCCGCGGTTTGTTCTCCATTTTGTATCGTACGATTCTGTGATCAAAGATGCAGGTACGGCGGCGGCTGCAGGATCTACGGCAGCGGCAAAGCCTGCCGATAGTGCATATAAGATCAGCAACATTGCACTAGAGTTTGATAAAGTAAACCACGACGGGCTTGCAAGTGCTATGGTATCCCGGTACAGTCGTTTAGCACTACCCTTTGAGAGAGTACTTCAAAGCAAAGTGATTACGATGAAGAAGGAGGACACAAGCTATAACCTCCAAATTGACACCCCTGTTAAGTGTTTGAAGGGTGTCCTATTGCTGTTCGTAGACCCATCGAAAGTTAAGCCATATAGCGGCTCTAACGAAATATTTTACAACCCTAAGATTGAGAATATATCTATCACTGTCGAAGGTGAGCCTAATGAACTCTACTCACACGCAATGCTTGGGAAAGATCAGTACGAGCAAATTGTGAACCTCTTCGGTAGTGATACATCAACGGTCACGATAGGGCAATTCGTGACTGAAAGACATGCGCTTTTTGTCGATTTTCGATCATCTCCTGATCATCTACTGCATGGTAGTAGGAGACGGTATAACTCTACATATTACAAAGACGGCCGATGGAACAGGGAATATCCGATGCTACGTCTATTTGCCTAGGGACGCCCAGCTTAACATCTCAGACGGGCGATTTCATAGCGTGGAGTATTAGGCTTGGAACTATGTGGCAAAGCGCGTAGCTCCCCGTTGCTTCGCATCACAACAATGTCCACAAAATTTGTGATTTGCGATGTAGGCAAACACAAAACAACATGGAAGAGACCAGGAAATGTACAAATTGTAAACTCTCTTTATCTTTAGGCAATTTCACGATCAAGGGGGATGGACAACCAACAAAACAATGCATCAGGTGCCTGGATCTTAAAAAGGCATCACAGGAACGTACAAGGTGCCCGCAACAAAAGATAAGATCAAAGTGCAAGCTGTGTGGAGGTGCGAGCATTTGCAAACATGGTACTAGGAGATCAAGGTGCAAAGAGTGTGGTGGCGGAAGCATCTGCAAGGATGGTACGATAAGATCAATTTGCAAAAGGTGTGAAGGTGGGAGTGTTTTTGAGCATAAAAAACGAAGTAGGCAATGTTTCATATGTGACCCTGCCGGACATCTCGCGAGCGTTGTTTCTAGTCGAACTTATAATGCTCTACAGGGAAACAAGGAGCTACATTCTCAAGAATACCTAGCTTGCGATGTAGATACGGTTCAAGTGCATATAACCTCTCAGTTTGCCAACGGTATGTCTTGGGAAACTATGGCAAGTGGCATATCGATCATAAAATACCTCTCATGTATCGAGAAAACGGCGAGAAACCCTCAATTGAGGAAGTAGCGAGAAGGCTGCATTACACCAATATCCAACCCCTGTGGGCATCAGAGAACATCTCAAAAGGCAATCGATATATTACAGAATAAGCGTAGCGTTAGCAGGTATGTATGATATGCCTATAGCAAAGCAATAGTCTAGTATGTTTTCCAGCATACTAGACTTTAAAGGCGCATGGCTTTCGCCAAATAAATTTTTGTCAAATAAATGACCCTAGATATAGTTAAACAGCCACATACGGCGATATATTCAGGCCCGGCTGGGTCCGGAAAAACACAACGTGTCCTTGATCTACTCGAAACTGAGTATAAGCGACATTTCCACAACATTTTATCCTCTGCCCAACTATACAAGGGAACAGCACTTACCTCGAGAGATCCTTGCTTTGGCAAGATGATTACGTTTTTCTGATCAACCCAAGGATAAACATTTTGAATGGATCGATAAATTATCATTATTGCTAGCTAGCGAAGACACACTGTTCATTATCGACGACTGTATAGCAGACGAGAATCTCGATAAAAAAAGACAATAGGAAGCATAGTCTCTGGTTGTTAACACAATCTTACACCGCTTTACCAAAGAATCTTCGAAGACAAAAAAAGCAGCTGTTCCTCTGGTAACCGCACGAACGTTCAGATATGAAGCTCATTGATGAAGAAACCAATATGATCAGTGACTGGGAAGATATCAAGACTCAACTCAAAAAGGCAAAACATGCTTGTTTGTATGTGAGGTTGGAGGATCCCAGAAACTATAGGATTCTCGAGTGATTGGTTTTATGGATCGATTTGGTCCAAAAAACACCGCGACTTGAATATGGTAAAAACACAAAGACTGCTCACGTTGTCAGAGAACATTGTAGCGCAGAAAACTACGCTCACAGGTGTCAATTGACAAACGTGGTTGCGGCAACCACGTTGGTCAGCTGGCCTTTGGAATCGCAAAAATAGAGTCGCAGATCGCCTTGCGGCTCAACATGAGTACTGCGCTGGCACGACCTTTCGACTTGTTCCAGATAAATATAAGGAGTGGTTAGGTGACGCTATTGCAGTGCTTAACGGGGTACTCAGATCTGAGCACCCCCAACCAGTAACAGTTTTACTGACAGAACCAGGCCTTTATTGGTTTTCTTTTAAGATTTTTTTTTCTTGTATTGTCCAAGAAAAAAAATTTCGGATTCAAAAATCAACAAGATAAAAATGTCTTCTCAACTTGCCCTGTTCAACGTCGTCCCTACTGGAGTGATCTCTGTTAGATGAGCACTCGCAGCCTCGTTTCAAGCGTGCTGATCTCGGGAGATTCTTAGGGATTGAAAACGTTAAAAATATGGCAATACCTTCAATGTTTCTAGCTACCAGGTCCAAAATAGTAGGAACCCATCGGATGGGCCCCCTTGGAAGGGGCAGAAACCCGCACGATGTCTTCATCTCCTTGGATGGTGCTCTGGAGATTACGCACCGCTCTAGAAAACCCAGAGCTGTAGGGTTGATGCGATGGCTTGCAGGAAAGGGTGTAGAAAAGCTGCAAGATGAGGTGATGGAGCAGCGCCAGCTAAACGAAGAAAAAGACGGAGCCATTGCGATCCTTGAAGATGATCTTGAGGGTAAAGATAGTCAAGCTGCAGCCCTGCGCCAGGAGATCGAACAACTCCAGCCACGCTATGTTCCACATCGAATTCCTGTAGACACTGTGCTATGTGTGGTGGATAAGAACGACCCTCGTGAGCATGACAGAGCTGGCAGACATAACAACTACATGATCCGATGTCAGCGTAAACGGCTCACGAAGAGACTAAACTTTCTAAGGGTGCGATACCCTAATATAATAGTACGAGAACCGGAATGCGACGATCCTAATGCTTTACATGCCTGGCGTCGCTGCAAGGAAGATATCCTTGGCACTGACAACTTTTACTGTAACCACTTTACATGGCCTGATGAAGATACGCGGGAGCTTTTCGAAGAGATGTTCAACATTGATATGGTGTAAGCAGCGATAATTTTGTGACTCTTTGCGAGTCACAAAAACGGTCTACCAATCTTGCCTTTACCGTTGGAGTTTTTCGATCTACCAAGGTTGTAGTCGGCGACTACCCGCTCTATTTCTGTCCTTGATGCAAAATCTACCACTCTTTCACATGCTCTGGAGGTATTGCAACATCTTCTGGAAACAGCATTAATTCTTCATAGACAAATAATTTATCGGGACCATTTTTCAAATAATACAAGATACGACTATTGGGGTCTGCCACAATGCGATCCAGTCTATACGTCTTTTTGCTCCAAAAAGCATCAGTCGCACGTCTTTTCTGATCACCATGCTCTTCTCCAGGTTGAATCAGATAGAGGTAGAGACCATCTTCTCGTAAAGGTTTTTCATCAGAATACTCTTCGCTTTTTGTAAGTGGTACGTCTTCCAACTTGATGGCTTTTGAAGGTTTCATGCCGATCATTGCAGCCTTGGTGTTATTAAGGCCTTTCACTGTAGGGTACAGATTTTTCACCCATATGCTACTACTCTCTTCAGTGACCAACTCTTGCGCATCCTTAGGCTTGAAAAGTCTTTCCGCAAGCACTTTGTTATATGATTCGACAAAAGCTGTAAATGTATGATGATACTTGCTTGTGGCTCGTTTAATCTCCACCCCTTTTCCTTCTAACAATTTTGTAACGTCCAATTTAAATTCTGAGCCATTATCACATTGAAAAATTGTAGGATAGCGTAGAGGTCCTGTTTTATATATGCCCCTGATCCTCTCTGCAGCCTCAGTAGCTTTTTTCGCACGTAGAGGTCTCGCCACCTTATATCTTGAAGGCACATCGATGCCTGTCAGGATATACTTGTACGTGTTCCCATAAACTTTGTTATGAGGCATGTACAACAGATCAAACTGGTGCATTTCATTAGGCTTTGTGATAGTGAAGTGATCCACGCTTCACTATCACAAAGCATTCTGTATTTTAGAAAACAGAGTAGTACAATCATATAAGGTATAATTAATATTACAACGCTAAAGGATCGTATGCACACCATCCTCTAAGACGCGACGTTTGTCGTAGAACGCTGAGAGCCCTAGCTTACTTTGCTCATAGGTTATCATCCCCTGATTGTGTACGCGGAAACCTGTGTTTTTCGCAGTGTCTAAGATTCCTTTCAACGCGTTCATGTACCTAGCCCAAGTCATATCATTCTGTTTCTTCGACATCCCTTTACATGAGAACTTGGAGCAGCTCAGGACGCACAACATCTCGCAATTCTTCTCCAGATCTAGCAAAATACGCGCTATCTGTATCCATGTAGATATACTCAAAATCTCGACGAGCTACATATTTATCAAGGAAGTCGTAGTAGAACTCCAGCATGCGAAGTTTTGCAAGCTGATACACCGCGATGCCACATTGGTAGGCTCTGTTAATGTTGCACTTGTGCTTACCTTCCTTAATCTCGTAGGCATCACCGATTTCTTCAAGATCTTCAAAGTACAGCGATCTCATCGCTTGATCAACCTTCTTTTCGTCTCTTGTAAACGTTGTATTCGCATGCCTTGCTACATCCTCGATCATTTTTCCGTAGAACGAGTTACCCTTCAGTTTGGCCGTATCCCCCGAAATCTTTTTATCTGGATCTTTATCTGCTTAGCGTCGTGCATCGGCAATCTCTTCGGGAAACCAAGCAAACGGTTCACCTCGCTTATACTTGAGGAATTTGTGAAAGGCTGTTACCTTCAAACCGTGGCCTAGATACCATTTCAGCACAGGAGTATACAGCAAGATTTTTTCCGTCTTCATCAACCCAAGGAGCTTACGTGTACCAGGAACTCACTTGCGCCCTGTCGCTTCCAGGTGCTTGTGCATATGCTCAGGGATTGCTCCATCTGGTATCTCCTTTACCACAAACAAAGGCGACATCTCGGAGAATTTCTCATACAACTCCGCGGGCACTTCAATGTCGACTTGTGCAAACCCAAACAGCGAGCCATTTTTCAACCCTTCTATCAACGGCTTCAGGTTGTAGTTAGCCGTTGGCTCAGCAATCTTGATCAATTTTTCCTTACCGCAAGGGAAGTCTTTCAATAAGGTGCTTGGATACAACATGTTCGCATCTAGACCCAAGACAGTCATGCACGTTCTGGTGTCCTTGTATACATGTGATCTGATACCTGTCACGCCACGCTCGTGATATCGAGTAAACACGATCGCCGGGCCTCCTACCATACTCGTTTGTAACAGCTCGTAAGCCTCATTCTTCGTACATTCGGTACAGGCTTTCTGCACCTCTTTACAATCCTTACAGGTCTTGCAGAAGGAGTCTTTACATTTGTGCTTGCATGGTTCACCTGGAGGGTATAGCTCTACCTTAGGGTTTAGTTTTAGAGTCTTGTTCACCATATAACTCATCGACACGCCTGGAATACTCACTGCATCCTTCAAGATATCGATATCATCTCCGTAATATTGACGTCTTGTCTTGTCAACTGCTTCGATGAAGGGTTCAACGTCTGCCATGTTATACTCGCACAACCAGGCCATCATCGTCACACAACCTCGATTATAGAATTCTGCGCAGAAGGTGCCGTACTCTTCAGGGGATAGTGTGTTTTTACCACTTAGACTGCTATAAAAATGCTCGTGGGCAACAGGCCCGACATGGTTCAACTTGTAATAACTTGTTAACCACTCGTACGGGAACACGAGCTTTTCTAGCTTACATTCGAGAGAATTGCACCATCTGTCGTAGCTCATGCCAGGAGCGAGAAAATTCATAATATCAAGGAATTTGAACTTTGATGTTGTCACAAACATGTAGTTGTTGTCCTTCTTTGCAACCTTGATATTTTCGCTTTCGTTTTTCGCAATTTGCTCAACAAAGTATCGCTTGATCATATTCAGATCATACTTCCCACTATTGAAGCCTATCACCGCTACCTGATTTATCAATTCGTTCCACGCATCCTGGGTCTTGACTGGGAGCATAGCGAAGTCAACAGGTATCGGGTACATTCTCTCCACTTCAGCGACGATAAGAGCGTGTCTCTTTTCTAGCTCCTCTACGAATAGTTTCACTAAAATTTTAGGATCTTCATTTTCTACGAACGTTGGGTTGTCATTCAGACTATCGTGAATACCGACACTTACCGGTATATGCTCTGATATATACATAAGATATGTCTTTTGTCTTCTATTCAACGGCAGCAAGAGGGCCTCAAAATCAAACACGATGTAGTGAGGATACGGTCTGAATTTTTTGTTGAAATATCGGTTGATCTTGGGAGAATTTTCACATTCCCACACTGTAACTAGGTTTTATCCCTGTTCTCGTATCATATCCTCCTTCTTCGTCGTTTGTTCATAGCGGTATGCGTTCGCTTGTGGCTGACAGGGGCATCCGTGCCATTTACATCCATGGTACTCGTAGACGGTCTTCGTGATATGCTCATAGCCGTCTACTTTCCACTCCTTCCCTTGTCCATCACATATCACACGCTCTCCGCCATGGCCGCAGAGTGCGTGGTGTATATGTCTTCCTGTTTCCCTCGACATATGTTCTAACCATTGAGATGCAGCGCAGCTAAACCCCTCACCGTAGAATACCTTCTCCGACCTGCTCGGCATACGTTTCACTTTCTCACCCTTGCAGATGATCGTCGTCTTCACCCCTTCGCATTCGTTCTTCTTGTGCCGCCAGAGGTGGCAGGCTTTTGTGAAGAGTTGACCGCATACCTCACACTCAAACGTTTTTGTCAACACCTCGATATCTTTAATGTAGAAGCAGTGGCCTTCCAACATTCCAATAGTGATGTCATCTAGCACGTGCTGGTTCTGCTCATAAACGAGTCGTCATGGTGCTTTCTCGTTGTTTGTTTTAGGCTCATACACTTTGATGTTGATCTTGAGGTGCTTGGCGATATCTTCCATATCCACCAGCTTTGTAGGGCGCACGTCCTTACGCTTCAGTTTAGGGTCCTCGTAGTATTCTCGGGCTAATGCAACAGCTGGCCTTGTAAGGAACTCTGTTCCACGTTCTACGTTAGCCCTCTTTTTTACCGCGAAACATCTCCAGAAGCATAGGTTATCCGTTCTCTCTTCCTTACCATCCATAGCGTAGATACATCTCTTCCTCCGTAGCCAGTCTGGAAGAGGTCCGCATCCTAGAAGTGGCTCACGCGTGCTTATGATCTTGATCTGAACATGGTCGAAGACGATTTTCCCTTCGTATGCTCCTGGGGTCTCTATAGTTCTCACCGCTAGCAAGTAGGCTTTGCTCCAAAACTTCACCATCCTCCAGATCCAGACGCTTCATCTCACATTCCTCTATGAAAGCTTCAATGTCCGCGATGCTTGATAGCGACTTGGAGCTCTTAGTTTTGTGATAGAGAGATACACCACCTCCACCTTGGTGAATGTTGCAGCTGAAACTGTAAACAACGTTTACTCGCATGTCTATATGAGGATCTTGTTGATTCTCCATGTTTTAACACGATTCCCATCCTCCAGTATCTGGATATCATTTTCATAAAATATATGCCGAATGTCTTCGATCCCTTCTAGATCCGTGGGTTGCTTCTTTTTTTGCGGGAATATGTGTTTGAGGTCTTCGATTCCCTTATATTCGTCTTGTATATCCTCCGGGTTGTAGTAGGAGTTCTCTTGTGCTTCCTGCTCGATCTCATCGTGAAGCGTCGTTCCTCTCGAAAGTTGTTCCTTTGCTTTTTTGTAATAATCAGTAATAGTATCTCGCACACTCTTCAGTCGAGCGGCAAGAGCATCGCGAGTTCCTGCTACTGGCGCTGATACAGCGTTGTATAATTGTGTCATTGCATTTCTGAACCAACTCATTTTCTCTTTATTATATACAGATTTTATTTATCAAGAAATTTTTTAGATGGACAGAAACTTTTGAATAAAGGGATTTCCCTTGTTCAAGATTTGAAAAAGGGGGTTTCCCCTACTCAACTTTGTCGGATGCCGGCGGATTTGTCGGCTTTTTTTGCGCATGCGCAGATTTTTAAATTTGTGACGTCACAGATGTTTTGGGGGTGTAAAAGAATGTATTATGAAATGGGGGTTTTTATGCTTAAACCCCCCAATTCAACAAAATCCTGGGTTGTGTGACCCCTCTAATCTACTAATATCCTTCTCAGGCAACAGAACTTGTCATATACCGGGACTAAATTCCAAAGTGCGCTCTTTATCGTTGAACAGATTTTCATTTTTCTGACTAAACAACGAAGCAACTTTGTAACAGGAGTTTCTTTTGTTCCTCCTCTTTCATTTTTATCTTCTTATTTTTTTCTCTACCTTTTCTTTTTTTTTTGAAAACGGTTTTTTGTCACATTAAACCTTCCCATATTAATTAAATATTTTTTGCAGTAATTTCGCAGTATGAAAAATGCTGAAACTTAAAACTTGATTGCGAATGGTGAATTATATTTCTAGTATTTAAAAAGTCTTTAATATCGATGCAGAGCATGGGTTTCTTTGTTAAATTTAAATTCCTGACTCACATTCGAGACAAGATCAAAGATAATGTTACGAAAAATTACATTTTCCTTTTTTATCCCACCAAAATATTGCTTTAATTATATTTTTTTCTTGCAACTTGTAGGAAACTTAGCATAGAAAATATATCTGCGAAAAAAAAAGGGTCTATCGTATCCTTAACGACAAGTTTGACTGCTTGTTTAAGAACTAGTCTTCCCACATCTTTTCGTGATGGATAAAATTTGCCATAAGTCGAGACCATACCTTATCCAGAAGATTTACACGCAAATAAAAATGTGTTCATGTGGCTTTGACCCTTTTATAGCTGTACAAACAGCTGCACCATTTGCTCAGTATTTTATGTATACAATTACTTTTTACTATTTCCAGAAAATATGGTCTTTAACACGTATGAAAATGATCTTTACTTATTATCTTCTTGCTAGGTCAGCAGAAATTTTCAGTGATGTAGATTTATAGTTTCACAAGAACGTCGCACTAAAACTACATTCGGTAGAATTAATTAATTATTAACGACGTTCTAATTAAAAGAGGGATTAATGATGAGTTGCGAACGTTTACAAAGTGACGTATATGCGCGCGCATCCTTACAGGCAATAAAAAAGGACCATATAAGAAAAATTGACTATTTCCCTAAATTTATAGATTAACGAATAAACGATCTTAAAGGAGCTGGAATTGGTTTTTCTTAACTATTATTTTCCTTTTTAAGAACAGGTTTTAATTATTTCAAAAAGTAAGTTGCTTTTTTAACCTGATTTTTTCGATCGTTGCGGTCTGTTCTTTATATTTCTTGCTTGTGTGCACGCGTGCACATGTCCATTGTTTTAGACGCAAAATCTACAACTACGTCACGCCGCAACTCATCTATTGAAACTGAATAGGTGAAAGGTAATAGTATTATAGCAATAAAATCGTGTTATAATAGAGAAAGAAACTAATTATTGAACTAATTATGTAAAAAAAGTTTTTCTGAATTTTGAAAGTATTACTGTCACCTTAAAATCTTCCCTTTGATATTTAAACACTACCCACAAAAGCTTCTTGTAACATTGCAGATCGTGTCATCACAAATACTTCCAAAGCAATGTGCAAATGCAAAGGTAAAAATTAGAGTTATGTCGAGCTCTTTTCTTTCAAGTCTGTGTAGATTATTCAGCTAGGACGTATATTAAAGACAATTAATTCTGATATATATCACAACCAAATCTCGGTATAGGTTACGGGAAATAGCAAAGCACGGTTTCTTTGTTACGTGGTGTCATTCGTAAAGAGTGAGCCAATGACATAAATTTTTAGGATTTACGTACAGGGCACTTTGGTTACACTCATAAGCGCAAGAAATGCACACATAAAATTTGGTACTTATTACAAAATTACCACTGGGTTTGTTTACAAAAGAGAACAGCCTCGACTTTGTTTGATGTTGTTCTTACAGGTAGCTTAGCTACCCTATAGCTAGATTTAGGATTAAACTAGCATTTATTACTTAATACTCAGTAAAATAGGTCAAGTTTGAATATTAAACTTTTTCGCTATAACTAGCTAGACTAAGTATGAAAGGACAAGGCTGAGCTTTTTAGTTTTTAAAATTATATTACATATATTTGAGAACACCTGCGGGAAAATTCATTGTTCATCAAGTTACCCCATATGGGTAATATGGAAGATTTCTTCATAAAAAACATCAGAAACTTTTTCATAATTTCTCGCTGGAAATTTTTAAGGTTTAAAACCCATGTCCCACAGTAACTTTTTCGTCCTTATCCTAATGTCATATACATAAGCTATGCAACAACTTTTGCAGGAAAATAAAAACACATAAAGAGAAAAAGTTTGTTATTAAAATATTATAAATTAATTTCAAACCGATTAGTCCCTGCAGCCATTTTGGTGTCAGCGGTATGAAAAACTATGCTAAAACTATACTAAGTAAAAGTCCTATTACTTCAGTAAAAATTGAAATAATGACTTGAAACTTAGTATTATATGTTTTTAGACCAGTTTGATGAAATTGTTTTTACTACTATCATAGTTTCTGAGTTCCTGAATTAAGCCTTTTTTGGAGACTCCGATAAACTGTTTTTGACATCATATCAATTTAGACAAGCCATGTGTACAGAAAACATTCAAAGTGATTCTCAGGATTAAAAATAATTCAAACAGATAAAATGTGTCCCAGGTTTAGGACCAAATACCTTATCCAGCTCAGAGAAAGTGGGAATGTGCTTCTAAAGCGCAGTGCCAAAAACATAATCTAAATTTTATGCCGTATAAATACAAAGTGGTTAGAAAGTTATTTTTTTTGTCCACCTGGATCTGCAACACGTTTACTTGCACTAATCGCTCAGCCTGGTGCCACTCACAATTAATTTTTGAATATCCACAGGAACTTATTATGCAAAATGAAAAATGCTAAACAACTGTATTTGCTTTGCAGAAGTAACAATAGGCTTCAGCATAAGTCCTGTGAATGTTGGTTTATGAAAAATATATTATACCTTTAATACTATAAGCGCTCCACTGGATTTGTAACACATTACACTAAGTGTCCTCCGTGTGACACAGTTTACCCTTTACTAAGTCTTAACCTGGACAGAGACTTTAGGTCTTTCCGCTCCAAGCGAATATTACTTCTGGCTATACTTTCCCAAATTTTGTTATTTCATAAAAGAAACCTGAAAATGTACAAAAATTTATTGATGAAAAATAGGTTCCCGTTCGATAAAAGAAACTTGAACATTTGCAGAAAGTTATTTATGAAGTATAGGTTTCTGTTTGTCGTGACAACATATTTAACCAACATGCAATGCCTTACTAACTAGCTATATACTCAAATCTTGACTGTTCACTGTTATGGAAGGTCCAAATAGCTAGCTATCTATCTTTATTTAAAATGACAGAATGCCTTGAAAAATCTTTTGTGTAACTTGCTACATAAAAATAATATATTTAGCTCTTGTACTTTATCACTTAATTATTTAATAACAAATGTGCCCCTGGAGTGCTGGCATGGTACTAGCTAGGTAGCTTAAAATCACAAAATAAATATTATCCAAATGTGACCATCCCTATCATCAGACATCAGAAAGGCGTTTCTGTTATTTACTTCTCATTGTGGGGTACCTCAAATTCTTGTAAATCCAATGAAAAAAAATTACTTAAGACTTCCTCTTCTTTCCCTTGCACTACTTATGGCATTTCTTTGCATGTCTTCAGTTCCAAGCCACGATTCCTTAGCTTCCAACCGCGTCTCGTTCACAAGTTTCAGCGCTAGCCAATATGATAGACAACGTCGAGGATCCCTGGGTAATTTTGAAAAAATGTGGTTCTGCCTTATGATTTTCAGACTTTTGCTGCTGATATCAGCATATTTTAGCCCTCGAGTGCCACACCTCCGTATACATAGGAGTTAATTATCTTTAATTACAATGTCATTGCCTTGACAAGGACAGTTGCATAGCAATTTTTGTCAGAATTAAGAAATAAACATCACAAAAATTGTTTGTGGAGGAAAAGATCGCACGAATTACATTTATAAATAAGACTTAGTAATTGCGCAAACTGTGGAAAAATTATCGCGCAATTTGAAATCGAAATTATCGTTTCCCTTGAATCCTGTGCTAGAAACATGCTAGAAATAAGTAAAATAAGTAAAAAAAATAAAAAAATAAAAAATAATTAAAATGTAAAAACAAAATCTTGTGAATTTTTGACTCTCTTTAAAAAGTCCAGAATTTGTCCAGAATTGGCAAATACAAGGCAATTTCTCAAATATTATTCCCGCATTCTTTTTTTCGCGATGTTTTCTTTCTTATTCATTTATTCCGTTAATACAGTGTAAAGAGCATCTACTTTTTTTGTTATTCTTGAAGCAGCAAGTATCTACATTACAATACCCACATACCTCTGTCAGTCTGTTTAAAATGGTTCCGCAAGTAGCGAGACACACCAAATGCGGTATATAAAGGACGGCCGAAGCCGTGAATTTATTCAAGGGCCACCGACTTTCATTGTAGAATACAACATAATGTTTTCTCAGAGCAGAATTTTAACTATTAAGTCGGACGTACTACAAAGAATTGTAAGTTAGACGAACTACAATCTATGTATTTTTTTGTTCCTTTCTCAATTTCAATAGCCTTGGTCTGCTTTTTTGAAACTTTCATACAGGTTCATACGCTTGATATATATAGAAATGCATGATGGTATACTATAGCAGCATTCGGCGAATCTAGTTTGAAGCTTTAAAATTATTTTTTAAATTTGAAATTAAAAAATATATTAAAAACTTACAGTGAAGTTTAAAATAAAATAAAAATATAAGAATGGGAAAATTTAAAATATACATAAAGAAAAAGAACACAAATTAAATTAAGTAAAATAAAATGACAGTTGAGAATCAACATGTTATAGTTAAAAAAATAAAATTTAAGGATGAATCATTATTGATATGAAAATATTTCTTAGGTGAATGGATTTTTTTAATGAAACGCGATGTCTGCTTCGGAGCACGTGCAAACGAGTTTGGAACATTTAAAATACCACATGACGCAGTAATGACTGACATAAAATTGGTACATGTTGGTGGACCTGGTCTAACGTGCGCAGAAAACACACCGCCAGCAAAGTGGGGATGTGATTACGTGGTCCCTCGGATTGTGGGAAATGTTGCAACTGTCATTACAGATGATCAAAACAACCGATTTTACCCATCTACGGAATATTATGTCAGTCACGGATTCTTTACTGTACCAGGATACAACGCCAATTCTCCCTTCCTCATCTTCAATGCAACAAGTCACACTGTTCACAAAGGACAGGAGTTGAGATTGCATTATGGTGAAGCTTGGAATAAGGGATTCCTCTCTAATAACAGTGGTGAATCATGCGCAGATATTTATGCGAATTGTGTGACAAATAATTTTTTTGAATGATGCAGTTCTCTTTAGTCTGAAATAAATAGAGAAATAACATTCCTGTTTAATGGAACACTATTGGTTAAATGCGATGAATTTTCTTCTTAAACTTTAAATGGAGGAAATTGACTTTTCACGATAAATATTTTATATTAAATTTTTATGTAGATACACGCGAAATTGAAAGAAGTCAGTTAGAAGAAAAAATCACTTTTAAATTCAAGTATTTTAGTTACAATCCTATTATTTAAAAATATTACCAATAAAAATGAGTAACAACGAACTTTAACAACGCTCAGCCGAGTCTCAATGTCTCATGTTAATTTCGATGTCCCATTAAACCGCGCAGTAAAAGAAGCGTAAAGGTTTTCTTCGGTGTTTTGTAGTAGTTGTTGTTTTGGGATTTTTTTTATTTATTTGGTAGTACATATTTCTACTAGATATAAAATGTATAGTAGTTGCACGAGGTTATAAAATATATTCCTAAGAATTCAGCAGTTTTTTTTACTGACTTTAGAAATACTTTATTTAACTTTTAAATCCATTTGTGGAGTATTTAACACTGTGAAAATTATAAACAGTAAAATTTTAGTAGTCGTTGTACTTATTTTGTTCTTATCGTTTAGCCATTCCATCATTATTTTTCTTATAGAATTGTTCCTCTGGCTAGAGACTCTTGTTTTTAGAACCTTTTTCAGCCTGATAAGTTCTTGTCTTTTTTTCAGCCAAAAAAATGCGAGAAATACAATAGTGAGGGTAATTTCGTGTGCACATGTGTGTTGAAAGTTATTTTTTGATTTTCAGCGATAGCCCGCTAAAAAAAGCAGGGTTAAAAAAGCAGGACAGACATCGAAGCGCGAGAGCAGAAAAGAGAGACAGGTATCCTGTCTACATTTCAAAGTTTTTACTCAGCTGATGTCTAAGCAGCAAATCGGTACACACAGCAAAAATGTTGGTGTAGTGTTTGTGTTATGAGATGAATATAAAAATCATTCTTACTTATTTTTAGGAAAATGTGGTAAGGATGTTTATGTATTAACCGATGGTATCGATCAGCCCAATTGTGAAACAGTTTTGTTAAAGTGTAAAAGCATACAATATGCTATCAAGAAATAGGGAAACGGAGATACCATTTTTCTTGCCGGAGGCACCACACAAAGGAAAACGTACATGTTGTATAGACCGTTGTCGTTATCCAAAAAATTGCGGCTTTTTAAATTCCCACATAACATCTAGCTCTACTCTTGTTGGACTGTTAGGTTTCAACAAGGCTTTTAAAGACATATATGTCCACCTTTACGCAAAGAACTTTAATATACCACATATGACGACTTATCAAGGTAGCTTGCAAAATATATCGATTAGAATGACTAAATGTACAGTCGATCTTAAAAAACTCTTTCAAATTCATAATCCAGGAGCCATTTCAATATACACAATGCAGTTCAAAGTTTTAGCCTAACTTTCAAATCTTGTGTATTTAAGAAGATCAAGGTTTTCTTGAACTTGTATAATGTCAGAAACCGATTCAAGAATTCAACATTCTTAATGTTTATTACAGAAATTGTAGCGATAGAACCATACCAAACTTTCAATTTTGAATTAGGAAAAGTACTTACTTTTGACCAGGATGATGTAAGAAGTATTTTTCAAATAAAAAGGTGTCAAAAAGCCATTTTTTGCCGGTCCCAAAAAACTTACATAAGAATGAGGTCCCAAAAAAACTCACAAAGGTTCGTAAGTAAGTAAGTAACCGAAAGTTTTAATGTCTTTGGGGATTCCATCCTAATGGCTGGCTCTTACTGCCCTCCGACTTTAGCTATGTTACATTATCGCCAAAAAAACGTTCTTGCTGGCACACAAGTCGGTTAGCGGTCTGTAGATGGAACCAAATAGGCCGACAACACTACATTTAACGTTCGTCGGAGTGGGGATTCGAAACTGAAACTTCATGATTAGAAGTCGAATGCGCTACCACCATCTCCGCAAAAAGAAAAAGTCAAAACAGTTTCATAAACTACATTCCATTGACTTTCTAACGGTACTAGTCCGTTTGTGTTCGAACAATTCCGCCACATATTTGTACCAAGATGAATTTAGCGATAATCTTCCGATATTACTAGGTTCCATCGATTGGTCGTGTGACGCGAGTAACGTGGTTTTGAACTTACGACTGCGAGAAATAACATTCTTCCAAATATGGTAAAACTACTTAAGCTCCGCAGCGCGCGCCCACTGAGTTAAAGCCTTAATAAAAAATTAAAACGAATTAGTCATTTTTTACTGTGGTACCATTTCACGCCTTTCCCGCGCACTGATGAAGTATAGTCCATTGCTTTTACCGGTGAAATAATTGGCCGTGGGATGCAAGTTAAACGGCTTTAAACTTTGGTTTAATGTGATAACTGAGGCCTTTCGATTGCGAGAAATAAAATCCTTTCAAATTTGGTAATACCAATCAAGCTTCGAAGCAAACGTGCCAGCTGTGCTAGCGCATTAATCAAGAATTAGGACGAATAAGGCATTTTTACTGTGGTACCAATCCTAGCAACCTTGATCCCAGGGCCTGTAGCATTTTTTTTTATGAGGATTGCCTATTCTAGCCTTAAACGCTCACTGAAGAAGTGAAAACACTCTCAAAAACTACAAATCATTGGCTTTCTAACGGTACCAGTCCGTTTGCGTTCCAACAATTGTGTCACACATTCGTACCAACATGAATTTTGAGATATTCTTCCGATATTACGAAAGTGAAATGGTTTTAAATTTGGGGTAATAATTGTGATAAACAAAGCCTTTCGACTGTAAGAAATAACATTCTTCGAAACTTGGCAAGTCTGCTTAAACTCGTCATCGAGCGTGCCTGCGGTTTAGTCAAAAGTTTAGTTTAGTCAAAAAAGCGAATAAACCATTGTTTACTGTGGTACCAAACCACACGCCTTGAACGCGCACTGAAGAAGTAAGGACAGATTCAAAAACTAAATTTCGTTGAATTTCTAACGGTATCAGTCCGTTTGTGTTCCAACAGTTGCTCCACACATTCTTACCAGCATGAATTAAGCGACAATCTATAGATATTGCTGGATTGGCCGTGGAATGCAAGTTCACCAGCTTCAAACTTTAGGATAATAATTGTGATTAATGAGATCTTTCCACTGCGAGAATTAGCATTCTTCCAAAATTGGCAAGTCTGCTTAAACGTCGCAGCGAGCGTGCTGACCTGGCGCTTTATTCAAATATTAAGACGACTTGGTCATTTTTACTGTGGTACCAATCTATGCCTTTAATGCTCACTGAAGAAGTGAAAACACTCTCAAAAACAGAGATAGGGAAATGTTCCTTCTGGCGCAGTCGCGTGCGCGTACACAGTGACGTCACAACAAGTCACAACAAATCCAGTACCATGCGGTACCATGCAGTGCTTAGCTATGCCTAGTGGGGTAAGTCCCTAGTAAATGATGACGTCATTAAATCATACAAATAGGAGTAAAATTCTAACACAGGGGGAATTCCCTAATGATACTAATAATCATCAAAAATCAACGCATGCGCAATAAGAAGGGGAATTCCCGGCCTACTTTGTAATCTTCGGACTAGCGTTTGAAATCTATATATAAATGAACTGGTTTAAAATGCAGGACATGTACAACGAGGCCGTTGAAAAGTTTCCGGATCAATTTAAGTATGTACCAGATGAATTCAAGGATCAAGACATGTGCAACAAGGCCGTTGAAAAAAATCCCCCGCATGCTCAGGCATGTCCCGGATCAGTTCAAGACGCAAGACATGTGCAGCAGCCTCGTTGCAAGGTATTCCCACCTATCCAAGTATGTGCCGGATCGGTTCAAGGCGCAAGGCATATGTAATATATTTATCAGCTAGGTACATGCCATGATGTTCAAAACGCGAAACATGTGTAATGAGGCTGTTGAAAGGGAGCCCCTGATGCTCAAGTATGTGGCGAATCGGTTCAAAACACAGGACATGTGCAACAAAGCTGTTGAAAAAAATCCCGACATGCTAAGGCATGTGCCGGATTGGTTCAAAACGCGAGACATGTGCAATGGGGCTGTTGAAAGGTATCCCTGGGTGCTCGAGTACGTACCAGGCCAGTTCAAGACGCAAGACATGTGCAGCAAGGCTGTTGAGGATGATCCCCGCGTGCTGGGGCATGTGCCGGCCCGGTTCAATATGTAGGTGAAATTCATATGTCATCTTACAACCCCTCGGGGCTATAAGATAAAATCAAAATACTACTAATAAATGTGCGTTAACTGTCAGAGAAAATTTGATATTTTTGGAATCGTCGTCATCATGACTTTCGCGACCGGCATCGGTCTCTCCCTACCACTAATGGCACTAACCCTGGTACAGGAAGCAGAGAATAAGGAGAAGCAGAGAAGAATTCAATACCTATGGGATCGCTTTAATGCCCGAGAAATAAATGAATGAAGAACAATGTAAGGACTGTGAACGTATGCTTGATGAATATGACAGATGTACCTGTGGGCGCAGGTTTGAAGTAAATGGCAAACTTTTATGCTGGCATTGCTATCAAGACTATATCACATATAACGGGGGCGGGTGTGTATGTACGATGACATGCAACCCTCTGAAGTCGTTTGAATTACAATAAAACAAGATGCTACAATTTGAAAATGAGATTGTAAGCCCCAAACTATTCTACTCGTTTGCTGCTACCTTTACGGACATTAATGATATCAACGTGGACTGCCTGACAGTGTCGGATCCAGTACCAGCCAACGGGGGCAAGGACCAGAGGTACATCATAGGGTACCATACAATAGACCTCGTGGTAGCACTCAGGGTAAAGACACCCAAAATCTGGTCCCCGAATGGAGTGACCCGGTACAATGCCAATGCCGTACCAGCAATGAGTCTTGATTTTGAAGAGTACCCCGACTGGGTTGCGAAGTATCGTCAAATATGGGGCAAAATCGAAGAGTTGATTTCTGAGCAATTGACGACGGGGCCTGTGAAAAAGGACCGCTACGTGAACGCCAAGCTCAAATATTACAAAGACGCGATCACAACCAAATTCCACGGTATGCCGATACCCTATAAGCCAGTGCAATCATGGCCATTTCATCGGTGTACGTGCAGGGTAAAAACCACTACCCACAGGTACATGTCATGGAATGTCGGTACAAGGACTTCAAAAAAGAATGGCTGCGGAATGAGGATTAGAAAAACCATATATTTTATAGGCCATATAGTGCCTATAAAATATATATAATTAATTAAGGCTTATACTCAGGTGGGGATTCTAGGTAGTGCTTACATACTGTACAGACCTGACGTTTTTTAAAATCTCATCATGTGCCTCCTGCCTCCCTTTCGCAACCAGCTGAGCCCGCTCCTCTTCATTGAGGGCATTTACAATACGGTTAAAACGTTGCCGCATCTGTTCCTTTAGCAACATATACCTTTGCTTCTCCTTCACAATCATATTAAACTCATATTTATCAATCACCCCATTTTCAACCGCCTTTGAGATTAGATCAATAATAGAGTTCAGCTTTGATTCCGCCAATAGTCTTATATTCTCATGCTTTTTCGATTTAACACCCAGCCTTTTTCCAGCGGTCCTCAGGCCCGCCTGTCCTACGCCTACAGCCACGGTCAGGCCACCCATTGCCACTGCTAGTGGTACACCCATTCGGGATAACAAGGTACCAATACCGATCCCCGAGGTTACTACACTGATGCCAAGAAGCCCATGGTCACAGTAGCGTACCCAGGTCCAATGCATCTTAAACTTTTTTGCGAGTTTGTCCCGCTCCTTAATCTCACTTCGCAGATACTTCTCAATTTCACCAATCTCATCAAGCCTATACTTTTAGTTTCATCCTGCATGTCAGCGCTTTGTGCAGGTGCACTTGGTAGGTTTGGGTACAGCTTCGTTATATCGGCCAATTATTCTACCAGCAAATGCATCGTTAGCCCGGTGTAGGCTGCATTTTTGTCATGATGAAATTCATCCGTAAGCATAAACTCGAGGCGATCCGTAGAGCTCTTCAAGGGCATGTAAATCGGGGTATCAAAACTCCATGTCAGCATATCCCCCCAAGCGTTTAATTCCCTGATGGGCAACAAGGCGATAATTTTCGACTTCTTGCCATCTAGCAGGGCATCACATTCATCCAACTGAGGGCAAACGAGTTGTAGTCTAATGTAAACGTTAGTCTTGTAGTATGCATCATAGACACCCTTCTGATAGTACTTATTAGCGGGATCGTATTTAAACCCTAGAAGTTCATGTAATTGTCGATTAAACGCCAACGTGTACCCATCACTGACACGGAGCCTACAGATTCCATTTTTCATGACAAACAGCTTAATCTTATCCCCTGCCTGGCTATTCACGATAGACACCACATCCTCAATCCTATACAGGCCGGCCATAATCCGTATCCTGGTCTCCCTCTGATCAGGCCCGGTTTTACGGATGGTGAAATCATTGTTATTGTAAATATTCAGCCACTCAGCTCGGATACTGATGGATTTCAGGGCTATCCTACTATCCTGCCCCAAGTAGTTCTCAAATATTGTGGGCTTGTATATATCGGTAATGTAGAGTTGCTTCACTCATACAACCCCAAGGCAAAGTACAATTCCAACAGGGGAGAATGGTCACTTGTCGTAACCAATTTGGAGCATCAGGACCTGTACGTATCTACAGAATCACACATTTCTATGGCATTCCCTGAATTTACCAAATACCCCATCAAGCCTTCAACAAATCTGCATCAAGCGTTGGACTACTGGAATGTGCAGGTTAATTTTGCCACCCACTGCGCAAGCACCGCATTGGGCATATCTACTAAGCACCTAACGGGCTCCGTGCCCCTTGTCCACGCCATCTTTAAATTCCATGTCTACTACCACATGCGTCGCATCCTAGCAAGGATGAAAGTACCCATGCCATATGACGATGGTTTTTCACAGTACAAAAATCCATACTCAACATCTGGGTATGCGCAAGTATGTAGAGAATATGGTGCCAATCCAAATAACATGTACAAATTCGGATCAGTAAGTGCCTCACTCACCAACGGTTCATGGTGGCCACAGGTTGATGGTGATTGGGCCAAATTCATCATCCCAACAAGTCAAGGCTTGACATCGGAAGGTTTGACCAAGCTAAGTGAAAGTATTCGAGTCTACCTGTTGCTTGGGTCGCAGGCAGGGGCCAAGGCATCTTTAATCGGGTCTAATGCGGACAACTACACGGCAAGGCAAATCTTAATGCAGAAATTTGAAGCCATGGTACAACGTCAGGAGAATGTGGGTCATGATATCACCGAGTTTCAGAAGGTACTTCAATATGCAAGAACGCCGGTGAATTTTGCCGTCATGCCAAGCGTGTACATGTTGCCCTCAGACATGAACCTGCGTATAGGCAGGATTGTAGGGTATAACAATAACATTTTGATCGCACCTGCAAATGTCAATGTGGGGGTCCAAATTGATGTAAATAACAAACCTATTGCCAGGGGTGCGGTTGCCTCACCCCTCAAGCATACTATCAAAATACCTATACATACCACACCTCCAAAGCATACTACGCCTCCTAGGCATACTATCAAAACACCTATACATACCACACCCCTTAGGCATACCGGGCATACCATCAGACATGTGGCAGATATCAAGCTACCTATTAAACATGTTACACCTCCTATACATACCACTGAACAACCCCCACAAAACCAGCACGAGAATACGAAGGCCGCATTAATCACGACAGGGGTACGAATCATTATTGCCTACATATGGCTTAAAAAACAACTAATATTAGACCCCCTAACATAGAACACGGCAAACCCGGCAGCGGCCGCGATGGCCATATACAGATGCTTGGCTGCATATTCCACGACTGTTTTCGCCACCCTCAGAAGGAAGGAGGCAACCGTACCCATAATACCGGGTAGGGCAGCACCTGCCTTACCTGCCAGTATTTTAAAAATTTCCCCAATCTTTCCAGCTGCTTCTCTACATAGCCTTTTCCTGTACCCGCTGCGGCACTTCCTCCTGCAGCACCTGCAGCACCTGCCGCATCACTTCCTCCCGTAACGGAGAGTACAATGGTTGAAACCAGTAGTCCAATGGCGGAGACGATACTCGCTATAGTTATACCCTGCTCCTTGAAGAGGATTTTAAGCTTTTCAAGCAGGGATGTGTTATACCCTGTTTTTTGATTGGGTGTCCCTAATCTCCAGTGGAGGATTCGAAGTATCGCATGTAGAGAAAGGATGTTGTGTGGGTAAAGGGATGACCTAAGAAACAAGGGCTTCATCAGACGCACAGGCCTTGTTTCTTATACCGCTTTCTGCTCGGGTAGTGAAATTGATCCGTGATAGAATCAAAACAACCCGACCTGGCGTAAGCGGTCGGTCATTTTGAAGGGTCTGTTTATAACGGAAGGGTTACCTCTATATATTTCTTTCTCGATTTGTTTGTTGGCCATGATTAACAGATTTTTTAAGTAATCGATAACAAACCACGTGCGATGATTAGCGAGGTGAAAAAGGAAAGGGAAAAATGTGCTTTCTCGTTGCTAAAGAAGACTGAGTCACGTGATTTCATGGGTAAATATAATTGGTAGGTGAAGGGCACCTGTAATGGTGAGATTTTAATTGGTTGAGAGCACCACTGCGCCTCGGGTAAGTGACGTAATGTACAGTTTGTGAGTAGCGAATATACAACAAGGTAGAGGGGCAGTGCAAGAGACGTGGAACACGCGCGCCTGGGGGTAATCTGGATGAATAGAAAACTAGGCTAACGGCCGAGCTAGCGTGTATGTACAGTTCTAAAAGCCGTTAAATGTGCACAGCGTTAGTCTTCACTGTAAAGGGATAAAGGAAATGGTGAAGGTACTCATACGCCCTTCCCTTCCGTGTATACGGACTCTCGAAACGCGGGTCCACCGCAGAGCTGGCTGTATTTGCTGGATTAAAAAAATTTTTTTGATTGGTGAACTACGCGGCGAGTAGGGTCTGTTCACGGCCAAGTGCGTGTCCTTGATATGTCTCAGCTGGGGATATATGTCAGTGGGTAGTATACCATGTGCTTCCTTTATGGCATTCAGATCCTTAATCTCCTTCTTCACCTTTTCTATTTCCCTCTTAAGATTAGCCATTTGTCCTTCATCTGCCCCGGCCTTCTGCTTCTCAAGTTCTTTCACCTTACCCTCTGCCTTGTTAATCTCGCTGTCGTATAGAATCATCTTGCTTTTCAAGCTTTTCAAGTTACCCCTTAATGTCTGAAGTTCGAGGTCCAGCCCCCTTCTTTCACGTTCGGTGATGCCACCTTCATCAGGCCCAACAAACGAAGTGTCTTGTATAAGGCTTTCCGTGGCATCTACAAATTCGTCGATCTCCTCCAACGATTCCATCTCAATATTTTCAGCGTTCCCAGCCTCCTTCCCTATTTTACCATACTTTTTCAAGAGGTTCTGGGCCCTGAATTTAGCACCTTTGTTGGGTGTAACATAGTCGACAAAACCCAAGGCCTGCAGACGATTACTACCTAGCAACGTTTGTATCCGGCCAATGGCCTTTAAGGTACCATCTTGATTCGTAATCACTATTTCCGGAGAGGTTCGTTTTCCTACCACTATCTCCTTAACAATAAGTTGATTCCCCTTATCCAGCCTGAAGGCATCGTAATATCTCGCATTAGGTCGTTGCCCCAACTTCTCCGTAAGTTGATCGTAGAGGTCGTTGGCCGCCGAACGTATTAATTTTTTCCTCTGGTTCGAAAGCGTATCCCCCTGTTGTTGTTCTGTTGAAGGCCCCGGTGTTCCAGGGAGTTTTGGCGTTCCAGGGAGTTTTGACTTAGTATCATCGGGCTTATCTGGATGGTCCTCATCATCCTCATCTTCAATATCCATATCAGGCACAAACACTGGATTAGTTGGCATTTATTAGAAGATTTCCTATATATAATAAACATGAGTTTCGGCACCACACTAAATCCCCATGCAGAAACGAAGCAACTCTTCGGTATCAAGGGCAGAAAACAGAGGGTTCAATTAAGCCACATACCAAGCACGATAAACCAGAATGAAGACCTCTACGTGGATATTCCCAACATGGGGCAGAACGATGTCATTTTTCCGGGTAGTCTAAGGCTCTTATTCGACCTAACGCTGACGGGCACAAATACAAAACGTACCCTGGTCAACAATATCGGCAAAAGCCTGGTTAAAAATCTGCGAGTTACCTTGGATGGTAATGAGGTACAAAATATATCTGATTTCAATATCCTAGCAGTGTACCGGAACCTCTGGCTACCTAAGTTTGATCGTGAAAAAAACCTCATCCTAGAGGGAATCAACCCCAACGATGGTCATCAGGGCCCTGCAGGTAAAGGCCACTGAGTACGTTGGGACAGATGAGGAGAAAGCCATCGCGGCCGCGTATCAGAATACGTTCTGCATACCCCTCGGCAAGATCTTCGAACTAACCAGGGATTTGCCATTTTATCCGGCAGAGCTACATGATAGATTGCAGTTCGTTCTGCATTTCGCACAGCACAGCGACGTCATCAAAGATACAGGGACAGCAGCCGTGGGATCTACGGCAGCCAAGGCAGCAGATGTGGCGTACAAGATCACCAACATCAAGCTGGAGTTTAACAAGATCACCCATGAAGGCCTAGCAAGTGCCATGATGTCAAGGTATAACCGTCTAGCGCTGCCCTACGAAAGGATAATAAGAAGCAAGGTGGTGACCATGAAAAGGGCTGATACAAGCTACAACCTCCAAATCGATACCCCTGCCAAGAGTCTCAAAGGTGTCTTGTTAATCTTTATAGACCCTGGGAAAGTGAAGGCTTACGCTGGTATCAACGAGGTCTTTTATAATCCAAAAATTGAAAAGATATCCATCACGGTGGAAGGTGAACCCAGCGAACTGTATAGCCATGCCATGCTTCCCAAGGATCACCTGGAGCAGATTGCCAACCTCTTTGGTAGTCACGACTCGAATGTGACAATTGGCCAATTCTTCAATGAAGGGTATGCGTTGTTTATCGATTTCAGAGCATCTCCCGATCATACCCTACATGGTAGCGGGAGAGGTTTAGTGACGGCATTACTCTCCATATGACCAAAAAAGCCGACGGAACTGGGGATATACGCTGATGCTCAGTTAAACATTCTGGGTGGGCGATTCCACTCGGTGGAGTACTAGTGACCACAACTCGTATTTTTTCCCTGAGGACAAATACGAGTTAATATGGAAGAAAACAAGAGCTGCTCAAATTGTAAAAAAGTGTTGGCCCTAGATGCATTTAGGGTGCTGAAAAATGGTCAATTGACAAAAATGTGCATAAAATGCCTCGATATTAAGAGGGCGTCGCGGGAACGTACAAAGTGCCCCCATGGTAGGCGGAGATCAATATGTAAAGAATGCGGGGGAAGTGAGATTTGCCTTCATCAAAGGCAGAGATCCACCTGTAAGGAATGCAAGGGTAGTCAGATTTGCCCCCATGAGAAATTATGGTATCGCTGCAAGGAATGCAAGGGTAGTCAAATCTGCTAGCATGAAAAACAGAGGGCTTGCTGCAAGGACTGCAAGGGCAGTCAGATATGTGAACATGAAAGGATGAGGGCTTACTGCAAGGACTGCAAGGGTAGTCAAATCTGCCAGCATGAAAAACAGAGGGGTTGCTGCAAGGACTGCAAGGGTAGTCAAATCTGCCAGTATGAAAAACAGAGGGGCTATTGTAAGGAATGTAAGAGCAGTCAGTTTTGTAAACATGAAAGGATAAGATCCCAGTGTAAGGAGTGCAAGGGTAGTCAAATCTGCGAACATGAAAGGACGAGGGCTTACTGCAAGGACTGCAAGGGTAGTCAAATCTGCCAGCATGAAAAAAGGAGGGCCTATTGTAAGAAGTGCAAGGGCAGTCAGTTTTGTAAACATGAAAGGATGAGGGCCTATTGTAAGGAGTGCAAGGGTAGTCAGTTTTGTAAACATGAAAGGATAAGATCCCAGTGTAGGGAGTGCAAGGGTAGTCAGATATGCGAACATGAAAAACAGAGGGCCCATTGTAAGGAGTGCAAGGGCAGTCAGATATGCGAACATGAAAAACAGAAGGTCCAGTGCAAGGAGTGCAAGGGCAGTCAAATCTGCGAACATGAAAAACAGAGGGCCCAGTGCAAGGAATGCACGAAGGGCAAACAATAAATGGCGACAATAGCTGTACTGGTAGCAGGTGCGGCGACAACGCTCTAGCATTTTCGGGATCAAATTATTTATTCAGCAAACTTTTGGGGCACGGGGAAGCGGAACGGAAAAGGCATGACGAGGCCGCTGAAAAGCTCAATGCAGCCCAGGCCCAATGGATCAGGGATAGACAAGCCAAGCTCGATTGGTTTGCGAGGGAAAGGGAGATGCAAATAAAGGCAGGGAAGAGCTTGAGACAATTGGATGACGACATGTACGGGTATTATATAGCCTCAAGCGAGAAGGCCCCACAATTGAAAGATTTTTACACGCCTTCAAAGGAGCAACAGGATGGGGAATTGAGCTTCGTACTTGGCTCACTGTCCCTGCTAGGCTTCGTGGCTTACAAGTATTTGTAAGAACGTTTTTAACATGTATAAATAAAGACATGTTAAAAGCATCACATAGTATTACCGATGAGGAGGCGGAGAAATTAGGTCAAATTTACTACACCCCTGAACATCTGTGGACCGGGCGCAAAGCTATCAAATTGCTCTCGAAGGAGAGCGGCCTATCAAAAAGGAAGGCTACCCACTGGCTGTTCCGTCAACTCTTGTGGCTGAGACACATCAAGGGGCCAAAACATATTGATTATCCACACTTCACCATTACAACACCCAATGAAATGCATCAGTTGGATTTGTTGTATATGCCACATGACAAGCTATATGGAAGCACCTACAAATACATCCTGACAGGCATTGACGTTGCTTCAAGGTACAAGGTAGCCAGGCCCCTACGTACGAAAAAGGCTAGTGAGGTCGCGGATATGATCAAAGACATTTACAAGGCGGGACCTTTACAATACCCCAAAACCTTTCAATGTGATAATGGCTCCGAATTCAAATCAGATGTAACGAAGCTGCTGGAGGACAAGGGAGTTGAAATTAAGCGGGCCACCACCAAATATCACCATACATTTATCGCATTTGTAGAGTCCTACAACAAGGTACTTGCCGAAAGGCTCTTTAAGCCTCAAGATGCACAAGAGTTGGTCTCTGGAGAGCCTAGTACCATTTGGGTCAAGCATCTGTACACTATCGTCAAAAGTCTCAATAATACCAAGACTGCCATGATTGGCCTAAAACCTAACAAGGCAATTAAGCTCGATGATGTCCCGCTTGCGAAAGTCAAGAATACCCCGAAGAAAAACCCTTACCCGAGGATGGTCTTTATCTCTATCTGCTACAGCCAGGGGAGGAGCATGATAATTCGAAAAGGCGCGCAACCGACGCCGTTTGGAACAAACATACTTACAGGTTGGATCGTATCGTAGCGGGTAGCCGTATTTTGTACTATTTGAAGGACGGCCCTGATCGTAGCTTGGTGTCAGAAGAACTCATGCTAATTCCTGAGGATGTTCAGGTACCTCCGGAACATATCAAGGATTGGTAAAGAGTAATTTCAGGAGTACCTCCAAAGGTTCGTCCTCCAACTCTCTACTAGGATCCCTTACATACATTAAAGGAAGCTGGGTATAGAATGGGTAGCCATAAACTATACCTTTGATGACATCAGGCTCAATATCCAAATCGATATCAACCAAGCGTCTATCTGGTATAGGAAAATTGAGGATATTGCTTATTGTTTCTATATCGGCCAAATCTGATAGCTTCAGCCCCTTATCTTTGATAACCTCGTAACGGAGTGCCCCATACCTGTTCTCTTTAACTGAAACGATATAAAGTCCTAGTGCTTGAATATCATCCTCGAGATCCTCATCGATCTCGATTCTTGCAAATGTACCCCATGATTTCATGCCTGACGCTAACCTGTGTAAAAGGTCGTCATCGGTAGGGTATTCAAATCCATCATAATATTTCCCATCCCGGTATCTAAAATTTTCAAGGCAAATAGGGCAATAACCTGTCACTGATCCTGCCTTTATGCAGCATCGTAGTACAGGTATGCTGATATCGTAATTCTTTTGATTTTGTTGTACATAGGCTTCCATCTTTTTGATATTTCAATACCTTTTAACATACGGCCAAACTGGTCAATAGAGGAGGGGACCTTAAAACTCTGCCCTTGATGGGGTATAATTATTACTAGCCGCAGGGGTAGTAATAATTGTGCTTGGTTGCGTGTACCTATGACATATCAATGTCAAACATCCCTTCGAATAGATCTCGCGTATCGGCGTCGGGAAATGTAAAGTGATTTAGGTAATAATTACCGATGCCAAGGGTATCGTCCCTGAATCGGCACCAGGCATGTACGGCATTCGGATCATCACATTCCGGTTTCCTTACGGTCACATCAGGGTACATTGCCCTTAATGTGCTTATTCTTGTGCTTAGCTGCTTACGCTGACATCGGATCATATAGTGCCTATGTATACCTTTTTTTCCATGCTCAATAGGATCGTTTTTATCAACCACGCATAGTACGGTATCATATTGATAACGGTGTGGAACATGTCTTTCTTTAAGTCTCGCATTTTCCTTGGCCTGTACCTCGAGCTCGTACCCCAGCCCCACAAGTTGTTCATCCCTAGAGTCAAGATCATCTCCGAGTATAGCGACGGCAATATCCCTGTCCTCGATGGCCTGACGCTGCTTCTCAAGCTCGTCCTGTAGTTTTTTCACACCCGCCCGAGCAAGCCATTTGATTAGCCCTACAGCCTTTGTGTTTCGGGAACGACGGATGATTTCCAATGCTTGATCCAATGTGACAAATACATCATGCGGATTTTTCCCTCTTCCAAGGGCCAGGGTGGCACCCTGGCCTTTCAGGCCCACAATTCTTGCCTTGTTATGGTTTCCCCGGCCAAATATTTAAAACTGCGCGCTATGTCAGAAATGCCTAAAAAACGACCGATATCTGCCCTTTTAAAAAGCGGCTGGTTTTGATTGTCGGAAAGTGTTTCAATGGTCTCTGTGTTGAACTTAACCTCTATTGACATCTTTCTAATATATCGACGTGGGCCGGAGGATTTTGCCATGGTCATTTTAATACCCTTATGAGTATTAAAATTGTGTTTGGTTTGGTGTGCACTTCCTATTACGAGACATATCGGTTACCCTTGGCTATATTTTCGCTTGCCCACATAGGTTGGGTATTGGTGTAGTGCAGCCTTTTCGCTACCTCGGCAAGCGAAGGATCATCCCCATTTTCTCTATATTTAATTGGTACTTTGTGATCAATGTGCCACTCTCCATGGTTGTCCCATTCGTTTTTGCCCTTAGGGACAAGCACGAGTTGTGCTCACTCCAAAATATTCCAGGCCCTGGGGTGTTCCAACCTCACATATAGACATGCATGTTTGGATTTTTTCAATTCAGCTTTAATTTGATCCCAGTCCGAAATCATGTTCGTTTCTTCATCGATCATTTTCATATCACTCCTCTCATGTGGATACCATAAAAACAGGGCCTTCTTCTGTCTCCTCAAATTTTTGGGTAAAGCAGTATAACTCTGCGTCAATAGCCACAAGCTATGTTTGCGATGCCTACCACTGATGGCAAGCTCAAGTAGGGGTTGTCGACGCTTATCGAGGCTTTCATCGGATATCATGTCATCCACGACAAACAACGTGTCCTCGCCTACCAACAATACGGATAATTTTTGAATCCATTCGAATAGTTGGTCCTTGGGGTCTATCAGGAACACGTAGCTATCCTTCCAGAGCGATGCCCTCTCAAGGTATGTCTTATTCCACCGTAGGGTGGGACACAGTATTACTATATTGGCATAGTGTTTTTTATACTAATTTTCAAGTAGGTCCAGGACACGTTGCGTTTTCCCACAGCCTGTCGGGCCTGTAAATATAGCCGTGTGAGGTTCCTTCACAACGTTCATTTACTACTAATAATATAGCCACTTCTGATCGCATACCTTTGAAAATACACAGCCACATTCGCGGCATATCGGCACACCCCCATGCTTATTTTCCAGGAGGCCATGACATGCAGTGCATAGCTTGGTATTTCGAGCCTGATATTCGAGGGGTAGATGAGAAAATTTTAATTTGCCCACAAGGCACCGGAGTACCTTGCGATACATCTTAACAAGTAGCTCTTTTTCATGGCCTACATCGGGTGGTGCCTCAACGAGTTTGGCGTACCTGGGTATGATGCCATAGGTTAAAAATATATACAAAAGTAGGTAATTATCATCCTGTCTAATCCCCCTAATTTCCGCATCAGTGGCAAGGATGTCTACCTTTTGTTCAATAACAGGGTCCTTTTTAACATGCCGATTCCGCTTTGCCTTATCCAGGCATTTTATACAGCTTTTTGTCCTACCATTACCCCTAATCTTGAACATGTCCAGTGTTAAGACTGTTTTGCATTTGGAACAACATTTTTTACTTTCCATTTACTATCCAGAGACTCGCTTTGTGCAATGCCCTGGCAACATCGGCAACCGTTGGAGACCGATAGATAGTCATTGGCTCATACAGAGGCTGGTTGCCGGGGTGGCACTTTGTACGTTTGCGTGACGCCTTGTTAGCATCAAGGCAGGTGATACACTGCCTTAACATTTGACCGCGCTTGATCCTGAAATTTTCCAGGGAAAGATGCTTTTTGCATTTTGAGCAATCCTTAGCCTCCTCCATCTTCTATTTGCCTCTTAAGGCAAATAGAAAACTTTTACGGGGCGCTCTATTTTGGAGGAATCAGGGACTTCTTATACCATCCCTGCTTAATCGCATATTCGTCGAATAAGATCGCTGCCATCATGTAGCCGGCGAGCTTCAGGCCGTCCTCCAAGTCCATCTTTGCCCCGGGCCTAGAAACCCCTAGGGCCTTCTTCGCACCCATGGCTATGAGGATTGTATATGATACCAGTCTGACTGATTCCCATAAGGAGTCAATAACCATTGTTTCCTTCGGACTAATGTTGCTTGTTGCCATTTATTATAGCATTTTAAAGAATTCAGGATGCGCCTTGCCCTTTCGTTGAGGTTCGGGGGTTGGTTTGTGGGTTTCTCCGCCATTTTTGCCACCCCTACTAAATTTATACCAGACGCCAACAGCTATCGCAAGCACGGCCAGGGTCCCTACACCATAAAGGTATTTATCCATGGACTGTACGGAGCTGATTCCAGAAGAGGCTGCAGGCTGCAGGCTCTACAGCACCCTCTTGTTGTTTCATTTCTTCCTTTCTTTTCTTCATCAGTGCTGCCAACTTGTGACCCTGGACCACACGCCCCGGATGCTTTACAGCCTTTGTAATGACTCGCTCTTCTTGTTTCTCTTCTTCACTCATTTTATTATAGCACAGTCTCCGCCTCCTTATCCTCCTCCTGTTTCTTTTTACCCATATACCGAGCCGTATGACCTGCCACGAGGAGTGGGGCTAAGCACCTCCCAATGGTGCAGTACACTAGAATACCAAGATCTGTCATACTATCTCTGATAATAGGGTCTTCTTCAATATCTCGACGCAATTCATCTACATTGTCGATATCCACGAAGTTCCCAATCATACTAGCATAGAGGCTTATAACATGGGTAGACAGCGCCCTAGCTGTTTTCTCACCCTTTTCGTGGAGTTCTCGTTGAAGGTACTCAGTATGTACCTTGTCAATGGCCTCATCAGGGGCTTTATAAATAAACCCTTCTGTGCATTTTTTGGGCAGGAGATGCCCTTTGCCTTTCCTCAGGGCCTCCTTCAAAGCCTGGCGTTTATCGATGGGTTTCTCTACTTGTTCATATTCTGCAGAGGCATCGTCAAAGACTCGTGCACTATCAGACATCTTTATTAGTAGTCGTTTATAACGAAAAAGTATGTAAGCTATCATGGTATAGGGTAGTAGTATAGCTATACACAAACACACCTCCATTTTATTCCCTTTCGGGCACCAGGCGGCGATGGCCTCTAGCCAGCGTTGTAATTTGATCGGGTTGCACTATCCTTTTGTCGTCTGCCCTGTTTAGTGCTAGCTTCGATACCTCCTGGGTGTATACCTTATGGTTCTTATTTTGGATCAATACCTGACTCTTGTAGACGTCAACGCCCTCTTCCAGGCATCGCCGATAGTCGTCGCAGGTGATGGATTTCTTCGTCGCACATCTTTTAACACCCTTGGCTTTCCTGTCACCCCCCTCTTTTGTAAGGCTCTCATAGGCATATAACTTAGCTCTTAGGGTAATGAACTCAGTCATAATTTTACCACCTAATTCGTCTTTCATAAGACCCACGACCTTCTTGTTTTTTCCCTATGGGGAGAGGCCTGCTATCGACCTCGCTATACGCACTTGTGTCGAATCTTTTTTCAACATCGTCCTTGATATCACGGTAGAAATCCTCCGTTCGAATGTGGTAAACGAAGCTGTCTGTGTCCATATAGCATAGCTGTAATTTGCTACCGTACTTGGGCTGCATATAGTCGTAATGAAATTCATACATCACTATCTTTGACAGATCCAAGATGGCCTGTCCTATATACACAGGCTTGTTCATCCTGACCTCCGTTTTACCCATCTCCACACCTAGGGGGTTTTCACTAAACCTGCTGACACCCTTGAAATTTGGCTTCATCACGAGTTTCGTATACTTGTCCTCGTTTGTGACCAGTTGGATGTTACGGTGATTCCGAATATTTTCCATGGTCTTACAGAACACGCTTAAATTCATCAGCTTGTAGAAATCCTTTTCAAACTCGTTCTTCGCATTTTTTCTCAGCCTCGTGTTATGATCTATGTACCCCCTCAGCCATGCCTTCTGGTTGAACCTGATTACCCTCAAGCCCATGTTTTATAGCCTCATTTAATGCCCTTATATGTACCACATACTTTCGCTTGTTCCCCAAATTTGGTACCAATTTCTCGACCTTGTGGACCATAGTGCGTTCGGGTAGGAACGGCAGCTCGTTATGTTTGTCATGTAGTCTCTTTGGATAGTCGATATCAACCTCTAGGATGTACCCATGCTTGTTGTCCACAACGAGCTTCTCGATCCGCCTTTCGGTAAAGGCCTCAACGTTTGACACCCATTTGAAGCCGTCCGTTGGCAGGTCTTGACGCATCGCCCATCCATACAGGTTGTTTGCATCAAGGTATTGGAGGTAGGAGGATTCAACCCCCGGATCGTACTGGTCCCCCATGTATTCATTATTTGCCTTGGCATAACGATGTACAGCCTGGGTTATGCCTCCTCTTATACCTCTCTCAAACATTAATAACATGTCGGGGTCTGTAAGGAGCTCTAGCTTGATTTCGGTATACTTGAGTGCCGCCTTCCATGCCAAGCCAGGTGCGCTGTAAAAGTGCGCGGGATCAAGCTTGTAGTTCTTCAAGCACACACCTCGAAATGTCTCGAATATGTCGGCTAATAGCAGGTCGTCTATGGTTAGGTAAATGTCATGGTAGTCGCCCATGATGGGGTAATGACATTCCATACCTTCTTAGCATATTCATGGTCCCTGTCACTAATGCCCTTCATACTCAGTTTGCTGTAGAACGCCTCCTTGGGGGGTAGCTCCGACTCCTCGAATCGCTTCCATCCATCCATGTACTCATAAGGGTACACGCCTTTTCGAAGCATCAGCCTGAAAGTATCATCTTTGTCGATGAACTTTGCCATGGATGGTACGTTTGCCTTTACCTGCTCCCTGTCTAATTGCTTCGTGGTATTTGAGTCGCAATTCTTACACCAAAATTTTGCCATGTATTCAGCGTCTATGCCCTGGAATTCAAGACAGGTATCTGCACACTGGTGGCATTTCATACCGGCTGCGTTTGTACCAATTAGGTTGCTCGCAAGCTTGTCAAGGCTGCTGGGCATGAGTCGGCAACTATCGATGAATCTAATCTCTATGGTCTTATACGTCTCGCCATCACCATATCCCATACCTCCACGGGGTACCTTGATTTTCACGTTGAAACTGATGTATTTTTCAGCATTCTCGGCAATGCAGCCAATGTCCTGGGTGTCGTACTTCTCTCCTAATTCCCGTATGAAGAGATGGGCATCATACCCATACAAGTTGTGGAATATCACGGGTATATGACTTGGTATCTTGTATTTGATATTGCAGTTGTTATGGGCCGCACCACTATATAGCCCAGTATAGTGACAATGGTCCCTGACTTTACGGTTATTTTCACAGTCATCGAAGGGCTTTAGACAGATATGGCATTTCGATGCCTCATCATGTTCTCTTTTTAGGACCTCTGTTAGAGGCAGCATGTCTTGCTGAAGGTAGTATAGTCTTTTGACTTCGTCCTCAAGATGGTGGACGAGCGGGTGACGCAATCCTTGCCGCGGTACACCGTTAGGGGATCCGGTACATCCCCATAGGCAAAGGTACTGTATGTGCACCAACTAAACGGTACGTGCTTGCTCAACTTTTTAGTCTTTTTACCTCTCACATCTTCTACCGGAACGAGTAGACTCTCGAAGTCTGCATAGATAGCAAAGGGTACCTTGAATTGTTGTTGGCCATCTCTATAGAATAGCCATTTCTCAGCCTCTGTTGGCATCGTGATTTTTACAGCCTCGTGGTCCTTACCGTACTTATAATGCTTATCCATCGATTCAGCTGTGGGAAAGCCTTGTAGGCAGTTTATGCAGAAGTGCATTGCATTCCTATTTTTCGAGATCTCCTTGCCCAGGAGCCTCGATAGACTTTTGACGGCTGTATAGTGGGTCTTTTTATCATCTGTGATGTACAATAGATTTACCACCTTGGTACGCCCGTTGTGCACTGATCGCCTCAGGATATTGATCTTCTTTCCCGTCACATACAAGACGTTCACCGCAATGTCAGGGTTATTCGCCTCAAATTTGTATATGCTCTTGATACTTGTTGGGAACTCTATACCCTCCCAGTTATAAAGGTCTACGTAGGGTTTCAGCTTGCCGATTCTTTGTGGGTCTTTTCAATCTCCTCATGATGTAAGAATGCTATTATACTCCACTTGAAGCACTCCTCGTCCTCATTTTTTGGATTAATAATTGCCTTCCTTGAGGCTATCCGTTTAGGTAGTTCGATATACGATGAACCTCTTGTTAGTCTCAATTTGTAGAGGTCTACGTCAAGGTATAGTATTCGACCGATCGTAAAGCCACTTTTGGGTAGTGCTGGATTTTCCACACCTGTTTTAACCTGGGCAAACATTGTATCTAGCACATCGTCTACGTCGCTCCCCTGGAATACTGAGGCCATATTACTATGGTAGACCTTCTTCGCCTCGATATACTCCTCATCATTGGCCCTCTATATCTGATGGCTTCTTCCACATAATCCATAGTGACAGCTGTACCTTCGCTGACCCCATATCTTCCACCTGGTCCCCAACCAAGGTTTTCACGTTGGGTCTCACCATTCCTATATACCCGTCAACGTCGGCCCCTCCTATGCCGGGAATGCGGAAACTTCGGAAGGTCCTGTGGTGAGCATGTTTATGTTCCTGGGGTGTAAAATCTTGCCCCGGTTGATTGTAGGGATTTTGGATATCTGGAAGATAGTCTTCCTCGGCCTCCTTTTCTACCTCGTCATGAAGTGTGGGCCTTGTGTTGGCTGCCCCGTTATAGAGATTCATCACCATACGTTTGATGGTCGCATATGTTCTCTTATGGGGCCCCTCTTTTATAGGTTTGGGGACAGTATCCACAAGGCAATTATAAAATCCCTTCATCCCATCCCTTACAACAGAACGATTTTTCGACAGCTCCTGTTTCTCGAAGACGTCCATCTCAGATGGAGGCAATACCCAGTTATGCCATTCCCTGATTTTACCCCCTATAGCTGGACGAGTCTTGGCCATCTCCTGTTTCTCAAATATATCCATATCCCCCGGTACATCCAATAAAGAAATCAATTCGGCCTTGCGTAGCTTGTGATACCCCGTGAGTCCACGTGTTTTCGCAATATCACATAATTGTTTCACAGTGCGTGTGTTCATTTCTTTATTGTATAGAGTTTTTTTATTTTGTCGGAGGATTTTATTCTGCTCGACCTGGCGTGTCTTTATTGTGCATGCGTTGATTTTTGATGATTATTAGTATCATTAGGAAATTCCCCTTCTTATTGCGCATGCGTTGATTTTAGATGATTATTAGTATCATTAGGGAATTCCCCCCTGTGTTAGAATTTTACTCCTATTTGTATGATTTAATGACGTCATCACTTACTAGGGACTTACCCCACTAGGCATAGCTAAGCACTGCATGGTACCGCATGGTACTGGATTTGTTGTGACTTGTTGTGACGTCACTGTGTACGCGCACGCGACTGCGCCAGAAGGAACATTTCCCTATCTCTAAAACTACAATTCATTTTAACGGTACCAGTCCGTTTCTGTTTCACCAGTTGCTTCACACATTCGTGCCAACATGAATTTACTTACTTACTCTAACAGTGAAATATTTAGAAGTGGTACGCGAGTGAAATGGTTTTTAACTTCGGGGTAATAGTTGTGATAAATACAACCTCTCCATTGCGAGAAACAACGTACGTCCAACTTTGACAGGACTGCTAACTTTGCAGCGAGCGTCTCCGCTCGGCTATCAATTTATTAAAAAATTAGGACAAATCAGTGATTTTTTACGGCGTATTTTTACCGCTTAGCCTGCTATGGAAGTGCTCGTGCCCGACAGGTCCGACGTGAGTCAGATTGTCGTAGCTCGAGAACCACTTATACGAGAATGCGAGCATTTGCAGTTTACACTCTAGTGACTTGCACCATCTGTGATTGTTCATCCCTGGAGCGAGAAAATTCTTGATATCGAGGAACTTGCAATTCGACGTCGTAAGGAACTTATAGGGTATTGTCCTTCTTCGCTACTGTGATTCTTTAACTCTCGTCTTTTACAATTTGATTGATAAAGCACCGCTTGATCATGTTGATATCGTACTTGCCAGTGTAGAAAACGATCACCGCCACCTGGTTCACCCACTCGTACCAGGCAACCCGAATCTTGAATGATCTACGAATCGTTCAACCAGTGCCTTGGGATCGTCGTGTTCTAGGAACGTTGGGTGACTATTTAGACTATCATTAAATGTTAACAGTTAATGAAGAATGATCCGATACATACGTGAGGTCTGTAGTATGCTGTTGATTTATAGGCACAGAAGAGCTTTAAAGTCGAAGAAGATGTAGTGACGGTATGGTGTGGACTCTTTATCGAAGGACTGCTTTAATTAGGGTGGATCCTAACATTTCCACACTGTGACCCGGTTATACCCTAGCTTTCGTACAGCTTTTTCCTTCTTCTTAGTCTTCTCATGGCTGTACGTGTTCTCTTCTTGGTGACAGGGGCACCCAAGCCATTTGCAACCATGGTAGTTGTGGACGGTCTTGGTCTGTGTTTCATACCCGTCTACTTTCAGCTTCTTTCCTTCACCATGCCCGTAGAGTGCGTGGTGGATGTGCCTTACTGTTTCCATCCACATGTATTCTACCCATTGCGAGGCGGCGTAGCTAAAGTTCTCGCCGTGAAAGACTTTCTCTGACTTGCTCGCCAAACGCTTCACTTTCTCGCCTTTGCAGATGATCATCGTCTTTTGGCCGTAGCACTCGTTCTTCTTGTGAGATTCCAGGCTTGACTAAATAGCTGGCAGCATACCTCGCACTAGCATACCTCGCACTACAGTGTCTTCGTCAAAACCTCGATTTTTGACGTGGAAACCGTGTCCGTCCAGCATTCCAAGAGTGATATTCTTGTGCTGGTTCTGGCCGTAAACGAGTCTCCAAGAAGCTCTTTCTGAGTTCGTCTTAGATTCTAAATTCTGATGATGTTAAAGTTTCGCGATATGTTTCATATCTACCAACTTCGTGGTCTACAGATCGTAGTGTAAACTAAATATAGGACTCTAATTAGCCGGGGAGGCATATAAACGGTGATTTTTAGTACAATTATTTAGAGAGCGGAGATTTCGGCATTTGTCCCGTCACGGCAATCAACCCGTCCTGCCATTCATGTAAACAGCCCGTAAGTTTGTCGAAACCTTCGTATAAAGTATTTACCTGACAAAGCAAAAGTATCGGAATGTATTTTTAAAAATATTATTGACAAAGAAGTAAAACTGAACAGGATATTTTGCTTCATAAAATATTTTTTATCTTCACAATAAAAACCTGCGCTCAAAAATACAACATAAATAATGAAGAGAGCGATTGAGACGGTTCTTAAACTTCGTCTGCATGAAATATTAAATAAGGAAAGAATGTATGAAAATGGGAAAATATGTTTAAAAGAACCAATAAATTTTTTTCAAGTGAACAAAATTTGTCATTTTATAAAACTATAAAGTTTTTCTTGACAAACGTTTGAAATGTCAGAATATATAAAACTTGATGGAATTAATTTAACCCAATTTCGCGTTTGCCACCAAATTAAAACCGGGCAAAAATTACTCGCTACACGAATTGCCTGAAATTTGATAAACTTTTACTAAAAGGCAGAAGGTAGTGGTTCATTTTACGACACTTTCGGTCACCTTTATGATCAATAATATTTATACGAAACAGCTATTCTTTCATGAAGCTACGGGCGTTGTAGCAGTTTCATTACCGTCTGTTTTTTCTTTCTCCGTCATATCTGTTTTAGCTTGCGCGGCAGCCTTCTTTTTCTTCTTCTTTTGACTTTTTTTGCTAATTTGTGAGCTCAATATTTTCTAGAGAAAAGAAAAATACACATTTAACTTGTAAATCCATCTTAATTGCAGTGTATCGATAGAACCGTGATAAAAAATTTGCGCTCAAGAGTTGGAATTACTTAAGATAATATGCGAACATATATAGCGATGAAAGTCTCTGTTGTTCAGACCCATATTGTCCGGCCGACCCATGTTGTCCGAAAAACAGAAACAACCCATATTGTCCGAATCCATCCCATATTGTCGGGATAAGTAAAATACGCTTTTATCGCCTGATTAATTTTCAAAAAATATCTTGTATTAATAGACTGTTCAGACACTGAATAAGACCTTTCAATTAAATTACAAGGTAACGCAAGTCTCATCCTCATCTAAGCCTCTTTAGACAACATTGGCAGGCATATACCCCTAGTCCTAAACCTTCTCGGATAACATGGGCAGCCATATAGCCTTTATCCATATTGTCGGAAAGCTGCACATTTTGTCTTTTTTCCATAATTCAAAATATCGGACATGAGTCGACAGACATCCCGGGATTGCACATGAAATGTATTTATGATAAACGCATTTTAAGAAAGAAATTTACAGTTCCAAAGTTTCGAATGATTTTAGGAGTAGCTAACCAGCTATTTACACACGTTTAGCATCTTTCAAGTTACTTGGGCAAGTTATTTGTTATTCCAGAAGGTGTAAGGTTATGCCGAATATAAATAACTTACTTATAAGTGAATAAACGGTTATATCGACTAGACCTAGCCTGCATCGTGATTCGTTCGACTGTCTACCATTTTAATGTTTCTTGAGGGGATTGTTGTCGTGGGTATTGTTTACTAGTTATGAATATTCCCCGGGAAAAATAGCGAAATCATTTTTTGCTTTGCTCTATTAACGCATATTATTTTTAAGAATCATTTCAGTAGCATATCTAAATTATCTGCGACTCAGAGAAAAAGTGCCGGAATGCAGTAAATTAAAAAAAGGGTCCATCCTCTGAGTTACCTACATTTTTAATTTCTTTTTAGTTAGAACTGCTATCTTTTGCATCAGGCAAGGCAATACATTCTACTTTAACGAAATCTATGGTTGCCTGCAACAAAACAAACAAAATATCATGAAGGAGACATTTACCTTTAACTCTTCATCTTTTATACTATGTTCAGATTGTATTGATTCAGGATCCCAGCTTCCATGTGTTATTCTAGCAGATAAAAACCATGCTAAATACGACATATCAAGTAGATGATAACGTAATTTTGGGAGGGGGGGGGGGTCAACCAAATGATTACGACTGATTACATGGGGGAGTAGAAAATAGGCAAAAAATTGATTTATGTGAACGCTCCCTTGCTACCAAATTTTAGATTATAGAGATAATGGTTGGAAAATTCCTTTGCGGAGTGAGGTTAGAAAAAGAACGAGTAGGATAAAAAGGAAAAGTATTTAGCGAGAGGATGTAACAGACAAATAAGAACCCACCCTCTATTTCAGCTACTGTAAAAAGAAAAGCTATTCTATTCACTTTGTCTTGCAAAAACTGTAAATGATCGATCTTCCAGTTATTCCATAGATTATTCCTTCCGGAATAAAAAAGGAATCACCTGGCAACACGAACAAAACGAAAAACTCACCTTAATGGACCGTTTGGCATTAACAGAACAGTGAATTTAAACTGTGCAACGTATTCACCTAGTAGAGAAATACATTTTTAGTGAAATATTTGGCAACACATTTTTAAGAAACTAAAGTATACATGTGCAAAAACGTTTTTCAATCTATATACAAAATAAGGAGGAAGATTTGATCGCAAAAGTAAAAGTAATATTATGGCATATTAACCAGACAATTGTAACAGTGACAACCGCTAGTCCAAATTCGCACTAGAAGCACTAGTAAACGAAGGTAAATTTTCGTGTAGTGCAAGTATAAAACTTTCCATGCAGAAAATTGACAAGGAGGAGAAAAACTAACCATCTTTTTCATATAAAACTGGGTAGGGTATGATCAGCTCATGGTTGGTGCATTCACCTACACCAAGCCTAGCTTTCTTTTCGTCTTCAAACGCTCTAAATACAAAAATCATGGACTTAACATCCCCATTTTGAGATTTTTTAAAATCATTTTTAAACTGAAATTCATGCACTCAGCAATGATAAATTTTTCTTCAGTTTGCAGTCAGGTGAAGAAATTCTAAAACATCATTGTGCATCTTGGTAACGTTTTACATATACCCTAAAATGACGGGCCATGCATTTCCTACAGTACTGGAAAAAGGTTGTTTAACATATCGAGCGCGCAACGTGCGCGGACTCCCTCGATACGCGATGTACCGCGTTTATAATAATAAGAAACAATTAAAATAAATTGTCGCGATCTATCGAGAATCTAGTATCGTGACAAAATCCGTCTCGATGAGTCGCGATAGTAGGTGATAATGAGAATAAAGAGAAAGTTTTTTTTAATGAGAATAGAGAGAAAGTTTTTTTTATTTCAAACACATCTCTGCTTTATCTTTTTTATTATTTTAAATAGGTGTATATTATAAGAAAATTTTTAACTTTCGTATTTATTAAAGTAATTCTATTACATTTTCTATTGCCGTTCTTCGTTCTTAAATTTTTAAAATGCGATCTAACGAAGCTTTTCTATCGCCGTTCTTCGTTCTTAAACTTTTAAAACGCGATCCAAAACAGCATTTCTATCGCCGCTTTTTGTTCTTAAACTTTTAAAACGCGATCTAAGAAAGCATTTCTATCGCCGCTTTTCGTTTATAAACTTTTAAAATGCGATCTAAAAAAACATTTCTATCGCCGCATTTCGTTCTTAAGTTCTTAAAATGCGATCTAAAAAAGCATTTCTATCGCCGCATTTCGTTCTTAAACTTTTAAAATTCGATCTAAAAACACATTTCTATCGCCGCTTTTCGTTTATAAACTTTTAAAATGCAATCTAAAAAACCATTTCTATCGCCGCATTTCGTTTATAAACTTTTTAACTTCGATCTAAAAAAACATTTCTATCGCCGCATTTCGTTTATAAACTTTTTAACTTCGATCTAAAAAAACATTTCTATCGCCGCTTTTCGTTTCTAAACTTTTTTTAAAATTCGATCTAAAAAAACATTTCTATCGCCGCTTTTCGTTTATAAACTTTTAAAATGCGATCTAAAAAGTTAAAAAAATATAACACAAAGGAAGTATAATTATATTTAAACATCCGCGATCATTGTTGAATACACTCTTATTTTTAAAATAGTTCTATTATGAAAAAGTGTTAATGGCCTCGATAGCTTCGAGAATGATATCGAGACGGATGCATCGCGAAGCCTTCTCGATACAATTTGAAAGTAAAAAAACGTCTATCGCGGATCGAGAATACCGTCGCGATACGCGAAGCGCGATGTTAAACAACCTTTTTCCAGTACTGTAGCTAACATCCTGGTGTTACTAATCGAAGATATTGCAAGCTTTTACTTTCTACTGGTATTAAAAGTTTTAAAATATTCTTCACATACCTTAACGTAAAAGGCATCATTGTAAATTTGTTGCAGACCTCGCTGTAAAAATCTAAAAATAAATAAATACAGGTTTCAGAAGTACTCCAGCTGAAAAGTTCTTTAAAAATACAGAAAATCACTCCATACTTCTAGATGCTTTTAATTTCAGCAAGTATTGAAGATCAGTTCTCTTATAAACAGTGGTTCTCGTTTCGCGCTCTTTTGCTTTGCCATCACCTGTGCTTATTAACACATCAACTCCATAAACTTCATGTAATTCAAATTCGCATTTTTTGTGGTCCTTTCTATAATAGGAGTGAAAAACAAATAACTAGCACATAATTTTTTTCTTAATCCACTGAAGATCTGCTCAAGTATACATTGGTGAAAAGATAATTACTGTGTCTGCTCAAGTATACATGGGTGAAAAAGATAATTACTGTGTATGTGGTTAGGCTTAATAAGGCATACCTTTGTGCCTCATTTGGATTCTGAATAATGGTTTTATCACCATCAATAATATTTTGCTGTAATTGGTGTGAAAGCATTCCTAAAAAAGATAAATATGACGAAAATTCCAGCAGCTTAATAAAATAGTCGTCCAAAACAAGTACTACAAGTCAAAATAATAGCTTAGCATAATTTTTTTTGCTTCCGAATCTGCTGCAATATTTACAACTGGAAAAGCAAGTAGTACGCATCACAGGAGAATGAGAGGACTACATAAAAGTAAAGAAACCTAATCCCTAGCGCCTTAATCACTTTTGTAAGGTGTTTGGAAGGGTTAACAATCCTAACTTGTTTTTATGAACCAGAAGAATTATGTTTGATCAAGGAAATGCTGAAACACCAATTTTAATTAATGACTAGAAATATAATATCATTACCTTCTACAGGTTTACATTTAAATTCCTCTGCAACCTTTTGGACTGCTTCTGTAACCTGAGTATTCTATAAAAAAAAGGATTAGGGTTGAGCAAAATTCTTTTTAAATTGATTGGTTGGTCCATAAATAATATTTAGATAATTAAAATTAAGATTTTTGGGGGGTTTGTTTATGTCTTTTTCAGTAAAACAGTTCCAAATTTTCCACATCTTTAAAATTAGCACTCAAAATACCTGAACGGTTTGATTAAATGTCTAAGCATGTATTAATACAAATTTAAAACTGTTATTCCTGATAGCAGGTATATTAGCTACTTTTAAAATCTTAATAATATCTGATTTTAATTTCAACAGTTTTAACAACTCCATGTCATACCATAATGCTTTATTTAAACACTTAGGGAAGCGACATTTACTTCTGCAAGTATTGCAGTGATAGACGTCAGCACGAAAATAACATAATAGTCATCATCAGAAGAGAACAAGAAGATGATCGTTGCAAGTAGTCGCAATTAAAAACAACTTGCAGCAATTTTTTCATTTATTTTGTTAAAACCAAAATCAATGAAAAAAATTTCAAGACGATCAACAAGTGAACGAAATGTATGTCCTCTTCAGCAATAAAGCTCAGAATCTTCAGCAATAAAGCTCAGAATCTTCCACATGTTAAAATATTGGAGTTGGATTATGTTCATCATCAGAAGACATACGGTTTATGTTACTATAACTATAAGACCACAGTTCTAATGCTATATTTATTGAATAATTTTTAGGTCTAAGACATTGTTGAATAGGAAATGTGTCCAGCAAATGAAATTATCTAACACAGTGTTTGTAAATACACAAAATGGTGCAAAATGTTTTAAGTAATGCAATAAGTAATGCTCTTCTTCAGCAATTACTAATTTTGTCAACAACTTCATATCTGAGTTGGATTGTATACACATCATTAGAAAACCATATTATAATTACTCAAAATACCAGAACGGCTTGATTAAATGTATAAGCATGTATTAAATACAAATTTAAAACCGTTATTCCTGATAGCAGGTGTATATAGCTACTTCTAAAATCTTAATAAAATCTGATTTTAATTTCAACAGTTTTAACAACTCTATGTCATACCATAATGCTTTATTTAAACACTTAGGGAAGCGGCATTTACTTCTACAAGTATTGCAGTGATAGATGTCAGCACGAAAATAACATAATAGTCATCATCAGAAGAGAACAAGAAGATGATCGTTACAAGTAGTCACAATTAAAAACAACTTGCAGCAATTTTTTCATTTATTTTGTTAAAACCAAAATCCATGAAAAAAATTTCAAGACGATCAACAAGTGAACGAAATGTAATGGTCTGTTTTTAAACATGTCTTCTTCAGCAATAAAGCTCAGAATCTTCCACATGTTAAAATATTGGAGTTGGATTATGTTCATCATCAGAAGACATATTAAAGCACTATTACATTTAGCAGCATCACAGGGTGGTATCAACTTTCAATGTCTTTTTGCAATAATTTTTTTGCACACTATACAAGATTCATAAGCAGACACAAGATGAAAATGACATTGTCAAGGTTTAACGAATGAACGACATGTAATGATTTGTTTTTAAATCAGCCTTCTTCAGCAATAAAGCTCATAATCTTTCCACATGTTAAAATATTGGAGTTGGATTATGTTCATCATCAGAAGACATACGGTTTATGTTACTATAACTATAAGACCACAGTTCTAATGCTATATTTATTGAATAATTTTTAGGTCTAAGACATTGTTGAATAGGAAATGTGTCCAGCAAATGAAATTATCTAACACAGTGTTTGTAAATGCACAAAATGGTGCTAATACAAACAGATAAGTATTAGGAGCAAAATGTTTTAAGTAATGCAATAAGTAATGGTCTTCTTCAGCAATTACTAATTTTGTCAACAACTTCATATCTGAGTTGGATTGTATACACATCATTAGAAAACCATATTATAATTACTCAAAATACCAGAATGGCTTGATTAAATGTCTAAGCATGTATTAAATACAAATTTAAAACTGTTATTCCTGATAGCAGGTGTATATAGCTACTTCTAAAATCTTAATAATATCTGATTTTAATTTCAACAGTTTTAACAACTCTATGTCATACCATAATGCTTTATTTAAACACTTAGGGAAGCGGCATTTACTTCTACAAGTATTACAGTGATAGATGTCAGCACGAAAATAACATAATAGTCATCATCAGAAGAGAACAAGAAGATGATCGTTACAAGTAGTCACATTAACCCTATTCCAACTGGGCTTTTAAGGGCTCTCAATCGCTGGGGGGGGGACCATTTGGTCCCCCCATGTATCTTCTGATTGAGAAAGGCTAATTACTGCAAATTTGGTAGGGAGTTAGTATTTGATAAATAAAATCAATTTGATTAAAAAAAATCATGATGACATCATTATTTTTAAGATGACGTCATCAAAACCCGTCAAATTGGACTCTTGGACTTAATCAAATGACGGAATTGATTTCATTAGCTACGGCTCTATTTTTTTTTAGTTTTGTGATTTGTGGTTTAAACAATTCAAAAAACTATTTATTTTGGCGATGTCACGCATATTATGATGTCATCGTCATCGATCAAAAGAACGAAATTTCCCTTCACAGAAAATCAACATACGTTGATAAAAAGATAATTATTTGACTGCGCTAACAGTAAAAACTAAGTAGATATATAAAATCTCTGTAAAATTTGCAAAACAATGATATATAATAGTATATATTTCATTTTTTTATCAACTTATTGTCTTTTTTCCATGATAACAGATGACAATGGATTAGTGACATGAAAATGTACCTAAAATGAGTAAATGTCATATTTGAGTATGTTTTTCCGTTCTATATTTTAAAACAATAGTAAAAGTATTGAAATTGATTTATTTCAGCCAAATTAAAAATACGTATACTTTTTGGATTTTGCCAACCTCAATAAATTGAATGAATGCTGAAGATGAGCATAATTTTTTCCAAAAAAAATTAAGGCAAAATATTGCTAAATAAATTTTAGAAAAAGTCAGAAAATTTCAGGGCCATATCATAATCCTATAAAAAGTTATGCAACAAAAACTGGTAGGGGGGACCATTTGGTCCCCCCCCAGTTGGAATAGGGTTAAAAACAACTTGCAGCAATTTTTTCATTTATTTTGTTAAAACCAAAATCAATGAAAAAAATTTCAAGACGATCAACAAGTGAACGAAATGTAATGGTTTGTTTTTAAACATGTCTTCTTTAGCAATAAAGCTCAGAATCTTCAGCAATAAAGCTCAGAATCTTCCACATGTTAAAATATTGGAGTTGGATGATGTTCATCATCAGAAGACATATTAAAGCACTATTACATTTAGCAGCATCACAGAGTGCTATCAACTTTCAATATCTTTTTGCAATAAATTTTTTGCACACTATACAAGATTCATAAGCAGACACAAGATGAAAATGACATTGTCAAGGTTTAACGAATGAACGACATGTAATGATTTGTTTTTAAATAAGCCTTATTCAGCAATAAAGCTCATAATCTTTCCACATATTAAAATAACGGAGTTGGATTATGTTCATCATCAGAAGACATACGGTTTATGTTACTATAACTATAAGACCACAGTTCTAATGCTATATTTATTGAATAATTTTTAGGTCTAAGACATTGTTGAATAGGAAATGTGTCCAGCAAATGAAATTATCTAACACAGTGTTTGTAAATACACAAAATGGTGCAAAATGTTTTAAGTAATGCAATAAGTAATGCTCTTCTTCAGCAATTACTAATTTTGTCAACAACTTCATATCTGAGTTGGATTGTATACACATCATTAGAAAACCATATTATAATTACTCAAAATACCAGAACGGCTTGATTAAATGTATAAGCATGTATTAAATACAAATTTAAAACCGTTATTCCTGATAGCAGGTGTATATAGCTACTTCTAAAATCTTAATAAAATCTGATTTTAATTTCAACAGTTTTAACAACTCTATGTCATACCATAATGCTTTATTTAAACACTTAGGGAAGCGGCATTTACTTCTACAAGTATTGCAGTGATAGATGTCAGCACGAAAATAACATAATAGTCATCATCAGAAGAGAACAAGAAGATGATCGTTACAAGTAGTCACAATTAAAAACAACTTGCAGCAATTTTTTCATTTATTTTGTTAAAACCAAAATCCATGAAAAAAATTTCAAGACGATCAACAAGTGAACGAAATGTAATGGTCTGTTTTTAAACATGTCTTCTTCAGCAATAAAGCTCAGAATCTTCCACATGTTAAAATATTGGAGTTGGATTATGTTCATCATCAGAAGACATATTAAAGCACTATTACATTTAGCAGCATCACAGGGTGGTATCAACTTTCAATGTCTTTTTGCAATAATTTTTTTGCACACTATACAAGATTCATAAGCAGACACAAGATGAAAATGACATTGTCAAGGTTTAACGAATGAACGACATGTAATGATTTGTTTTTAAATCAGCCTTCTTCAGCAATAAAGCTCATAATCTTTCCACATGTTAAAATATTGGAGTTGGATTATGTTCATCATCAGAAGACATATTAAAGCACTATTACATTTAGCAGCATCACAGGGTGGTATCAACTTTCAATGTCTTTTTGCAATAATTTTTTTGCACACTATACAAGATTCATAAGCAGACACAAGATGAAAATGACATTGTCAAGGTTTAACGAATGAACGACATGTAATGATTTGTTTTTAAATCAGCCTTCTTCAGCAATAAAGCTCATAATCTTTCCACATGTTAAAATATTGGAGTTGGATTATGTTCATCATCAGAAGACATACGGTTTATGTTACTATAACTATAAGACCACAGTTCTAATGCTATATTTATTGAATAATTTTTAGGTCTAAGACATTGTTGAATAGGAAATGTGTCCAGCAAATGAAATTATCTAACACAGTGTTTGTAAATGCACAAAATGGTGCTAATACAAACAGATAAGTATTAGGAGCAAAATGTTTTAAGTAATGCAATAAGTAATGGTCTTCTTCAGCAATTACTAATTTTGTCAACAACTTCATATCTGAGTTGGATTGTATACACATCATTAGAAAACCATATTATAATTACTCAAAATACCAGAATGGCTTGATTAAATGTCTAAGCATGTATTAAATACAAATTTAAAACTGTTATTCCTGATAGCAGGTGTATATAGCTACTTCTAAAATCTTAATAATATCTGATTTTAATTTCAACAGTTTTAACAACTCTATGTCATACCATAATGCTTTATTTAAACACTTAGGGAAGCGGCATTTACTTCTACAAGTATTACAGTGATAGATGTCAGCACGAAAATAACATAATAGTCATCATCAGAAGAGAACAAGAAGATGATCGTTACAAGTAGTCACATTAACCCTATTCCAACTGGGCTTTTAAGGGCTCTCAATCGCTGGGGGGGGGACCATTTGGTCCCCCCCATGTATCTTCTGATTGAGAAAGGCTAATTACTTCAAATTTGGTAGGGAGTTAGTATTTGATAAATAAAATCAATTTGATTAAAAAAAATCATGATGACATCATTATTTTTAAGATGACGTCATCAAAACCCGTCAAATTGGACTCTTGGACTTAATCAAATGACGGAATTGATTTCATTAGCTACGGCTCTATTTTTTTTTAGTTTTGTGATTTGTGGTTTAAACAATTCAAAAAACTATTTATTTTGGCGATGTCACGCATATTATGATGTCATCGTCATCGATCAAAAGAACGAAATTTCCCTTCACAGAAAATCAACATACGTTGATAAAAAGATAATTATTTGACTGCGCTAACAGTAAAAACTAAGTAGATATATAAAATCTCTGTAAAATTTGCAAAACAATGATATATAATAGTATATATTTCATTTTTTTATCAACTTATTGTCTTTTTTCCATGATAACAGATGACAATGGATTAGTGACATGAAAATGTACCTAAAATGAGTAAATGTCATATTTGAGTATGTTTTTCCGTTCTATATTTTAAAACAATAGTAAAAGTATTGAAATTGATTTATTTCAGCCAAATTAAAAATACGTATACTTTTTGGATTTTGCCAACCTCAATAAATTGAATGAATGCTGAAGATGAGCATAATTTTTTCCAAAAAAAATTAAGGCAAAATATTGCTAAATAAATTTTAGAAAAAGTCAGAAAATTTCAGGGCCATATCATAATCCTATAAAAAGTTATGCAACAAAAACTGGTAGGGGGGACCATTTGGTCCCCCCCCAGTTGGAATAGGGTTAAAAACAACTTGCAGCAATTTTTTCATTTATTTTGTTAAAACCAAAATCAATGAAAAAAATTTCAAGACGATCAACAAGTGAACGAAATGTAATGGTTTGTTTTTAAACATGTCTTCTTTAGCAATAAAGCTCAGAATCTTCAGCAATAAAGCTCAGAATCTTCCACATGTTAAAATATTGGAGTTGGATGATGTTCATCATCAGAAGACATATTAAAGCACTATTACATTTAGCAGCATCACAGAGTGCTATCAACTTTCAATATCTTTTTGCAATAAATTTTTTGCACACTATACAAGATTCATAAGCAGACACAAGATGAAAATGACATTGTCAAGGTTTAACGAATGAACGACATGTAATGATTTGTTTTTAAATAAGCCTTATTCAGCAATAAAGCTCATAATCTTTCCACATATTAAAATAACGGAGTTGGATTATGTTCATCATCAGAAGACATACGGTTTATGTTACTATAACTATAAGACCACAGTTCTAATGCTATATTTATTGAATAATTTTTAGGTCTAAGACATTGTTGAATAGGAAATGTGTCCAGCAAATGAAATTATCTAACACAGTGTTTGTGAATGCACAAAATGGTGCTAATACAAACAGATAAGTATTAGGAGCAAAATGTTTTAAGTAATGCAATAAGTAATGGTCTTCTTCAGCAATTACTAATTTTGTCAACAACTTCATATCTGAGTTGGATTGTATACACATCATTAGAAAACCATATTATAATTACTAAAATACCAGAATGGCTTGATTAAATGTCTAAGCATGTATTAATACAAATTTAAAACTGTTATTCCTGATAGCAGGTGTATATAGCTACTTCTAAAATCTTAATAATATCTGATTTTAATTTCAACGGTTTTAACAACTCTATGTCATACCATAATGCTTTATTTAAACACTTAGGGAAGCGGCATTTACTTCTACAAGTATTGCAGTGATAGATGTCAGCACGAAAATAACATAATAGTCATCATCAGAAGAGAACAAGAAGATGATCGTTACAAGTAGTCACAATTAAAAACAACTTGCAGCAATTTTTTCATTTATTTTGTTAAAACCAAAATCAATGAAAAAAATTTCAAGACGATCAACAAGTGAACGAAATGTAATGGTTTGTTTTTAAACATGTCTTCTTCAGCAATAAAGCTCAGAATCTTCAGCAATAAAGCTCAGAATCTTCCACATGTTAAAATATTGGAGTTGGATTATGTTCATCATCAGAAGACATATCAAAGCACTATTACATTTAACAGCATCACAGAGTGCTATCAACTTTCAATGTCTTTTTGCAATAAATTTTTTGCACACTGTACAAGATTCATAAGCAGACACAAGATGAAAATGACATTGTCAAGGTTTAACGAATGAACGACATGTAATGATTTGTTTTTAAATAAGCCTTCTTCAGCAATAAAGCTCATAATTTTTCCACATGTTAAAATATTGGAGTTGGATTGTGTTCATCATCAGAAGACATATGGTTTATGTTACTACAACTATAAGACCACAGTTCTAATGCTATATTTATTGAATAATTTTTAGGTCTAAGACATTGTTGAATAGGAAATGTGTCCAGCAAATGAAATTATCTAACACAGTGTTTGTAAATGCACAAAATGGTGCTAATACAAACAGATAAGTATTAGGAGCCAAATGTTTTAAGTAATGCAATAAGTAATGGTCTTCTTCAGCAATTACTAATTTTGTCAACAACTTCATATCTGAGTTGGATTGTATACACATCATTAGAAAACCATATTATAATTACTCAAAATAGCAGAACGGTTTGATTAAATGTCTATAAGCATGCATTAAATACAAATTTAAAACTGTTATTCCAGATATCAGGCGTAAAGCTACTTTTAAAATTCTTAATAATATCTGATTTTAATTTAACAGTTTTAACAACTCCATTTCATATCATAATGCTTTCATTAAACACTTTGGGAAGGGGCATTTACTTCACAAATATTGCAGTGATAAACGTCAGCACAACGAAACTAACATGCTTTCAGACATTCTTCAGTCTTGTCAATAAAGAAAATGAAAAGTTGTTTAAAATGATTTCAGAGGATCAACTTTTTTTTATTTCTTCGGTTTTCAAGCGTATCAATTTCTGATGTCAAGAACAAATATGTTTAAGAAAGTATTATTGTTAAGGTAAATATCTAAAAACAATTAAAATAAAGCTTTTGATGAGGGATGTATTGCTAAAATGAAGGATAGAACTAACAGTTTATATCACCAGCGAAACTATCTAACTATTATCAGTGTACATGGAAAAAATAAAGGAGTTGAAGAGGAGATTTGGTCACATTTTTAACTTTTTGGAGGATAATGGAGGATTTTAGAGGTTTTTCAAAAAGAGGATTCTAGAGGATCTTAGGGGAGTCATGGCCACCCTACGAAAACAACATGATTTAGCCTATTTCAGTTATGTGCGTAGCGTGCAAGTGTGATCGCTAGAGCTAGAATGACAAAACTTGAGTATTTTTTCATCATCAAGAACCGTCAAACTGTCTGATAAAAAAATTGAACATTGGAAAAGGTAACAGACAAATCAAAATCATTACTGTTTTAAAAGAGTATGGTCTTCTTCAGAGACGATTGATTTTGTCAACATCCATATAATCTGAGTTGGATTGTATAAACATCATTAGAAGACCCACATCAACTTAAGTTTCTTAAATTATTGTAACTAACAAAGATACAAATTTTCTAAGATACAATTTCCTTTAATATCTAGTTGGCCCAACCATGTGTGTGACATGGTTTTCAGCCAATTATATGTAAAAGAAACTGATTGGTTCAACTTTTTGTAATGAGCGGGAACTTTGCTCTTTTGTTAGTACTTTGCACTCAGTTTTCATCAATAATGCAAGTCCAAACACAAAAATGGTAACAACATCGTTGGCTCCAATTTTCTAATGATGAGTAGAAACTTTTGTTACTCCCTTTCATTCCATCTTCAACAACTTTACCTGAATAATTTAGACACCTTATTAATGTCGGCATTTTTTCCTCCCACCTTTTTAAACCACTTTTGTTTTTTTTACATTTCATTGTTGATTGCAGAAAGTATATATAGTATATATTTTATTATTTTATCAAAAAGAGAAAACATGACAATAAAACTATAAATAGTAACTTCTGAAATCAAATCTGATCAAACTTACTGTATTTCCAGGTTTGACTAGTCTTTGAGCAATTTCTGCAGCATAATAAGCAGCCAGCAGAACATCAGCTTTTCGACCAGTTATTTTATTTTCCTGAAACACCGGATACAAATTTATTTTTCAGAAAGTAATTTAATGTCAAAACAAAAGAAGCCATATAATATAAGCATAATAATATACAAAGGCAACAAAAACTCTACATAAGCTACCTTTGATGCTCCCACAACAACTGTATGTGCAACACAAGCAATGAAACCATCAATATGTACACCAATATCTCTAATAAAAAAATCTGCATGATATATGTCATGCTACTCATACAAAAAGCAGGCCATTTCGCAAGATTTTAGGTAGGCGTGCGATGGATCGTGCGACCTTAAAAATTTATTTTTTACTTATTTTTTTATAAATATTTTTGAACTTTATTTCTTCGAAAGACGATTATAATATATAAAGCTTGAATTATAAAATCACAAAAACGCCACTGAACGGAATATATAAATATTTGCCCTATTCCTTTTAACAAATGACACAAATTTAAAGTTTTTTAAAAGAACCCAATACTTATGACCTTACTTCACTTAGTGCTTTATTTTTTCTCTCTCAATGATTTCATCACTCTGTCTAAAACAAGATTCTGGAGATCAATTTTTCTTTTGTGTTGAATGTTATTCTAATCTATTTATATTTTTGCAATCACATTGAGCATATTGAAATGATTTGCTTCTGGTAATAGAGCAGTATGGCAGGTATCATTTTTAGGTGTTATTGACATGTATTTCACAAGCTAGTGCCCAGGACTAAATTGATAAATGCTGTTAAAAAACAGTAAAAAATGTAACAATAATTTAGTTTGAATGATATTCATTCTTTCTTTTCTTTTTTATATTCGCTACTTTCAAACAACAGGTGGCCACAAAAAATGTGAAAAAAAATAATAAAAATACAATTAATAAGACACATGAAACTTTGTCCTCCCCATTACTCTTTTTATTATGCACACTATGATTGGTAAGATTAAAATGGATAATAAAAATTTAAAAACATGAGAAGAAATCTTCCGTACATCATTATTTTGTTTCTTTTTATGCATTTTAACTACGCAGATTTAAGTAAAGGGTTGTAAAGCCTTCTTAAATCATTCTCTGACTTCATATTTCGCTTTTTTCGTAATTTTGATAATTTCAGAAAGCTATCATCGCAGACATAAAGAAAACAAATTTGCATGTGCGATTAATCGCACGCCTAAACAAATCGGCGCGTATGTGGGGGCGTGCGCGTGCGCTCGCACGCCTCTCACAAAATGGTCTGAAAAAGAACAATAGATATATAAAAATGGAAAAACTCACATTTTTACTAAATCGCCGTCTTTTAATAGTACATCTGCTTCACTGAGAAGTGGCGAAAAGTGACAAATTATATTATTGACTGAAATACATGTTGGAAAACCAATACCTAATAAAAAAAGATACAATACTTTATACAAAATTTCTATTATAAACACATATTATGACCCTATGCAGACATTTAACATGGGTGTTAGAGGTGTACCTGATAGAAAGGGGGTTTAAAACCTCGCATCTGATTGAAAAATTTTTTTTGGGGTGGCCAAAGTCTACCACCAAATGGTAACAATTTATTAAATAATTGCTTTAACAACTGTGTACTTTACAAGAAACTCTGGGTTAATCCTATTGGTGCTCCCATGTTCAACTTTTTTCATAACTTCTTATTTTATTGATATTTTATGACTTTCCTACTTTTATTTAGCTTTTATCTTTTAGAAAATTTTGTTGAAAAATATGGAGAAGTGTTGCCACAGTAACTATTTTTTAAGAACTTTTTTTTTAATTGTTTTGCATTATTTTGATGACATCACAAGGACTTCTTAGTATATATTGTTGTTGTCACATTGATGTGACTAAATACAAACCAATTAATACAAGTATTTCACAAATCTCAAATTTTGGCTAAGCAACTTCATTAGCAATAATGCTGAATCGACCTCCATGCATTAATGCGGCTGTAAAAAACCCAGCATGAATAGGATTGAGAAGGTCACATATATATTTTATCAGTTTTGGATAAGTCACAGGTATGGAATGAGTTTCCGTAGCTACAGTACTGGAATCAGGACACCTAACATCGTGGACCGCGTATCGTATGGGGTCGACTTTCACGATGCATCGTGATTTTCGCGATCCACATCACGATACATGTTTAAACATTATAATAACACTTAATTAATGTCATGAGAGAATAACGCCATTGAATATAAATAATTATTGTTTTGTTGTTTTTTTAAATCAAAAATATTTTTGTCGTCGTAAGGTTCTTTCTTGTTTAGACGAATCCAACCTAATTAGTTGTTCTAATTTTCACGAAAACAAAAAAATAATAATATCAAGCAAAAAAATTAATAACAAACAAACATTTTCTTATCTCATCTCGTGAAAAAAATATTATTATTGTCGTAACACCCTCCTTTGTTGTGATTATTATATATGTTTAAAATTACGCTTGCTAAAATCTAATACTGCAAGACTTCGTGTTCTCTCTAAAACACAACTCTGGAGATAATTTTTTCTTTTGTGTTGAATGTAATTCTAATCTATTTATATCTTTGCAATCACATTGAGCACATTGAAATGATTTGCTTCTGGTAATAGAGCAGTATAGCAGGTATCATTTTTAGGTGTTATTGACATGTATGTCACAACCTAGTGCCCAGGACTTCATTATTAATTTCTGTTAAAAATATTGAAAAATGTAAAATTAAATGTATAGATGATAATTTTCTTTTTTATCTTCGCTAGCAACAGGTGACCATTGAAAATATGAGAAACACAATTAAAAATACATTTAATAAGACACATACAACTATCTCCTCCCCATTGCTGCAATTTATTTTATCATGCACACTGTGATTGCTGAGATATAAATGGATAACAAAATTCTATAAAAATTAGAAAAGAATGTTCTGTACATCGCTGTTACAGACAATCCGTATGTAATATGTTGTTATCTTTTCACCTTGAGTGCTAGTTCTATTTTTTTAGTGAGACAAATTATTATTATTTTTCCTTCGCAACTAAAAAATATAAACTGCGTGCGTTAATGCGAAAATACATTGTTGTTATTATTTTTTGTTGTTGTTGTTGTTCCGACCATACATTCTCGATAAAATTATTTTTATTTCGCCGACCGTAAGCTACTATCGACTTCGCCCGTAGAACAAATAATTACGTTATGGTCGCCTTATTTCTAAAATCTAATTTCCAGTAAAAATATATTTACAAGATGCAAAAGAATTTTTAAATGTAAAAAAAAAAGACACTATATTTTTAATGTTATCTACGATCCATCGCGACAATTAGGATTAAGTGACGATCGCGATAGCATCGTTATTTTTTTATACATCGCGACTATCGCGAAGTTCTTCAGTAACATTTTTTCTATCACGATGGTCATGATAGGATCGCGGATCGTTTGTGTCGCGCATGATACGCGCTCACGATGTTAGGTGTCCTGATTCCAGTACTGTACACAAAAACCCTGAGATTAGAGAAACCATTTCCGAAACCTATCTACCTTTGGTTTTCTTAACCGTTAAAATGATTGTGTACAGCTGTATTTTTAAACCACTTAAAGAGCAATTTAATTAACGGGATGCTTGGATTGGAACAGCAATACAAATATGTGCAACAGGAACATCTCTATTCTCATGGTCCAACAAATGTCACGTTTATACCAATTACAGGTCCGTATTTTTAAGGTAGTCATTATGATTTGAGGGGTAACACGTCGTTCACGCAGTTACGTCTTCATAAATGAATTTTCCGTTGAACCCTAGTTTTCTAACTTCAAACCTGTCATATTGTGTACTTTTAAGAGTTTTTGCTAGTTTAGCTTTAGTTTAAGTTAGATACTTGTAGCTAGCTAGTTCCTGTTTAATCAAAGCTTCCTCCTCTGTGAGAATTTGACCGTGAAATGTCTGTATTTCCCTCAACCGAAAGTTGTATATTATGTGACATTCTGTGACCGGGAGAATAGAATTTCTTACAGGCTAACAACTAGTACCTTTTGTTAATTCTTTTTCTTTTTTATAAACTTTACCAGTTTCTTCCAAAATAAGCTTATCACCTAACGTACAAATTGCTCGGGCAGATGCACCATCTTTACATTCAGCAATTAATTTCTTCAAGATAGCTAAAATATTATAAAAGAGCTATAGAAATAATTTTAATATTGTTCCACAATGCACTATATTATGCAGGTATAAAGCTAGCCTACTCATGTTTTTCAACATTCCTCTAGCCTGCCAGCCACAAGAAAGGCAACATACCATTTGCCATGTCACCAGACATTTTGTATTTAGTGACAACAACTTCATCTTCAATAGTTTTTTCTTGCTCATCATCGCTGTTGTCTCTGTCAGCCATAGTTAACGTTAGCTATGTGGAAAGTTAAGCAGTACCTTCTGGATGACAGAAACAGAGTATGAAAGGACGCCTTGGTAAATGCTTCCACACGTGAAAAAACCTCGCAAGCCGTTCGGGTTAACTATGATACTAAACAACCTGGGTCCAAAAGCTGTATGATACAGCTTTTGGACCCAGGTTGTATCCTTTCAGTAGTTCTCTTGGGAAAGATCTTAATTTTTAGAAATCATCGAAATATTGGTAAATAAATAGTGAGACTTTTTTAAAAGTTTGGAAAAAAAACTGCAGTGATAAAAAGTGAAAAAAAAAACGTTTAATATTGTTTAATTCAAAATTAAACAAGTTTAACTATGAAGAAAAGTTTATTTTTTTGTAAATCACTTCTTTGCAAAAAAAAAAGTATAGCGCCTCCCTCCTCTCTGCTTCCACTGAGCCTGGTTTTGTGATTTAACTGCTAGTGATTTTATTTATAGATTGACAGATGAACTTGGCATGAATCACTTTCGCGCTGGAGATTGTCGGTTGCCGTGTTAAATTCATTTGCATGTTTCGCTTTTATTTTGGATTTTGGTGACGAAAGAAAAGTTACATGAAAGAGCAGTTATTATGTTGTCCACAAAAAGATGCCATTTCCACATCCAATTCTTTTATTCAAATAAAACTAGCTATAGGTGGGTCTAGGTGGTATATAGTATACTGTGTATATGAGGGAATTCAAAAAGTATAGCTAGCTATACATTTGTCCTAATGTAATGGAGGGAGGGCCAGAGGGGATCATAAATTAATGAACAAAAATATATAAGGGGGAGGGGTCAAGTATTTGTAATTGTTCGCTCTATTTTACATTCAATTAGCTATAATATATAATTGTTTAATGAATACTGTGTATAGATGTGATATTATTGTAAGCTATCTAGCCAGCTTAGCTATAATATTATAGCTATAGCTAGATGAATTCCAGAGTGTGTTGTTATTTATATACTTTCAGCGGTAAGCTCTTCCAGCTCCGCTAAAGAAGGGGGAGCTAGGGAAAACTTTTAATTATGCTGTCACTGTATAAATAAACTACACCTCCTAATTATGCATAAATTACATCCTGCTTAAGCGGCAAATTACTTCTGTTGAAAGCAAAATATTCCAAAATTTACACACTTAGGCAAAATTTGCATCTTTTTTAGTATATACCGTGAGAAGTAATTAGCTATATAGCTATGTATGATGTGACCACATCCAATTATTAAACCAGAAACTCCCTCGCTAAATATGCTGCTAGAAACAACATTGAATTAATCTTTCCACTGCTTATTTTGATTGTATACATTTTGATCATCATGTATTGGAATTGTTTTTCTCGACTATTATCTTCCCTGCTAAAGAAGAGCAGACTTTACCAATTTTTGTTTCAGTGTTTTTTTATTCAGCATAGTTTAGCAGTTGACCTTTCCTTCTGATTTGTTAAGGTAACTGTTAGGGAATGCAATCACGTTTTCCCATCATAGCATTCTGAAATATTATCTTCTCTGTTTTGTGTTTTTATTCACCTAATATTTTAATCGTCACTTCATGGCGCCGCTTTTCGTTTATAAACTTTTAAAATGCGATCTTAAAAAACATTTCTATCGCCGCTTTTCGTTTATAAACTTTTAAAGTGCGATCTAAAAAAACAATGTTGTTAGGGATCGTCTCCGAGATCGTTTCAAAAAAAATCGTTTCAAATCGTTTCATTTTTTAATTAGCATAGCATGTGATACGAATTTGAAACGATTTTAAAGTAATGTTTAATTTTTTGAAATCGTTTCAGATCGTATGGAAATCGTTTCACTATTTTGTAAATCGTTTCATTAAAAAATAAAATCGTTTCATAATCGTTTCAAGATTGTTTTATTATATTTACTTGAAATCGTTGCACATACCATAATTCGTTTTAAAATTGTATCATTATGATTGTTTCAGTATATTTATTTTAGATCGTTTCAAAATCGTTTCAAGGTGTTTCTTTTACATTCTTTTAACATAAAAGAATAAAAGAAATTATTAATCTAATAAAGGTCTCTCAATAAAACCTACGCGCTGTCACATAGGTTTTTCTATCGCTGCTTTTCGTTCTTAAACTTTTAAAATGCGATCTCTAACGAAGCTTTTTTATCGCCGCCTTTCGTTCTTAAATTTTTAAAATGCAATCTAAAAAAGCTTTTCTATCGCCGCTTTTCGTTCCTAAACTTTTAAAATGCGATCTCAAAAAGCTTTTCTATCGCCGTTCTTCGTTCTTAAACTTTTAAAATGCGATCTCAAAAAGCTTTTCTATCGCCGCTTTTCGTTCTTAAACTTTTAAAATGCCGTTCTTCGTTCGTTCTTTTCGTTCTTAAACTTTTAAAATGCGATCTCAAAAAGCTTTTCTATCGCCGCTTTTCGTTCTTAAACTTTTAAAATGCGATCTCAAAAAGCTTTTCTATCGCCGTTCTTCGTTCTTAAATTTTTAAAAAGCGATCTAAAAAAGCATTTCTATCGCCGCTTTTCGTTCTTAAACTTTTAAAATGCGATCTAACGAAGCATTTCTATCGCCGTTCTTTGTTCTTAAATTTTTAAAATGCGATCTAAAAAAGCATTTCTATCGCCGTTCTTCGTTCTTAAATTTTTAAAAGGCGATCTAAAAAAGCATTTCTATCGCCGTTCTTCGTTCTTAAACTTTTAAAATGCGATCTAAAAAAGCATTTCTATCGCCGTTCTTCGTTCTTAAACTTTTAAAATGCGATCTAACGAAGCATTTCTATCGCCGCTTTTCGTTCTTAAACTTTTAAAATGCGATCTCAAAAAGCTTTTCTATCGCCGTTCTTCGTTCTTAAATTTTTAAAATGCGATCTAAAAAAGCATTTCTATTGCTTTCTTCGTTCTTAAACTTTTAAAATGCGATCTAAAAAAACATTTCTATCGCCGTTCTTTGTTCTTAAATTTTTAAAATGCGATCTAAAAAAGCATTTCTATCGCCGTTCTTCGTTCTTAAATTTTTAAAAGGCGATCTAAAAAAGCATTTCTATCGCCGTTCTTCGTTCTTAAACTTTTAAAATGCGATCTAACGAAGCATTTCTATCGCCGTTCTTTGTTCTTAAATTTTTAAAATGCGATCTAAAAAAGCATTTCTATCGCCGTTCTTCGTTCTTAAATTTTTAAAAGGCGATCTAAAAAAGCATTTCTATCGCCGTTCTTCGTTCTTAAACTTTTAAAATGCGATCTAAAAAAGCATTTCTATCGCCGTTCTTCGTTCTTAAACTTTTAAAATGCGATCTAACGAAGCATTTCTATCGCCGCTTTTCGTTCTTAAACTTTTAAAATGCGATCTCAAAAAGCTTTTCTATCGCCGTTCTTCGTTCTTAAATTTTTAAAATGCGATCTAAAAAAGCATTTCTATTGCGTTCTTCGTTCTTAAATTTTTAAAAAGCGATCTAAAAAAGCATTTCTATCGCTGTTCTTCGTTCTTAAACTTTTAAAATGCGATCTCAAAAAGCTTTTCTATCGCCGCTTTTCGTTCTTAAACTTTTAAAATGCCGTTCTTCGTTCGTTCTTTTCGTTCTTAAACTTTTAAAATGCGATCTCAAAAAGCTTTTCTATCGCCGCTTTTCGTTCTTAAACTTTTAAAATGCGATCTCAAAAAGCTTTTCTATCGCCGTTCTTCGTTCTTAAATTTTTAAAAAGCGATCTAAAAAAGCATTTCTATCGCCGCTTTTCGTTCTTAAACTTTTAAAATGCGATCTAACGAAGCATTTCTATCGCCGTTCTTTGTTCTTAAATTTTTAAAATGCGATCTAAAAAAGCATTTCTATCGCCGTTCTTCGTTCTTAAATTTTTAAAAGGCGATCTCAAAAAGCATTTCTATTGCATTCTTCGTTCTTAAATTTTTAAAAAGCGATCTAAAAAAGCATTTCTATCGCCGCTTTTCGTTCTTAAACTTTTAAAATGCGATCTAACGAAGCATTTCTATCGCCGTTCTTTGTTCTTAAATTTTTAAAATGCGATCTAACGAAACATTTCTATCGCCGCTTTTCGTTCTTAAACTTTTAAAATGCGATCTCAAAAAGCTTTTCTATCGCCGCTTTTCGTTCTTAAACTTTTAAAATGCCGTTCTTCGTTCGTTCTTTTCGTTCTTAAACTTTTAAAATGCGATCTCAAAAAGCTTTTCTATCGCCGCTTTTCGTTCTTAAACTTTTAAAATGCGATCTCAAAAAGCTTTTCTATCGCCGTTCTTCGTTCTTAAATTTTTAAAAAGCGATCTCAAAAAGCATTTCTATCGCCGCTTTTCGTTCTTAAACTTTTAAAATGCGATCTAACGAAGCATTTCTATCGCCGTTCTTTGTTCTTAAATTTTTAAAATGCGATCTAAAAAAGCATTTCTATCGCCGTTCTTCGTTCTTAAATTTTTAAAAGGCGATCTAAAAAAGCATTTCTATCGCCGTTCTTCGTTCTTAAACTTTTAAAATGCGATCTAAAAAAGCATTTCTATCGCCGTTCTTCGTTCTTAAGCTTTTAAAATGCGATCTAACGAAGCATTTCTATCGCCGCTTTTCGTTCTTAAACTTTTAAAATGCGATCTCAAAAAGCTTTTCTATCGCCGTTCTTCGTTCTTAAATTTTTAAAATGCGATCTAAAAAAGCATTTCTATTGCTTTCTTCGTTCTTAAATTTTTAAAAAGCGATCTAAAAAAGCATTTCTATCGCTGTTCTTCGTTCTTAAACTTTTAAAATGCGATCTAAAAAAACATTTCTATCGCCGTTCTTTGTTCTTAAATTTTTAAAATGCGATCTAAAAAAGCATTTCTATCGCCGTTCTTCGTTCTTAAATTTTTAAAAGGCGATCTAAAAAAGCATTTCTATCGCCGTTCTTCGTTCTTAAACTTTTAAAATGCGATCTAACGAAGCATTTCTATCGCCGTTCTTTGTTCTTAAATTTTTAAAATGCGATCTAAAAAAGCATTTCTATCGCCGTTCTTCGTTCTTAAATTTTTAAAAGGCGATCTAAAAAAGCATTTCTATCGCCGTTCTTCGTTCTTAAACTTTTAAAATGCGATCTAAAAAAGCATTTCTATCGCCGTTCTTCGTTCTTAAACTTTTAAAATGCGATCTAACGAAGCATTTCTATCGCCGCTTTTCGTTCTTAAACTTTTAAAATGCGATCTCAAAAAGCTTTTCTATCGCCGTTCTTCGTTCTTAAATTTTTAAAATGCGATCTAAAAAAGCATTTCTATTGCGTTCTTCGTTCTTAAATTTTTAAAAAGCGATCTAAAAAAGCATTTCTATCGCTGTTCTTCGTTCTTAAACTTTTAAAATGCGATCTCAAAAAGCTTTTCTATCGCCGCTTTTCGTTCTTAAACTTTTAAAATGCCGTTCTTCGTTCGTTCTTTTCGTTCTTAAACTTTTAAAATGCGATCTCAAAAAGCTTTTCTATCGCCGCTTTTCGTTCTTAAACTTTTAAAATGCGATCTCAAAAAGCTTTTCTATCGCCGTTCTTCGTTCTTAAATTTTTAAAAAGCGATCTAAAAAAGCATTTCTATCGCCGCTTTTCGTTCTTAAACTTTTAAAATGCGATCTAACGAAGCATTTCTATCGCCGTTCTTTGTTCTTAAATTTTTAAAATGCGATCTAAAAAAGCATTTCTATCGCCGTTCTTCGTTCTTAAACTTTTAAAATGCGATCTCAAAAAGCTTTTCTATCGCCGTTCTTCGTTCTTAAATTTTTAAAATGCGATCTAAAAAAGCATTTCTATTGCGTTCTTCGTTCTTAAATTTTTAAAAAGCGATCTAAAAAAGCATTTCTATCGCTGTTCTTCGTTCTTAAACTTTTAAAATGCGATCTCAAAAAGCTTTTCTATCGCCGCTTTTCGTTCTTAAACTTTTAAAATGCCGTTCTTCGTTCGTTCTTTTCGTTCTTAAACTTTTAAAATGCGATCTCAAAAAGCTTTTCTATCGCCGCTTTTCGTTCTTAAACTTTTAAAATGCCATCTCAAAAAGCTTTTCTATCGCCGTTCTTCGTTCTTAAATTTTTAAAAAGCGATCTAAAAAAGCATTTCTATCGCCGCTTTTCGTTCTTAAACTTTTAAAATGCGATCTAACGAAGCATTTTTATCGCCGTTCTTTGTTCTTAAATTTTTAAAATGCGATCTAAAAAAGCATTTCTATCGCCGTTCTTCGTTCTTAAATTTTTAAAATGCGATGTAAAAAATCATATCTATCGCCGCTTTTCGTTCTTAAACTTTTAAAATGCGATCTCAAAAAGCTTTTCTATCGCCGTTCTTCGTTCTTAAATTTTTAAAATGCAATCTAAAAAATCATATCTATCGCCGCTTTTCGTTCTTAAACTTTTAAAATGCGATCTAACGAAGCATTTCTATCGCCGTTCTTCGTTCTTAAATTTTTAAAATGTGATCTAAAAAAGCATTTCTATCGCCGCATTTCGTTCTTAAATTTTTAAAATGCGATCTAACGAAGCTTTTCTATCGCCGTTCTTCGTTCTTAAACTTTTAAAATGCGATCTCAAAAAGCATTTCTATCGCCGATCTTCGTTCTTAAATTTTTTTTCATCGCAATATTTTCCATTTTAAAGGAAATTGTTAGTTTTAAGAAAAACTGTTTATTTTTAGTTTTACGATAAAAGATGTTGTTGATGATGTCGATGTTGTGTTGAATAAAAAGAAAGAGAAACAATAATTTTACATTTATATATAAGTTTAATTGGTTTTTAATTAGTTCAACATCGTTTCAAAATTCGTTTCAATAACTTCAAAGACTTTTACATCGTATCACAAATAATATTTTGACAACCGTATCAAATCGTTTCAGAATTTTTTCTAATCGTTTCAAAATAGTTTCAAAATCGTTTCACAATCGTTTTATTTTTACGTAGTTTATACAAAATCGTTTCGCAATTAAAATATGAAACATTTAATTCGTTTCATGATACGATTATGAAACGATGTGAAAAAAATATTGAAACGATTTCCATACGATGAAAATCGTTTCAATTCGTATCAAAACTGAAACGATCTTGGAGACGATCCCTTATTTATACATAAAGACCACGATTTTTATGTACTTATTGTATTTATTGTACGACCAAATTTTAAATATGGTTGGGCAAATGAGATGGCAAGGGTTTACATATACAATTTATATTTATCGAAGTAACTTTATATTAAAATACTATTTCTAATTCAACTCCGATAACTAATTTTATAATGTAACGCAAACAACTAAACTTTTATATTTAATTACTGCAATTAAAAATTTCAAAAGAGTTAGCGCAAAATAGATTGCTAAAATTGATCTTGCAACCTATTGTGATTTAAACAATCGATCGCGTGGGGTCATTGTTTATCAGCGAGGCAATTATTTTCTTAAAAAAACAAAAGCTATCGCGATGTTATTGTTCTGTGTAACTACTCATGCGAGTTTCGCGTACGCGGTAGATTACATTCAGACTGTACTGTAGTTTAGTGGTTATAACTCTTGCACTTTGTGCGGGAGACTGGGGTTCGATTCCCCTTGGTGGTGATTCAATACGAGAGAGTGAATGATACTATAGCCCCGGGTTAACCAAAGCCATGTGAGGGAAATTGGGGAGATGGCACACTGTGTGGCCCGTTTGATGTGACAGGGAGTTGTCTGTAGAGCGCGGACCCTAATTAGGTCTGCGTAGCTCAAAATGAGCATTAAATACTCTAGGACTCCCGATCTAAGCCATGGCCCCTCCTGGAAATAATAGGCAGGGTATATCCCTCAATATTTATGAGGCTAGCCATGTAAAATATGCACATCTATCTATCTCTTGCTCTTTTATTTTTTTCCTGTGCATTATGTGAATATGTCCATTGTTCTCAATGCAAAATTAAAACATTACATCGCGCTATAGTAGCTAGCCTCAGCCCTTAAAATTAGAATTTTTTTACGTCGGCAATAAAACTGCCGACGTGAGATACATTTTAACTGATTTGCGTCGGCAATATTTTTTTGTAGTAAAATTTTTCAGCTGGCAATAACTTTCGTCATTCACCTTTTATTTTAGGGCTAGACCTCTCATAAATTCGATCCATTGATCTCCTAAGACAATGACAAATGGGAATGGAGTACTTTAGTAAGTCTTTTTGACATACCTTCCGGATGGTGAACTTCGTTAGGTTAATAGTTCACTGCCAACTGACTTTTTATGTTTCGAGATGAACTCTTTAGGTTAGGGCATCATTAGGTTGTATATCGCAGAAGTCGCCGGTGACATGCTTTAAAAATGCTTGTCACCGGCACAGTTTAACATGAAGCAAAACTGTTAGACCCAATTGTTAGAGTCTTTGTAGAACATCTCTCCTCACAAAACCGAGGGCAGGGCTGACTTATTGCCTGCTGTGTCGTGTGAAAGAAAGAACTTCTGGACTTCTTTTTAATACGATATACAATTTTGTCGATTATTTTTACGAATCGAATGGCACCACAGTATTTCTGTAGCCTGAATGATTTTAGTTAGTGATAATGGCCTAACTTACTGAAAATCGAATGTAATTATTTTGTAGTCGCAAGGAGTGGGAGTGGCTTAAACAAAACCAAAATAATTGTTATTTAAAAATTTCACAACAAAATTACGTCGGCAGTGCCGAATGCCGACGCTAATTTTAAAGGCTGTAGCCTAGCTCATCATTGTGATCTGGATATTACATTTGTTACACTTTATAAAGACTTATTATATATACTTGCTGATCTTCGCTTTTGTTATTAGTGTTATGAGATTAGATTAGCAGCTGACCTTTCGTTTGATGGTTTTAATTTCTGTAAAAAAAATTAAAAATAATTAAGAAGCAAAAACATCACCGCATTTAAAAACTATCAAAACAGGATTGTAAAAGGCAAAAACATTACCGTAAATTGTTTTAAAACCCTCAAAAGAGATCGTAGAAAGTTCAAAACATCGTCATGAATTGTGTAACCCTATTGTATCTGGGATTATTTGCCTGTGTAACCCTGGATAGGTGGGCACAAAATTCTCAAACTAATTAGCCTAATTTAGTACAGTTGTAGAATGTTTTGATACAAACTCATTTTAAGAATAAAATATTTTAATAAATCACATTGATCAGAATTGACAACACAAATGTGCATATTTTATAAAATCTGCTGGGGTTAACCTGTGGCTATGGTATCATTCACTTAACAATATTAAAGGGACCCCATGGTACTTTCACAAGTTGGACTTACCTGAAAGATTTCATTAGAAATTCCCAATTACATATATATCCACTTTTTGTTAAAATGTAACCCCAGATATCGTTTTTTAAATATTTTTTTTCTTGCCACCTTGATGGCCACTTCGATCTTGTTTGTTAAATATTTCAGACTAGATCCAGTCTTCTTTTGTGGCATGTGACCCTGTTACGTAATATTTATGTACCGCTCAAATTAATGACTTTATTCGCTATAATTAATGACTTTCATAGCCAAAAACAATTAGTATGCCTTCGCAAAAATTTAAAAAAATCGATCTCTGTGCAAATGATTTTGAATTTTTTTAAAAAATAATTCAACATGATATACCAGCCGTCTAAGCAATAAAATAAAAATAATAATATATTTAGCAGCAGGTGTGTGCATGATTTCTTTTATTTCAAAATGAATAAGATTTAGGTTGTAAAATTTACTGATCTTGATGCTCAAATGAGTATTGCCAACCTTGTTCCCAAGAGTTGTTATACATAAAAAGAAAAATCTAACAATCCTTGGGGACGAGGTTGCCTAAGTTACTCAGTAGATGATAAATATTAAAAATCAATAGAAAAGAACACTACTTTAATTCATCCCATAATACAGAAAGAGACAGAAGTTACTTTCTAATTAAAGTTTGTTTTCTTATGATATTTTTCCAATATGTAGTGCAGACATCAACACTGCTGTTTTCGTCCTAAGAACGTTTAGATACAAAAATGTGGGGTAACCAGTTTCAAACTTAGAGCATGCTAACCTTTTCCTCAGGCCTTTTGGTTCTCAACTGCTCTTGAGGTCCATGATAAGAGCTTTCAAAAGTATATATTGTACATTACTGTCCAACGAAACCCTCGTAATTCAGCATTTTTAGCATCGACAAATAACTGTCGTCGCAATTTTTGCACTTATTAGAATACTCTAGCAGTTTCTAAATCATGTCGGAAAAATTTAGCTGGGGTAATTTTTTAACTCAACAAAACACAAAAAAATGTTTGTGCTACCCCCTAAAAATTAAAAACTTTTTTCTTACCAGAGAAAAGTAATACGAAAAAAAAAAAGTTAAATGCATAAATATATATTAAAGTTCAACGCAGAAAATATGGCATTTTATTAAATATATTTTAGCGTTCCCTGTAATGATTTAATTTATCCACAAGTGGTGACAAACTGTTTTTAATGATGTAAGTTGCAGCGCAAAAAATGTTAATATTGATTTGTCTCTAAGAGTTTGTTTGTACATTGCCGTTGGAGGCAACCGAACTATACTCTGAAAAAACAATTACTTTGTTTCGTTGTAACATATATCTTCAGCATGTGTGATCGCACAAAGCCCTAGGGACTTCTCATTTGCGATTTTACCACAGAAAATAATTAGTGGCAGTATTATGTTTTGAAAATATGTTGTTTTATACGTCTGCAAATGCAGAGTGCTGTCTCAAATTACAAAGACTGCAACCGCCCTTAACCCTATTTAAGCTTTGAAGGGGGCTGATTCACCCCCTCCCCCCAACCCACCTCTTCACCTTTTTTCATATGTGTGACATGTTGAACATTCAGTAAATTTCACAACCTGCATCTCAAATAAAAGTCCTTTGAAATAAAAATCATGTACATTAAATTTTTTGTTTGATTACTTAACTGTGTGAGAAGATTTATGCAGAATTATATTCATATTTTAAAAAAAATCGTTTATAGAGAACTTTATGCAGAATTATTTTTATCTTTTTTTAAAAAAACATCATTCGTAAAGAACTTTTGTTTTACTTTGCCGTGCGATGTAGAGTAGAAGTAGAGAACTTTATGCAGAATTATTTTTATCCCTCACGTACCCAATGAATCTTATGCTTAGTCAAACAAGCTTGGCACTTTTTGCCCCACCCCCTTGTATAATAGGGTTAAACAATATTAAAACAGAAACGTATGAAGCAAAACATCACGGTAGATCATTTAAAAACTACGAAAAAGGGATCATAGAAACCAAAAATATTGCCATAGATCGTTTAAAAACTATCAAAATGAGATGACAGGAGGTCTTTATGTTGGTTCCGAAACTGAAAATGTTGCGTTACTTCTCCATTCAAAAAAAGTAACATTGTGCATTATAGCTGACAAAAGTAAAAAGGAATGTCTATAAATAGTTTCAAACAATTTATTTATAACGTTTAATTAAGGAGTTGGGAGTAATTCAATCTTATGCTCACAATGCAATCAATGGATCCATAAAAGATGCACTAAACTAAAAGGCAGATTAAGAGCGGATCCGGATTTCCTCTGCAAGAAATGCAGTGGTGAACTTGTTACTTCAATTGATAACCAAGCCACATCGATTAAAGTTGGAGATGATGACATTGAGGTTGTGCAGAGTTTTTGCTACTTAGGTGACATGATCAGTCAGCGTGGTGATTGCTTCGATGCTACTACAGCCAGAATAAGGTTTTCTTGGAAGAAGTTTCTTGAGTTGCTTTCCATTCTCACTTGTTCTGGTATATCCCTTTGCAACAGAGGTCGGGTGTAGAATGCGTGTGTACGTAGTGTGCTCCTGTATGCTAGTGAAACGTGGGCACTAAATGTTGAAGATACCAACTGAATTAAACGCACAGATCACACAATGCTAAGATGGATTTGTTCAGTAAAGCTCTCCGACAAACTCTCAATGAAAGAGTTAAGATCGCTGCTAAAGCTTCATGGTGTCGAAGATGTACTGTCATATAATAGGTTGAGATGGTTTGGGCACTTACATCGCATGCCAAATGAGCTCTGGCCAAAGATGGTTCTGTCTTTTGAAGTTGCTGGAAGTGTGCCACGTGGAAGACCAAGGAAGCACTGGAAAGAAAACATAAATAAAGACCTTGCTTCAAAAAAAAAATTTAAAATAGACGCGAAAAGTGGAAAAGGTGCATAAAACCAGGAAGTTTGGATCCTAAAAAGCAATGTGCAAACCTCGTGGACGGGGATTAACGCACAATAAACGTGCAGTAAAGTAGTAAGTAAGTAGTAATTGGTTTTAATTGCTGTGGGGGGAACATGAGGAACAATCACTTCAAAATTCGTTTTGCAAATCGTTTTAACATTTGTTACTGACTTCGTTTGCATGGAACGGAATTTGTAAATTTGGGGAATGGATCGGGATGCTGGGTCAGAAATGTAATTGAGGTAAGGCAGGACAGATAACGTGTGCTGCCAATACTCGTAACAAGATAACACCAAAATGCTTGCCCAAGGCATATATAGGAGAATTACCCAAGAGTATGCACGTTTTGGTTGCCCCTCACAATAGTATGTCCTTCTGGATCATATATTGTGAGTGGTTTCCAAGGCATGACCTAAATCTCTTCATGCATGAATTACATTCTCATTTTCTCTATTCACAAGGTACATTTCACTACTAATTTATTTATTTATCTATCACTAATTATTTAATTTATTAATTATTTACTTATTTAATAATTTATTCTCATGCATGAAGGATGTTTATTTCTCTTTCCTCTTCAATCATGAAGGTACACTTTCACTTCACTATAAACAGATAATCACATGGTGCCTTTCTGCACATAATAAACATGTGCTATATAATCATAAGCTAAAGAAGGTAGCATGCATAAGCTGGTCCATTATTGGCTCAGCATGTGTTACCACATAATAATAATATCATGATTCATAAAAGGGTGTGCCTCACCGTAATGATAATAAGTCATAATAATATCAAGTAATAACAAGATACACAAGCCTCACACACACATCTGTCCACGTAGGAAGCCTGACATCCAAATTTTCCTTAAATTAATGTTGATAAAAGTCATAACTCTCTCATTGAGAGTAAAGGCTTTTATGCGTAAAAAAAGCAAATAAATACAAACACAAACATACTGTAGTGTCTGTAGTGTATTGTAACATGAATTGTGTAAACCACAGGACCGCATCTGTTAAATTAAAACTATTACCATGACCTACACCCCTCTTTTTTAGGGTGGCTTTTAGAACTACTGAAATCTCAGCGCAAAAAAAGTTTGATAAGTCTGTCCTCAACCAGATTCTACACAAAACTATGCTTGTATGATTGTAATGATTGTAATAAAATCTATAGCCATTTAAGAATGTGAGTTTGAAAGAGAAGCTATAAGACACTAGCTATTGCACAACCCAGTGAATTAAAATAGATTAAAACAATATCAGTATGTGAAAATTTAGAGCTGAAGTTAATATTAGGATGGATTAATCCTATTCGGTCTGGGGGGGGGGCGGATTCCGCGGGACGGTTTTTTTTTAATAACTCCTTATTGCTTTGTTATATGGCTATGATACTTCTTTTTTTTAGTTTCCATACCTTTCAGAGGCTTTGATATTGGCCATTACTCAAAACTACCCCTAAAAATCTCTATGAAATCCTTATAATGGGGAAAATATAATAACTCCTGTTAGGATTATCCTTAAAACTTGAAACTTGCAACACAACTTTGTTTCATCAAGAAGAATCATTTTGAATAATTTGGACACGTGACTAATTTGAGAAAAAAAACAAAAGGAAGGTTATTGCAAAATTCAGTCCATCGGTATCGTAAACTTGTCTGTAGCTTTTAACATTTTAAAATTTGTATACAACAAACAAAATTACGTAACACGCAAAAAATATATTAAACAATATCAGCATGTGAAAATTTAGAGCGCTAAGGTTAAGTTATGTTTCCAGATGCTAAGAAAATTCTAAGAATTTTAATGCTTACAGAGCCTATATGAAAACAAAACCCTAAATAAAAGCCCCTCCCCCCTCCCCATCAATCACTACATCAAGGACTCTGCCAAATCAACTTATTGCCTCAACTCCAAGCACAGTTAAATCTGTAACATAATTATACAAAGATCTACGACGAGGGCAGAACAAAATTTGTTTTTACTTTTCTTATGCCATGATCAAATGTGTAATGCAAGCATGATCAAATGTGTAATATTCAACATAATTCATATGTGGCTAACTTTACGAATTATTGTTTGCATATAGACCTGACTGGCATTTCGTACTGCTCTAAAAAAAGTAGTGTTTGCTTACATGAAAGTCTATGTTGTTTCTTAGCAACTCTTCAGGCTTGTCAAATGATTAGTAGGTGCGCTATCAAACAATGCATAATCGTCAAAAGATGGCACATAAAGAGATTATCATTTTTATGCTTCATTGTGCCTCCAGGCTGATAGTGTTCATCTTGCTATACTATACTATACCTGTACCCGTACCATTCTATACCATACTATACCTGTACCCGTACCATTCTATACTATAACTAGGCTATGCTAGCAATTCTTCACTTTTGAAATTTTGTTTTGTTGTTTTTAGAAGAATTATAAAAATCATAAAATAATTATTAAATGAATATATAGTGATATAAATTCTGTTGAAAATGGATATGTAAGTAAAAGTACAGTACGATGGTATCGAAACTAAGACTATTTGTAATTCTTATAATATGTGGATCTGTAGTACTACTTATAACACATTTATCTGTGTTTAATAAAAAGTCTTTTCGACTTGTTAATTCAGTTAATGTTTTCACTCATAATCACTTTAACGAGAATCAAGAAACAAGACAATTTGAACAGAATAAACAAAATAGACCAATTAACGATGCAATTGCAGACAAAGACACTGAAAATAAAAATAAAGAATCATTTCGGAAACATGGGGAAAATGTACCTGTTGTGAATGTTAAAGTTGATGAGACTAATATAAAAAATGCAGAAGAAACTAATTCAGAAAAGCGTAATACAGAGACTAAACAAGTTACTGAAAGTGTTGTCAGCATAAATAAAAACGTTGTGAAAGAAGAAAAGAAAGAAGATATATCAAAATTACCCCCTTGCTCGAAAAGAGGAGTAAATTTAGGTAAGCTTCATTAATAATTACTGTATTTCATGTGTGTCCATTAAAATCAATCAATATTACGAAACGCTTGATGCAGGAATATAATATGATGAGTGCATATGATTTTATATTTCAAATATATATGCATTTGATATTCATATTTCTAGGAGATAGGTTAGTATATTTATCTTTTTACAGCATATGTCAATGTAAACCTATTTTTCCTTATAGACTTTAATGACTACCCTTGTATTTGGATTATTATATAAAAATGTTTCCTAAAAGAAACATGCTTAATTTTTCCTTAATGTGCAAGTTAAAATATTTTAATATTTTTAAATTTTATTATTTATTATATTTTTTCATCAGTTGGACCACTATTTATTGACCAAACCATACCCAAGAAAATCGAAGATGTAGAAAAGGTTCTCAGTGTTGACTTTGGAGGGACTGTTGAGAATGGTGGTTGGTGGGAACCTACAACATGTAAACCAAGAGTAAAGGTATTATTGGTCACTTGTATATACAACTCTAGTGTGTCTGCCAGACCTTGGAAACTTTAAATTCCTCAAAATAAAACAAGGTTGTGCCTTAAAAATCATCTTATATAATAATACGAAAATTCAGTGTGTTTGTGAAAAGCAATGGCGAAATAAACTAGAAACCATATCTTAATTGCTAAACGACAAGTTACTTATTTCAACGTTATGTCACAACAACGATAAATCAGATGAATATAAATGTTTTTAATTAAATTAGTGACGCCATTGCATTGCACTGAAAAGGTTGGAAATAAAACTTACGTCATCTCCTGCCTGGGTAACTAGGGACCACCTAGGACCAAAATGGGACCAATTTCCTAAAGCTGGGTCAACCCACCCATTTTGGAACAGACAGGTTGATAACTTCATCTAAAAACCTTCAAACCCCAATATCTCTGTAACCCTTTGTCAAAAGTACATGATCTTATACATTGTCTTGATCAGCATTTCAAGTTCTATACAATAGAGGCAGCAGGTATACAAACTCCTAAAAAAAATTTTGCACTTCGGCAGGTCTTTGGTGACTTCAACAAAATTTTTCAACCCTTATATCTCCTTAACCTTTCAGCAAAAGTACATGATCTTATATATTTTCATTATCAGCATTTATATCCACACAACAGAGGTAACGCGTAAACAAATGTCTATATTGTGTATTGTAAAAAATTCAAGTGATGGCTCTTTACCATTTTTGTCCTGCCAAAGTGGATTTTTTAACGGTCTTATCACCTAGTGTATTAATAATATCCTTAAACACCTTTATATTTAATAGGATTTTTTATTTGTCTTGATTGCATATACATGTGCACTTTCCTTGTGTCTATGTACTTCAAGCCCCTTAAAAAATTATGACAAGCATTGAATAATGGCCAAAATGAACAAAAGATATTAAAAACCTACAATGTGATTAGCAGAAACATTCTGTATATAAAAAAAATTTTGTTGATAAGTGTTGTTTGCTATTCTGTTCGGAAGAGTTTTTTTAAAATGACATTTACCTTAGGTTGCTATTATCATCCCATACCGAAATCGGTTGGAACAGTTGAAGATATTTTTGAGACATATGCATCCATATTTGCAAAGGCAGCAGATTTACTACAGAATCATAGTGGTTGACCAGGTGAGATATACATATGTAGCATTAAGTTTGCTAATTTGTGTCTAATACAGCTATGCTATTGTCGAAGGAGATGGTTTCTGCACAGACATGTTGTAATTTTTCTTTTACCCAAATGCTGGCTATTGTTTTTGTAACTAAAATGCTTAGAACTACTTTGAATATATATTACTTGAATTTGCTAGCTACTAGCTACTAAAACGAAACCATTAACCTTGGTTGTGTAATGACAGGATAAACGGTTTTTAAAAGCCATTATAACTATAAAACTTTATTTTTTCAAGGATTTTGCCCCTCCCCCCAAAAAAACAACAACACACACACACAAACGAGGCATATAATTATCACGGATGCAAGAATTGTTTAAAAGACAAAAAGAAATGTTATTATTATCGTATTTAATTGTTTAATATATTTCATCATTTGGTTACAATTTTTATAGCTAAAATCCATAAAGATGGCACATTTTATTAAATCTGTTTCAGCTTTTAGAAGATCCGTTCAATCGAGCTGGACTATTTAATGTTGGTTTCGTTGAAGCGTTAAAACTAGCAGACTTTGATTGTTTTGTTTTTACTGATGTTGATCTGCTACCGGAAGACGATCGTAATTATTATGGCTGTCCTACATCACCAAGACATATGTCAGTTGGGGTGGATAAATTTAATTACAAGTAAGCTAAGTTTCTTTTTCAACTGGGAGTTGTCTGAAATAGTTTCCTTGTTAAGTGGATACAGTGTTTTGACAACCAGATAGGCTAAGACCACGTTTTACACCCTAGGTTCATCACTAGTCTTGCACCATTTTTCTGTTTTGTTTTCTATGACCTTTTTAAAAAATGGAAGGACAAATTTGTTTTCCCATATGATGAAAAATTCTCAACAATTGCCACGAAATTTGTTTTTGTGAAGAACAGGTGGTGCGAAACTATTGCTAAATTAGTGGAGTGGTTGGCTTTGTGCAATAATTTTTTGTTTAAATGAAAGTAGAATAGAAAGGAGAAAAGTACCACAGAATTCTCCCCTCAAGTATAATCAATTTTTTGTAATATTAAAAACATCTTTGTTTTTTTCCAGGTTGCCATATCACACCATATTTGGAGGAGTTGGTGCTTTTACCAAAGACGACTTCGAAAAAATAAACGGAATGTCGAATATGTTTTGGGGATGGGGTGGCGAAGACGATGACCTGTATGCAAGGTATGATATCCCTTCAATCGATCTGAATTAGTAATTTTGACAATTTTTTTCCACAGTGTATATGCTGGCCAACTTTATAGGTTAAAAATAATGACTACTTATGCACTTGTGTTTTGCATGAAACAAACATACTATAAGAAACACGACTGATAAGACTTCAATCACTTTAACTTCCAACTCTTGAAGTATTGAAGAAATTCAATTTAAATTTACCGAAATGCGACTAAAAAGAATTGTTAAAATATAAGAAAACATAGGGATTAACAATATTCCGAAAAAGGACTTTACACAAAATGGTAAAATTAAGGAAAGGGTAGAATTTTTACGACGGGGATGGTTCAAACCTATTTTGTAATAGAAGATAAGCAGAAATACAATCTTTTTATTTTTGTTCTTAAAACAATTTTGGCACGTTACCTTGGTGCAAATTTGTGTTACATAATTTTGACCAGGTGATAGTGGTTGGAAATGTTTTTGAAATTGGGGACGTTATATGGAAATAGACATCTCAATGGAAGACAATACCGACGAAGTGGAATTGAGCTTTTATATTTTTATTTGTTGTTTTTTATTGTTATTTTTTGCATTGTTTTTTTTAGAATAACACAAATGGGATTTAAATTGACAAGACCATCGATTCAAATTGGAAGATATACGATGGTTCGAATTCATCATTTCCAAAGCTCGAAGGCTGACCCAAACAGGTTAATAAAATTTAGCTATCTAACAATATTCTCCACTCATTTCAAAGGAGCCAGTGTGGATAAATTGTAAAGGCAAAAACATAGTCGCTAAAATAACTGTTCTTAACTGCCAAAAAAAAAGTGCGTGTTAGATATGCTCTATGTTCGTCATAAGCCCTTCAAGCCCGACCTTGTACGCTGATGTTTAGGAAACTACCTGACTTTCTTTTAGGATGAATTTACTGCAAAATTCTAAGCAACGTATGGTGGCGGATGGGTTGAACACACTAAAATATAATCTTAAAGAAGTAGTGCAAGATCCTATAGTAACGTACGTACGAGTAGAAATGAAACGAAGTATGTATATGTCCAATAGGTAGCTGTTTTAGGATTGTTAGAAATATCTCGGAAATGTTAACTTACTGTTCGAAATAGCAAGTGAAGATAATCTGTCGAGGTTTAGGTGACAAGATGTCGTTTCAAATTGTAAATAATCAATCGATGTATAATTTTTAATAACTAAAATATTGCAAGTTCCTCATCGCATGCATTACAAATAATTTTACGCTAAGTTATGGACTGGTAAAAGTTCTGATGAAGACTGATAAAGATACTGCTATGATATATTGCATGCATTATTATGCAAGTAATTGTTGGGCCTGATATTTCATAATTATGTGGATATAAATAGTACACACGTTTGTATTGGTAATTCTTAAATACGCAGTAAACCAAAGGTACTCAATTCTTTTGAAATTGAGCTACAAGTTTCTTCAAATCCAGCTGATTTCATTCAAAAAAAACTTTGAAACGTGAGCTTTGAAGTCAAAATGGCTACATTAAAAAGGTATACAAACGTTGAAGTTGTTTGTTATTGTATTAGCTGACTACCTTTTAAAGTCGGTCCTTAACCTGTATACATATTTTGGAATAAATTGTTTCTCTGGAATGACATCACAATGTGTGAACGTACTCATAGTGAGCGTTACATGTGCGTAGCTGAAAAATTCTCCCAATTTTACTGGACATCTTTAGAATATCCCAATCGCTGTTAAATCCTCGTTTTCATGTTTATTGATACCATCGTTTTTATCAACAAATTTGAGGGTGATTGTGTTAATATTTTACAGTTCTTTTTTATTGATGTTTTTTTAATGTATACGTTTTATTTTACACTGACAACATTTGAAAGAACAAGTAAAAAGAAAACTTTCTGGTGAATTTTTGAGAAGCGTGACCAGGAGGTCGAAATGGAAACTTTTCAGTTGAGTATAAATGTCACATTTTTTCGGAACTTTTTAATGTTTTTCCTTCAGCTTCGCACTATTCGTATCTAGCGTATCTTGTAGTACTAATTTTCGCGAGGATTTAATTACGCGGAGTTTTGTGCAAAAATTCGCGGGTATAATTTTCGCCAATAAAGGAAAAACTTTCAAATATTTTCAATTGAAAAGCATCTTCACAATGAAAATTTCATAGGAATGCCCTATTAATAATCCTTTATGCATTTCGATGATTTTTCTAACATGTGAATGAAACCTTCTCCCTCAACTTCAGGACATTTTGTAATTTTTTTCGCGAGTATTAATTTTCGCAAATGTCATCTTGAATAACTTTGAGGGTACTTAAGGAGGGAATTTAGTTAAAATCAGCGAATACGCGAAAATTAGTACGCGCAAAAATTAGTAGCATTAAGGTAGTCATTATTTCATTTCTGTATTGTTTTGTTGCCATATTTCCTCTCGTTAAATTTTGAGCTCGGCGTTCATAGGCCGGAGTTCGCTTTTTTTAATGTTTTTTAACTTTGAGTAAAATAGAAATGTATTTTTTTCCATCACCGTGGCCTAAATGATAACAACACATCGTAGTGAAAAAATTGTCATCTCTGTGCGACATTTTTTATCTGTTAAGGTACGATATAAACATCGCATTGTAAGATTTATCGATTGTTAAAGGGTAGCTTTCTCTTTTTTATCTTTACTGCTTTCGAAATATTATACTCCGTTTTCGAGGTTTTTTTTTAGGTTTTTATATTGAAATTTTAAAATAGTTTTTACGCAGTTAGGCGAGAATAATGTAACGTTTGGAAAGATACCAACACTGTCTACCTTTTACTATTTATTATGTTTCAAAATTATGAATTCTTGGACAGAAATAAAAAGGAAATTGAAGCTATTGTTGTTTTTCCTTATATTGATTTATAGTTCTTTATTTTTAACGCTAGCTAGAAGATAGATCAATTTCAAAATGGACGTTGAAGGAGGACTCACCTAGAAGGAATATATACCTTCATGTGAATTCAAACGAGGTGAACGCCAATGTTAAATGAACTCTGAGATTTAAAAAGCTCTGTGCAACCTAAATTTCGCGATTATATATAATATATAATAAAAAAATAGCTCATTATCTGATAAAAATTATTGCACGAGGAAAAAAATGTCTACTGATGGATTGGTTTCCCATAACGTAAGAAATACTATTGAGCAAACAGTATCCACAGGTCGCCAAATAACAAAAGTAAAAAAGAAACCACAAAAATCAACTCCACTGATCGGACGAGGTGACAGTCTTTTTAAAAAACTTTAAAAGAAATCTCAAAGTTTATCTCGGTGGAGAGCTCAAACGAATGGATTTTTTTTTGTATTTATTTTTTACTTTACTGCTAAGATTACAAACAGCAAATATAGTGCTGTTGGACGTAGACCAGAGGTAGGTACGGGACTTTTCTGACAACTTCGTCCCCAGGCTTTGTTAGTTCTTTTGTATTGGGTTACAAGAAACCTGACAAGCGAAAAATTATAAAAAGTTAAATGACCCCTCGTTGAAAAGCTAAAGAATAGGTCTTTCGCATTGACATATAATTAAGCGAGCAATTACAATATTTTGTACACTTTTGTAAATTTTTTTGTAAACAGACAACTTCGTCCCCAGGGGTTCTTGCTTTGTGACATTGAGGCCCCGTCAGGCAACAAACCCTGGGGACGAAAGTATGGGGCAGCAGGAGGGTCAAAAACAAAGTAGCGAGTTTGTTTCCTCAGTGTTGTACACGATGGCCAACTCTAGACACGGGGCTGGAATTACAGTGCCGGTCTCGGAAGAAAGGGGAAAAAAATTCGTGCCTACCAAATACGAATTCGTAGCATCGATTTTGTCAAATATTTAAAAAGAATACAATTATGTCTGCCCTAAATAGTGAATTCATGGTGGCAAATATTTTCAAACATCAAAGGAGAATAATCCATGGTCGCAAATATTTTCAGCCCTCTTTTCCCTAAGCAAAAGGCGAAAAAAAATTTGAGGTGCCCATCTCTAGAGAGGATCATCGCAATTACAGTGCCAATCGATGCGACCAAAACTCCGAGTTTGTGGCGGTTGGCAATAGATTCCATAACTCAAAATGAGGAGACAATATATTACATCATATCTATTTTTAACACGGGCATTGAGTTACGTAATGATAAGTTGCGAATGTTTATAACGTTCCGTAAATGTGCGCGCATCCTGACAAGCAAGAAAAGAAGGACCACATAGGCTAAAATGACTATTTGAGCTAATTAATAGATTTTTAGGAATATAAGGTTGAAAATGCGTTTCAATTGTTTTTCTCAACTGTTATCCTATCTTTCTTAATAGCAGACTTTACATATTTTAGCGTCAGTTGCTGTTTTTTTACTTAATATTTTAGATTGACACGGTCTGTTGTTTATATAACTCAAAATGAGGAGACCGTTCAGTTACGTACGAAGTCTATTTCCGACGAAAAATAAACCCCTTTAAATATGATAAATTGTAACAATACTATATTTATGCATAACATACACCTTACACGAACACAAAATATTATTATTTTTGTGTAAAATACATTTCACATCGTACTATATTCAATCATCTTACAAACTATGTTTTCGAAGGACCGTTTTCGAAAAGATAAGTATATTTGAAAAAATAAATTAAAAAAATAGAATAAAAAAATTATAAGTAGTTTTTCATTTACTTGAGTGAGCCAGCATTCCTCCATTATCAGATATACACGTTGAGCAATGCCATTCTGCGTCTGGTTCTATCAGTATTCTTTCCGGAATATTTTCACACATTCGGTGAAGCCATTTTTGGCATCTAGTGCATTCGACCATATTTCTGTTGGAGAAAATGATGAAAATGTGAGACACTTGAATTTCCTACGCAAGAGCAACCTCGTGCATACCCAGGGCCTCTTACCTCTCCTATAAGAGAAGATCCTCGTCCGCTGACGGTCCACGGTAAGAGAAGAGAAAGCAACAAGAATGAGTAACAAACAGAACTTACTTTCCGAAAATATTCTTATCCGACTCCACCCAAATCGTACGGCAAGTGCAGTATAGCGTAAGAAGGAACTCCTTCCTTTTGTTCCGTTTGACAGCGGCTGATCCATGCGGAAATCGCTCAACTTTGTTTGCTCCTAGCGATTTAAGCAAGTGATTCCGCATTTGCTTCTGATCAAATGATACCTCGCACGGGTATGTCATGGTCTCAATCAAAACACTACAATTGACCTACCGTCCCTAGGAAATGGTTTTTATGGGATGAAACGCTGTCTATGGATATTAGGATTTTTCGATCCACTGTACCAACTTCTTTCCTTTTCTTAACCAGCTCATTCAAGTGAGAGGCAGCGGTCCGTCTTTTCCAAGCAGTATCCTCTGAAATCTAAAGAGCGTGCAAAATATAGAATTTAAATCGGCAATCAATTATTTCCCATCTATTTAGAAATCAAACTAAGAAAATCAATTACCTTATGCTCCGTAAAATAAACAATCTCCTTCATAACCACTTTAGAAGCACAAACAAACTTTTTTTGTGTTTTGTACATTCATGTAGTTTCTGCGGCATTGATATGTTCATTTCTTGCCTAAACACAAGAATACTCTTCTAATGGCAATTTATTATAATATACGGGATATGAAACTGCATTTTGTATATTTTCATATACAAAATGCAGTTTCATACTAATACAAAAAACTGAGGTCGAAGTTGGTGTAGTGTGTACACTCACATTTTCATTCTTCGAAAACTTGGATTTCTGTTTAGCATGTGTTTTTCTATCCACACCATGGGGGCAATCCAAATTTTTCTGTGAGAGTACCATAAATGGTACACCAGAGTGTACCCAAGACCATTCGTACTCCATAAAATTTTGTGCTTTTTCTCACGGAAATCTAAGAATACACGAAAAAATATGATATGCAGGATAGATAACATACGCTATTTTGAAACAGGATAAACGTACCAGTATTTCCAAAATCTTTCGGCGAAGACCAAACGGAGAAACGAACAGTGTGTTCTAGCTCATGAATTCGAAGTATTCGAAGGGCGTCTTCAACTGAACCACACAAAGTATTTTCTGTTTGCAATGATACATTTAGAATTTCATCAGAATCTTAATATAATAATAATAAAAAAAAATTGAAATTTACGTTCACAATTTTTTCCACTTTGAGCGGTAACTTGTAAACTTACCGTTTATTCTTCATATACTCACTCTTGATAAACAAATTACCTTAAGTGGATAAATTTTGGCGAGGATTAAATTTGGGCCAAATTAAATACCCGCCAAAATTTTGATAACTGACTATTCGGCAAATTAAATACTCGCCAAATTTAACATAATTTACCGTTCGCCAAATTAAATCCCCGCCAAATTTACCCGTTTTTTTTTAATTAGGAAAAGAAAAATGTTTTTTTTCCCAAAAAAACGAACTTTTTTTTATATTCACAACAAGTTTTATAAATAAAATTCATTTCTTTTGTGTCATTCGCCAAAATAAATCGCCGCCAAAATAAACATTTTTTTGTATTCGCCAAATTAAATCCTCGCCAAATTTTATAAAATTTATCATTCGCCAAAATAAATCCCCGCCAAATATTCTATTTTGGTCATTCGCCAAATTAAATACTCGCCAAAATTTATCCACTTTTAAGGTGGTACCCCTAGAAAAAAACTATATCGCAGAGGATTGTCTTTTCTGAAGATACTTGATGAAGATATCATAGTGTGACAGTACGACAAAATTAAATCAAAAATTTCATTGGTTGGTTGCCATGGTTACCCGTTGCTAGGAAGAGTATAGGCAAAATATGACATTTTGCTGCTCGACGCCTAACCAAATAACTGAATAACATGCGTTATTTCAAGCACCTTTTTGGCCGCTTTTGTTCCTCAAGGGTCACGTGTATAGGATTGAGCGAAGCGCATTTTCGCAAGGCTGACTCGTCTTCCAGAGAACTGATGCGGTATTTTTTGGACGACAGAAAAGCTAAAAAAGGGCGAAACAGGCAATATCTCGACAAAATAACTGAAAGACAAAACTTCGATTTGAAAATCGGTTTCGTTTAAACACTAGGTGTTACTAATGCCTGCATCCAGAGAAGAAATTGTAAAGCGTGTGTGCTTCTATCTTGAGAATTCTTGTTTCGCGTGTATTCCGAACTTAAACGGCAAAAAACTTGTTTAAAGATTATTTTATGGACATTCTTTACTTGTGGATCGACAAAAGATGTACGGCAGCACTATTTCGACCTGAAAAGCACCAAATACCAAGTCTTAAGTCTAATTGATGACGAGTAAACTCTGACGAGTTGACTTCGGAGGGTGCGTCGTTAAGACAACTTTCTGAATGCTTGTGGAACACCACATTTAATATTCAGAACTGTCATATATTGCCTTAGGAGGCCGTAAAGTATCATCTAGCTATTGCGAAGAATTAAACATCGACGGAGGGGCAAGAAAGCCGTATAAAAATGCGAAAATGGTTGCTATGGGCGTTGCTATGCACTTATATTTGCGGTTGGTTGGAAAAAGTGCCAGAATGCGCAATGAAAACCTAACTTTGTCATAAGCACTACTTGGCACGGTATTCTAAGATGAATTTGCTTTAGTTCTTCTTGTTCATAAAGTTTACGAACAAGAAAAGAACTAACTAAGTTGTTTATCAAAAACAAAAAAACTCGTACTGTTTTTGTTTTATCAAAAAACTGAAATTATTATAATAATTATTTCTTACTTGTTGGAAATTTTCATTTTCCTGACATTTTTTTTTCTTATGGTAGGTAGTTATGCACAAAGCGAGGAGGTGATCTTCTTTTTCTCGCTTAAAAGTTCATTACGCAATATTATTACGTAACTCAAAGCCGTGTTAAAAATAGATATGATGTAATATTTTGTCTCCTCATTTTGAGTTATGAAATCTATTGCCAACACCGTGTGTGGCAACAGTTTTGTATGAAGCGGGAGGCGGGTCAATAATGCGTAGTCCAATTTCGTTTCAATTTATTGTGCGACCACCATTTCTAGAAATCGTGGTCCAAGACTTTTGCGACGGCCCTTTCTAGAAATAGTGGTCGAAAATCGCGACCCCTCTTTTAGAAAGCGGCATCCAAAAACGGCGGTGTTTCTTAGAATTAGGCGTCAGAATAATTTTTTCGGCCACGCGTTCTAAAAAGCAGCGCCCAGAGTTCTTTAGGACCACGCATTCTACAAAGCATCGGTGCAAATAGTGTCCGCCGACGCGTTCTAGAATGCGTCGGCGCTCAGAAATAATGTTTGTATCTTAAATTAGAAATGTCAATGTTGTTTTTAAATAGAATTTATGATAATGTTTCATAGAAGCTTAACAACACACCTGGAGATGGTCTAGAAATATGCGTTCAGCACATTAAAACAATTACGACGACTCTTCCTAGAAGAAGGCGTTCAACAAAAAAATCAACGAGGTTGCGCCGACTCTTTCTAGAAATAGGCGTCCAGAGAAAAATGAGCAAAGTTACGCCGACTCTTTTTAGGAAGAGGCGTCCAGACAAAATGAGCAAAGTTGCGCCGACTCTTTCTAGAAATAGGCGTCCAGAGAAAAATGAGCAAAGTAACGCCGACTCTTTTTAGGAAGAGGCGTCCAGACAAAATGAGCAAAGTTGCGCCGACTCTTTCTAGAAATAGGCGTCCAGAGAAAAATGAGCAAAGTAACGCCGACTCTTTTTAGGAAGAGGCGTCCAGACAAAATGAGCAAAGTTGCGCCGACTCTTTCTAGGAAGAAGCGTCCGGACAAAATGAGTAAAGTTGCGCCGACTCTTTCTAGAAATAGGCGTCCAGAGAAAAATGAGCAAAGTAACGCAGACTCTTTTTAGGAAGAGGCGTCCAGACAAAATGAGCAAAGTTGCGCCGACTCTTTCTAGGAAGAGGCGTCCAGACAAAATGAGTAAAGTTGTGCCGACTCTTTCAGGAAGAGGCGTCCAGACAAAATGAGTAAAGTTGCGCCGACTCTTTCTAGGAAGAGGCGTCGATCCTGCATAATTGCCCTGTAAATTTGCGCGGATGCTTTCTAGAATTTATTTCTAGACATTATTAGTTTGAGATACGGAGTCAATAATATGATTCAACTTATACTTACTTGCAACGAACTGTTTATTATTGACCAGAATGTTATAAAACTGTTACGTAAAGCAGAAGAATCGATAAAGGAAAATAAAAATTCCTTAAAGTCGCAATATCATGCACCTAAGCACACCACTTTAAACCAAGGACGGCCACCTTATCTTCTCGCAAAATCTCAACTTGAAATGTAAGATATAAATTAAGTGAGAGTACAATTTAGAGACGTCTTCGTCAATTTGGATTGTCCGTCAGTAATACATACATACATATTGATGACAAAAAGCTGGATGAATCTGTTCAACAATTTGTGAAACGTTTCCCTAATTGTGGATATCGACGAATGGATGGCTTTCTTATGTCTAAAGGAATTCGTGTTACTGAAAAAAGAATTAGAGAATCCATGAGAAGAGTAGAAGAAGAGTATAATAATGTCAGCTCAAACTTATTTCACTAACTAATTAAACACATTACTTTAGATTCTGAGGCTAGTAAAAATAATATAGATAAAATATTATTCTGTCCGAAGAGTCCAAAAGGTTTTTCAGGCCAAATATGTGACATCTATTAAATAAAATGTCATTCAGAGTCAACTGTTTCAACATTCTGGTTTATCATGCCAGTAGAAAATATCTCAAGTTGTGCATAAATAGTTTATTTATGATATACATTAAATATATACACGGCAATCATTTTGTGTTTCTTTATATAAATTGTATATTAGCACCCAATCTTGCGAAAAAAGCGAAGATTAGCTAGCTAGCTAGCTAGGTATAAACATCTTTGATTTTAACAATTTGATCTTGAGAAAGCCCACCAAAGTCTTAACTAAATATAAAAAAGAATTATTAAGTTACTTAGCTACAGAACACAATGCAAAATGCAAAACTGTAGGATAAAAAATGGCTACTCTTTACAGAAAAATATAAAATAGGAGAAACAAGAATAAAAAAACAAACTATTAGCCATTGTTGAAGTTTTACAACCTATAAAACAATTTCTTAAAATCAAAGGTGCTCTAATAGCAAAAAAATAATATCAAAGTCCCTGCAAAATAAAGTAATTTAGTGTTTTGTCCCTTACCTCGTGCACTGCCAAACTTTAGCTAGCTTCAAAATCGATTTTCTAGAAAAGAAAGAGAACTATAGCTAGCTACAGTTGATTTTATATATATAGAACACAGACAGAATAACAGAATACAGAATAGTTTGCTGCCAAAGAGGAAAAAATTAGGTAACTAGCTAGCTAGCTATGCACGTACACATAATCTTTGCATTACCGTTAGTGGCGTCAGTGAGAATCCTTGCAGCTTCCTGCACTGCTGCTATAAGGTCTTTCTTTCCATCCAGCCATCAACTTGGCCAACCACGCTTCGTCCACACGTTGTTTTCCTAGAAATGTCTAATTTGCAGGACAAATTGTTCAGGTTGGACGCCTCTTTCTAGAAAGCATCGGCGCAAATTTACGGGTCAAATATGCAGGATGGACGCCTCTTTTTAGAAAGCATCGGCGCAAATTTACGGGTCAAATATGCAGGTTGGACGCCTCTTTCTAGAAAGCATCGGCGCAAATTTACGGGTCAAATATGCAGGATGGACGCCTCTCTAGTAGAGAAAGAGTCGGCGCAACTTTGCTCATTTTGTCTGGACGCCTCTTCCTAAAAAGAGTCGGCGTTACTTTGCTCACGCCTATTTCTAGAAAGAGTCGGCGCAACCTCGTTGACTTTTTTGTTGGACGCCTTCTTCTAGGAAGAGTCGTCGTAATTGTTTTAATGTGTTGAACGCATATTTCTAGACCATCTCCAGGTGTGTTGTTAAGCTTCTATGAAACATTATCATAAATTCTATTTAAAAACAACATTGACATTTCTAATTTAAGATACAAACATTATTTCTGAGCGCCGATGCATTCTAGAACGCGTCGGCGGACACTATTTGCACCGATGCTTTGTAGAATGCGTGGTCCTAAAGAACTCTGGGCGCTGCTTTCTAGAACGCGTGGCCGAAAAAATTATTCTGACGCCTAATTCTAAGAAGCACCGCCGTTTTTTGGATGCCGCTTTCTAAAAGAGGGGTCGCGATTTTCGACCACTATTTCTAGAAAGCGCCGTCGCAAAAGTCTTGGACCACGATTTCTAGAAATGGTGGTCGCACAATAAATTGAAACGAAATTGGACTACGCATTATTGACCCGCCTCCCGCTTCATAGTTTTGCGACGGATTCGAAGTGACACGGATTTTTTTTGATCCCACCCCTGCGCCGAGGCTAAATGTCCCCTGCTGGTGTGGAGAATCCGTGACAAATTTGCGTGTCAGGTTTAGTGCCCGAACTTATCGGGGAAGTTTTCCCTTGTCCGGTAAACTGGATGTCAAAATGGTGGAGCGTATTTTGTTTTTTATCACACGCGCGCTTGTTTTGTTGAACATATATTTGTTATTTTGTTAATGTAAGAAGTTATAGCTTCTCTCCCTTAAACTAATAGTCGGGTAGGTAGTATGCTTAGCTTGTGCTGTTTCCTTTTTTTCCTTCTTCAGAACTGCATGCCACTGTTCAACCATTTGTAAGGCATCTGCTTGAAGTACACGACACATGACACACTAGCTAACAAAATACAGAGAATGTAGCTAGCTACCGTATGTGGATATGTCACTCAATATGGAAACAAATTGTCACCTGATACAGATACATATCACCCTATACACCCTATAGGCATATATTCTTTACTACTGCAAGAGTTTTTCAGTCAATGACACAACTGCACAAATTAGGCTGAGATTGTTATGGAGGAGATAGTCGGGGCGCTGAGTTAATTTTTTTTGGGAAATTTAGGAGAACTTCTGATATTCACACAGCACAATCGTATATATAAAAGCATTTAAAAAACGTTTACTGGCCTTCTTGAATTTTCTTGCTTGTCCTATTTTTAGAAATGACATCACAGCATAAAAAAGCTAACAGCCACAATTATAAAACCCCACAGAAAACATATTGCCGTGAGCATTTTTTGTCGAAATGTAAAACAAAATGGGACTTAATAGCGCCGAAGTTACTTTCGGCTTCGTAATTATGATATTAATGCACATAAATCTTGTCACCAAACCTCTGTATGAGAAAATATTGAATATTTGACACGAAATACACTAACTAATATCTAACATTACTTAAAAACCAAGAATATTAATGTTAATCTAAAAATAAAGTTTCTTCATCTTCTGTGTCATCCTCACTTTCGTCATCAGAACTATCGACTTCAACATCATTTTCGAGAATTATCTCGTCGTTGTCTGATCCTTTATCAACACAGGAGCATAAATCTGTGCAAGGCAAATCGTACGAGCTACAAACACAAGTTTCTTTGGCGCAAGATGATGACTTACGGCAAGAGCAAGAAACCATTTCCAATAGAGCATCTGGTGCAGGTCTTCTTAATAGCCAAATGATCTCTAGTTTCTCACCGTTGACATTCCATCCATGTCCATTTGGGCTTGGTAGGTTTGGATTTGCAACCAAAGAATTTCGAACTATCGCTGTGATATATGAAACTCTTTTACAATGATTTAGTAGTGCATCTCGAGTTGGAGGAAGCTGTTGCGGCTCAGGTGTAGGTTTACATGAACAGAACTTTTTGTAGCGTGCGTCATCTGTGTTAGTTGCACCGACTCCATATAATTTGCAAACAAATTGCTCAATGTGTGGAAAGAGGTCAACATCAAATGTCGCAGATTTACCTAGCTTGGCAAACACATTTTGAAATATTTCGTTAGCTTTCAATAAGTTGTATGGCTTCAAATTCCCTATGCCGTGAAATGCACTTGTGAAGTCATTACCTGTAAAAGCATGGAAAGCTGGAAGAGCCTCTGCAATTGCGGGACCAACAGCATCTCGAATTTTGGTCACACTTAAGATTCGTTTCCGTCCACCCGAACCGATCTGTAGATAAATGTTGATTCCAATTTTATTTTCAAAATGTACAGCATATATGACAATGTCACTGTCCACAGTTACGATGCAACTTAGACTTGACTGTTTTCTGGAAGAGCAAGAGCCCAAGGAATTGGACTCAAAGGGTAACTCAAGACTTCCTTCATCGAAATATTATTGCGGTTTTGTTACTCTTTTAAGCAAGTTTGGAACTCCTCCGTTAAAATGTAGCCATTAAGATTTTTACCATGCTGTACTAACCAGTGTTCAAAATGTTCAATTTTTAAGCGATAAAGCGCTTCATAAACGTACTTCAACTTGCGTATGGCATGGTTGTAATGCTTTCCATTCAAAGTTCTCTCCACAGAACGTGTACCTAAAAGCAACAAACTCCATTTTATTAAGAACAGGACTCACGTATGTCTCGGTAGTAGGCAGGGTTCACACCTCTCTCAAATTCATGGGACTTATATAAGCAAAGGCACACTCACCCAATATGTTAGATTCAATAATCAAGTCACGCAAACCACCATCGGCGAACCGCTTACTTAATTACAGCTATGAAATGAAAGTTTTTAGCTCCACATTGGCAGGATCTTGAAGAATTTAATTGTAATTGTTGTTGTGTATAATACATTTAACTTCTTGCTTACTTTTTTAGCTAGAGAAAGAACGAGTTTCATCGTTTTTTTTGAGCTCATTTTCGATAAATTTTCTTTCGTACAGTCATTGAAACCTGTTTTTTATCCCTCCTCCAGCTGTAGAAACTCCTGGGTTACCACATTTAGCTCACGAGTAAGAACACGGGGGTTTGTGTTGTTTGTTCAAATGTAACATATTTAGTTTCGAAAGAACAAAAATCCAAACTATCTGCTTTTACAAAAGCATTATATATTTAAAAAAAGGAATAAAATATTGAAAATTGATAACAACAGGTAATAAAATGTATTGTTCATGAATTCATTTTACATTGACCCCCGTGAAATTATCCGATCGGAAATAAAAGAATGTCTTGCAACATTCGATTTCATAAAAATATGGCGGTGAAGGACCGAAGAAAAACATCGTTCATACATGTTTAATTTTTTTGTTTTTGAAATATATGCAAGTAGAATTAAGAAGGCCAGTAAGTAAAATCGTTTATACTAAGTATTTATGTATCATCTGGTGAAGTTTTTGTAAGTTCCCCCGAATTTGCACGAACTCGTTTATTTTTCAAAACTCAGTGCCCTGACTAAGATTTGCTAGCTACCTCTTCTAATAGATGTGTTGCAAATGTTTACAAAGGCAAGAAAAGGAGCACATTGACCAAATTGGCTATTTACACCAATTTATAGGTAGACTGTTGGGAATATAAAATTAAAAATGCATTGGAATTGTTTCTTTCAACTGTTATCTTCTCTTTCTGTTAAACAGCAGACGTTACATACTTTTGTGTCAGTCTTTTTTTCACTTAATAATTTCATTTAATTCACTTAATTGTTTGTTGTGGTCTGTTGTTTATTTTTTGCCTGTGCATATGGCGTGCTCATGTGCATTGTTCTCAATGCAAAATCAAAACATTACGTCATGCTGCAACTCATCTATAGCTATCAACATGATTTCTTCTGCCTGAAGCTCTTGCATAGCAACATTTTTTCGGCTTTAAACAAATTATCAAATCTACTTTAATGCTCCAAAGATATTTTTCATTTGTTTAGTTTTTTTTTATTTAAAGAACGCATATGTTATGTATCAGCCACAGTTATCTCTGGAAAAATGGCTAAATTTTCTGTGGTATGTCTTCAAGATGGCTGCGCATAGCCTAACCATTTCTAGTCTAATTACCCAATGCAATGAATTTTGACGTATAGTTTAGGTCACTTGTAGTTGATTCTTCGTTCATGGTAATTTGTTGTGATGAAACTAAAACGTGTTTTCATATAAATTTTACAGTAGTATTTCAAGTTTCCGTACAACTCAAATATAGACAGGGTTGCAAGCAAAATATTTTAGACGCCAACTTGGTAAGGTTATTATTGTCATAACACCCTCCTTCATTATAAATGTTATATATAATATATATGTTTGAAAATATGTTAGCTAAAATGTAATACTGGGAGACTTTTTCTAAAACCTCAGGCCACACACGCGCATATTTGTTTAGGCATGTGATTAATCGCACAAGCAAATTTTGTTTTCTTTATGTCTGCGATATCTTTCTGAAATTAACGAAATTACGAAAAAAGCAAAATATGAAATCAGAGAATAATTTAAACCCTTTTCGTTAACTTAAATCTTTTTCATGTACGTAGAAAACTGCGTAGTTAAAATGCATAAAAAGAAACAAAATAATGAATTATTACAGATCGTCTGTAACAACGATGTACGGAAGATTCTTTCTCATGTTTTTATAATTTTATTATCCATTTTAATCTTACCAATCATAGTGTGCATAATAAAAAGAGTAATGGGAAGGACAAAGTTTCATGTGTCTTATTAATTGTATTTTTAATTTTTTTTTCACATTTTTTGTGGCCACCTGTTGTTTGAAAGTAGCCCATATAAAAAAGAAAAGAAAGATTGAATATCATTCAAACTAAATTGTTACATTTTTTACTTATTTTTAACAGCATTTATCAATTTAGTCCTGGGCACTAGCTTGTGTGAAATACATGTCAATAACACCTAAAAATGATACCTGCCATACTGCTCTATTAACAGAAGAAAATCATTTTAATATGCTCAATGTGATTGCAAAGATATAAATAGATTTGAATAACATTCAACACAAAAGAAAAATTGATCTCCAGAGTCGTGTTTTAGAGAGAGTGAAAAAATCGTTATTGTGAGAAAAAAATAAAGCACGTAAGTGAAGTAAGGTCATAAGTATTGGGTTCTTTTAAAAAACTTTGTACAGATTAAATTTTAAATGGGCGTGATTTATGTCATTTGTTAAAGGAATACAGCAAATATATATATGTTCCGTTCAGTAGCGTTTTTGTGATTTTATAATTCAAGCTTTATATATTTATAATCGTCTTTCAGAGAAATAAAGTTCAAAAATAACCTAAACAAAATAAGTAAAAAATAAAAAAAATCTTTGATAGTAACGATTTATTATTATAGTAAGGAATTTCATGATCCATCCTTAGCATTGAAATGTTAAATATCGTTATCAGTCGTCTTTCAGCTTACCGTAATTTAATTTACATTAAATATTGTTTAGGCGAAATTATTGAGGCGTGTGATTCATCGCACGTCTACTTAAAATCTTACGAAATGGCATGAAACCTTGTTGCATTTCATTTACTTTTGTATGCATCTGTATACAATACTGTTTGTTCTATGTTACTGTTTGGTTGTGTGATTATGTTGTGTCTTTGTGTGTGTTCATTTGTTTCTAGTTCTTTTTTTTTTTTTTTACCTATAGTTGATGCACCTTTTTTTACATATATATACATCTCTAAATTTTCAATGGTCATAGTTCGGTGTATTAAAGGTTGCCTCACATTCTTCTAGCTCTGCTATAGTGTGGTCTCCTGGTTATTCTAAATAGTGGTACAGATATTACTACACTGTATTGTATATTATCTATTTAAATTGTGAACTATTTTTTGTTCTTACCAATAAAATAGTCTTGTAAATCTTGTCTACTAAATATGATTACTACTACTTACTACTACTCGATACTATTTGAAAAACAAGGTAAAATACGCTTGTCGTAACACCCTCCTCCTCCATAGAAACAAGGCTAGACTAAAAACAACAGGATTTCTTAGTGAGTAAATATATTATACGCTAGTAAATGGTTATATTTTGCTGCTAAAATTTCCGCTATTTTTATTTTTCGATTTTTTTTTGTAATAATAAATCAAAATGCTCTATTATTTTTGCAGATGATACAAATGCAACGATCTACCATGAATGAAGAATCAACTGCAAGTAGTTTTAGTTTAGTTCTTAAAGCAAAGTACACAAAACACTGTTTGAATAAAGATGACCTAACAAGAAACTGAATTATGATGGCGCGACTAGACGCGATTGTTTCAGGCCATTCCTTTAGACGAGTGCGGTTGCACGCGCACTCGCCCGCACACTCGTAAACAAAATTATGAGTGCTTTTTATCGCACTCATGAATTTTTTCTTTTTCTAAAATATTATAGAGCGATGAAAAAGGCTATTAAACCTAAAGTAAAATCTCTGTTTTTTATGTATATATTTAAATTTTTTTGGCATAAAAATAAACAACATAATAATTATCACGGATTGTCTGTAACAGCTTATATAATTTTATATAAGTTTATATAATTTGGTTATCCATTTTTATCTCCGCAATCACAGTGTGCATGATAAAATGAATGGCGGCAATGAGGAGGAGATAGTTGCGTGTGTCTTATTAATTGTATTTTATATTTATTTTTGATATTTTCAGTGGCCACCTGTTGCTTGAAGGTAGCGAAGATAAAAAAAGAAAATTATCATCTATACATTTAATTTTAACATTTTTCAATATTTTCAACAGGAATTAATAATTAAGTCCTGGGCACAAGGTTGTGAAATACATGTCAATTAAACCTAAAAATGATACCTGCTATACTGCTCTGTTACCAGAAGCAAATCATTTCAATGTACTCAATGTGATTGCAAAGGTATAAATAGATTAGAATTGTTGGTGGCTGAATATTAAAATACCTTCTGGTGGCCCACAAATATAAAATTGAAAGAAACTTTTTTTACACAAATAATTGTTCCTACACAACTTCATCTTTATGCCATTCAAAAATACATACTAAAAAAAGTTGTTTTATAAAAAAAATTTTGTTCATACACAATGAGAGTGCACAAATCAAAATTTTCCTTTTATATTTCCTTTAATCATTATTTTTCTTTCAAGACTTAGTATTCAAACATCATTTCTATACAGCTTAAATAACATTATAACGTTGTGGTAAACAAAAAATAGTTAAGTGTGAATTGCACTTGCAAATATTCCCATCTCACTTGTAAATTTTGCTTACGAGTGCGATTTTTCGCACACCATAGCACTCGTAATTTTTTTAGCGAGTGCTTTTTGTAGCTCTGGCATAGTTTTATTCAAGAAATGGCCTGTTGTTGACGTAATTGTGAAGGAAAATAAGGGATTGTCCAGAAATTTCGTCTGAATTCGTCTCCTTTAAAACGGTCTCATAAATTGTTTGCGTTCGTCTTAACTCTTTTAATTTCAGACGATTTTTTGTCTTAATTGGTCTTAAATTGTCTCCTAGTAGTCGAAATTTGTCTTACAGTATTATGATATCATTATTTTAGAAATAAATTTGTTTCCGAATCGTCTCATTTCGTCTCTGGATTTTTGTGCAGTCTGCATTTCAAAAATTATTTAAACAAATAAAGAATTATTGTATTTTAACCAATCATTGAAATCAAAATAGTACGTTACGTTCATGGGTTACGTTGTATTTTCTAAAAATTTTACTTGCTATTTTTTTACGGGAAAACAAAACTGTCATTAATTTTCGCTACTACAGTCATTCATTGTACTGTAGTCGTTCGAATAAGAAGAATACAAAAAATCTATTTATTGCTAATCAAAGAATCAAATTTCAGGTAACAAATGACATTTATTTTTAGTTTCTTACCACCCATTTGTTTTTTACTCTATTTCAGCACCTGTTCTTTTTTTAATATACTCAATAATCCTTAAAGTAATGTACAATCTGATACATGGTAACAAGTCTGCATGTTGCTCCTTTAGTGCTGGTCTACATCATTTTTTTAAAGCTAAAATAAAAAAGTAACTACTCTTTAATTTTATGATACGAGTGGTTACAAAGTAGGCAAGATTTAGTCATGTTTATTCAGAGTTTGTCAAGGTTGTTACACTTGGGCACTTGGAAAGAATGGAGGAGGATAATTGGGTAAGAAAGTGTAGAGACTTGATAGTTCCTGGGGCAAAGCCCAGAGGCAGACCGAGAAAGACTTGGCAGGAGGTTATAAGGACAGACTTGATACAGAGGAAGTTGAGTTTAGATCTAACACAGTCTAGATCAGATTGGAAGAGGGTCATTAATATACCCCGTCCAACCCATGCTAGCATGGAAAACGGACGTTAAGCCGAGAATGAATGAATGATGAATGAATGTTACAATACTAAAATCTTATAAAACAATAACATTATTATCCATTTTTATCTTAGCAATCACAGTATGTATAATAAAATATAGGGCCTGTACAAGCTTACCCAGAAAATTTTATTCCAAACCAAGTTGCAGATTCGAGTTATTGGGTCGTCAGCAAAAAATTAAGAGGTCTGGTATGAGCAAACGAGTGTCATTTTGACAAAAAAATTATGTTAATTAATTCGCCTTTATAATAACATTGACAAAGTTTGATATATACATCCCTTAACAGGCCTAAAATTATTGATGACAGAAAATGTCAAAATTTGCTATTACTTAAATATGACATCATAATTTTTTTGCAGCATAATTAAATCTAATCTAATTACTTTAAAAAGAAAAGAGCTTTTTAAAAAATTTAAAAAGATTTTTTTACCAACTTTTTAAGCTCTATAATATGACTTATATTATAGAGCTTAACAACATCATTTTATACCTTGGGTTCCCTTCAAGTCACCATTTTTTCCCTTTGGTTGCAGAAGGCGGACATTACATATATCTGATGTTAGAGTCATTTGAGCACCAAAAATGAGTTTTCGGAATAAGAAACAGTGGCATTTGTTCTTCCAGAAACCCATGCTTGTGCTTTTCTTGCTCAAGTCATAGGTATGATTTAAAAAGACTGACACAGATTGAGCATAGTTCTTACTTCGAAAAAGAATTTGAATTATTTAAATTTCGAAAATAAAAAATAATTTAGCAAAAAATCAAGAAATCAATTTATATATTATGCGACTCCAACTTAATTGGTTGTTCTACAGGCGAAGTCGATAGTAGCTTACGGTGGGTCAGTCAGCGAAATAAAAATAATTTTATCGAGAATGTATGGTCGGAACAAAAAAAAAATAATAACAATAGAGGAGGGTGTTACGTAAGCATATTTTTCTATGTATTTTCGCATCACGCACGCAGTTAATATTTTTTTGTTGCGAAGGAAAAATAATAATTTGTCTCACTAAAAAAAATGTTTGGATAAATTTGTTCTCTTGTTTTGAAATATTAAATAACTAGCTGTCAAGGGGAACAGATAAAAATACTTGCATGCTCAAAAACTTTTTTTTTAAAGTTATGCAGCAAGAAGTTTTCTCGTGTTCTAAAAGAATTATACTTGTGCTGTCTGAAAATATATACAGCAAGTTTCTTTCTCCCATTAAAGTAATAAAAAGAAAACAGAGAAGTTAAATTGATGTTCTTTTTATGTTTTCTGCACGGTCTAAATTTAAGTGCAAAATCTTTTTAGGGACTATAGTTTAGTTGACAATATTTAAAGTCTTTCGCAGCATTAAAATTATTTAATTATATACAATTCATAATGGAGGAGGGTGTTACGACAAGCGTATTCTACTTTGTTTTTATTATTTTCCTAAATAGTATTGACTAAAACTCTTGCAGTATTACATTTTAGCTAGCGTAATTTTAAGCATTATATAATAATCATAACAAAGTAGGGTGTTACAACAATCTGTCTTGTTTTTCACTTGTATATATTATAACTATTTTAGCGAAAGCAGCTAATTTTGGTTATAAATCACATAAAAATTTAAACTTTTTTTAACCACGTAACTATTTTTGTGATTACAAAATTAGCGCATCGCGCATTTTATTTTCATCCCAACAAATTACTATGAACAAAGAATCAACTGTCAACAGTGATTCTAAAGTAACGTTATTGATTCACCTTGTTTAGTATAATTGTAGATTGATATTCAACCAACAAAAAATAATCTCCATTAAATTTTCACGAGATGGGATGAGAAAATGTGAGGTTTTTTCAAAAAAAATTTCTTTAAAACTTTTTGCTTGATATTATTATATTTTTGTTTCCGTCAAAATTAAATGAACTAATCTGAGCGCAACAGTTGATATAGGTGGGATGGGATGTTGACAAATTTTCAAAGTTAGGCCACTGTTTACAACACAGGATGTGTTACAAGATAGTCAGGACAGGTTCATGTGAATTCAGATGGTGCCCATGTGTTGAGGTGCTAATTAAAAAGTATTTGGGACCTCAATTACTTTTTAATATGTGATATTGAAAGATTAAACATACTTAGGCAACCTTTTCTAATAAGCATCCACTTTTTACAAATAAATTATTTATCCCCTCCTTAATAAACAACATTTTTAGGGTCTACATGTTTTTGTGTATTTATGATACTAAAGCAATAAATTTCTTGATAGAAAATAAAGAAAAGTCATAATGGACAAGGATAAGAATTATTGTGATCTGTGCAAGTTGAATTTCACCTCAGATCAGGTATGTCAATATGAAATTTTCATTGTTTTATTGCAGAAGTTGCTATATCTGTGTATGTATAGTGTATATACTAGAAGGTTTTTCCCACGAAGAAAACAACAAGCGGTGCTACAAATGGCACGCATGAATCCATATTAGCGAATTTGCTTGGGTTTTTTTTTTGATTTTTTAATTCACTTTATAGAGCCCCTAAGTTGTGTATAAAAGTGTTTCATTGTAGAAAGTAACCTACAAATCTATATTGCAGCATTGAACGAACAGAGAGGCTGGGTTGTACCACGTTGTATTTACTGCGATGGTTTACCATTTTGTTCGCGGTGTCAATCCGCCCCTCAACCTGGCTTCAAACTATCTTTTAACTGGTGTTATCTTTTCTCCATATTGATTGTAAAACCAGGGGTCATTTATTTCCTGTTGTCGTCAAAGCCATTTTTCGCACATGTTTTTAGCAAATAAAGTTTTGAAAGTTTTTTTACTGAAAGAGTTATTCTGGAAGACTATAACTATTCTTTTTCAGACAACTAATGAGAATGTGCAGAAGATTTAATTATAGTAGCATGTGTTTACATTGTATTAAAAATTAAACAGGTCCTTCAAGAGCTTGTGGCAAAAATTAAATTGTAAATGAGCAATGCTGAAACATTTTTTATATACGATTATTGCATAACATTTCTCTTTCGAGAAAGGAAAAAAAAAGATTTGAAATAATTCCCACACCAACATTTTTTATGCAGTTAAGGATTTGAAAATAATATACTTTTATACATGTAAACAAAATAATATTAGAATTATATATACTTAAAAATAATAAAACCACAAGAAGACACAAACCAAGCTTTAATGAATAATGCTCAATGTTTAAATCATTCAGTGAAGAAGAAAAGAAATGTTTTTGAAATTTTAATGCTGTGGTAAAATAATAATTGCTCTTATATATAAGTATAATAGTGTTTGTCTAATACATTGACTTTTCCTGACTCGTTATTTTGCAATATTTGAAACCAAAATCTGTAATAATTTCACCAAATTATATGATAATGACATATCTAAAAGAATAAGGTAAAAATTTATGCATTGAGTCAGGGATGAAAATGTAGTACTATGACTGTGCGACAAGAAACAGTTATTTTATTTATTAAGTTTGTAAATGTATGTTTTGTTTTTGTCATAGGGTTAAAAAACCTTTTGGTTATCATGTAACATTCTTAGCCAAGAACTTTCATGTAATACTATTTATTTTTAGGAATTTAAAGAACATGGCTGGTCTATGTTACATCACAGAAAGCTTGACCAAGAGAAAGGAAGGTAATAAATTTACGTAGACGTTGGTTAAGCCATTGCATTTCACTTCATTATTAAGGCTGAAGAATTAGGAAATGGATGAAAATAACTGGCATTGTATCCTACATGAGGACGCCAGCTGAGGTCAAAATTGGACAAAGTCCCCAAAGCTGGACCTGTTTCAGACTTGACAGTTTTATAGCATAATCAATCATGATATCTATACAATAGATGCAACAGATTAAAAAGTTTCTGAAAACAATTTTGACATTATAAACACTAAACGCTAAAAGGTTGAGTAAGACATACGATCCTCTACATTATATTGATCAGTGATCCACTGATATTGATCTGTTACTCTCATTTACAATTAGGGGAACAGAGTAACAAATTTCCAGTATTTTTTTAACATGAACTAGTCATCGTTGTCATAATTAATTAAAATCTAGAGCAAAATCTGTATTTTACCGGATGAGATATTTCCATATTATACTGTTGCATAGTTGTTGTTCTCTCAACTATTTCACATTCTTTTCTTCAATTAATTGCTAGTATTGGTTTCCAACATGTACTAACAAGACTGCTAATAAATTCCATATTTAGGTCATAACCCAAAAAGGGCTAAAAATTTGGTTAAATTTCTCATTTGATAGAGTTTTTTATCTTTGTAATAATACCATATTGTGACATGAAAAGTTCACTTTCCTTTATTGTAATCAAAGTAGTATGCTTTATTTGATAAATGTTCTGATGTCAGCCTGAATGAGGAATAGTGAATAGCAGCAAAAAAGTTGTTGTATATATATAAAATTTATTTTAAATGGTCATGAAGCAATTCAAATTCATCTTTTAAATTATTTATATGCAATAATTTATATTTACTCAAAGTGAGCAATTACACAACCTTTACTTCCTCATAAATTACATCGGGCTCAATGAATTGGTAGGACTCAGAATTGAGTGTTATAACTAATGAATTTAAACAGCTCATTATTTAGAAGTGAATCTAAACGAGTAGATAAAGCCTCCTTTAAGTCTCAAACAATTGTACTAAATTCTTTTTTACAAGACTCTACAGCTTCTTGTAGACTTCCTTTTAACACGTAGTCATGAAACAAGGTTCTGTCATTTTCTCCAACTTGCGCTCTTGTTTGATGCTCAGGCACTATCTCATCGTCATTCCCAGTGAGTTATTCCATAAGGTTGGTTTCTGTTCGAAATATGTTGCGTTATAAAGCCTCTTCCCGTCTCAATTCAAAAAAATTAGCAGCTTATCACGACTTTTCGTGACTTTTATACATATGGATTTTAATTTTGGTGTTAAGAGTGAGGCTTCTTGTAGAGTCTTGCAAACTGGCTCAAGAATGCTGAACACATCAAGTTTTATACCTTGAAAAAGTACTCGTTTTGTAACCCTTAAGGTTAGCTTGAATCTTTTTCTTTGCAGTGTTGCGAGGGACAATTATTTGGCTGTTCCAAAGCCAATACAAATTGGGAGATTGTGTAAGTGGGATTTTAAAGGTGCACAGTTTGGTGCTCAACCCAGTGGGTAACACTTGGCCTTTTATAATGGACAGACTCTATTCCTTGAAAAATAGCTTGGCGCTTAAATAAGTACCATCTTAACTTTTTTGAAGATTTAATATATATTAACATAGTCATTGCAATTGTTATTCAAGTCTAAAAGTGTGAATGCATCTCGTATAGCTAGCTCGATTTTATGAGCTGGATATAGTAAATACTGTTACCAGAGGTTGCGCTTTACTAAGTCATGCATCTTGACATTTACGGGTCCTCCATCAGCGCACATTCCAATCTATGGAAATGATACTTTTTTAAAAATTAACCTGTTTGTGTGTTCTTCGTTTTTGTAATTGGACATATTTTTGTCAAAAGCTGCAACAGACATAAACTAAATTAATTATATAAATGTTTCTCGAAATGAAGTTTTGTTATTTGTTTGTTTGTTGCTTATCTTATTCCTGTTGTATGATTTTTTTTTTACTTCATTGCCTATAAGTGGATTTTTCTCCATAACTAACAATGACAACTAAGATAATTTATTCTTTAGAGACATTGTTCATGAATGTGAACTATGCAATGATTCCAACTTTGGTCTGTTAGCATTTACAAAGCATATCCACAGTGAGAAGCATCAAGATAAGCTATCTGACTGGAAAGGCCACAGCGGAAAAAGTGTATCAAATGTTATACAAGGAACTGCTTTTCAGGGCCCACCATCCCTTATGAATATAAATTTGATGCCGCAACAAAATCACCAGCAAATGTGTACACCTTTCAGATTTTTAAATCAATTACCACCACCTCATAACAGGTAATGTCAGAAAAGGTTTTTTTAAGTTTCTATTGTCCCTTTAGCTATGGAGCAATTTAGTAGTTAACAGGAAAAAAACCACGTATTAAAGACTTTTTTATGTATAATAAACAAATCAAATAAACGTTTCTTGCACAAACATTACCAAGTATTTGTGTGAACCTTGTATAGAGTGACACATCGCTTTTAATAAATATTTTATCCCAAGAGGTCACAGTAACTGACGAGAATTTAAAATAGCTGGTCAAGTCAACTTTTCGGCGGTCAGAATTATTGCAAAGTAATGTCTATTTTTAAACACAAGATAAACACATAGTAAACAGAGGACTTTAAACTTTAAAAAAGTATGAAATTCAATCCGAAAAAGACGTGGATACTTCATTAAAAATTTGCATCTACATTTTTTGTGATGTGTAAAATATTTAGTTACAAGGATTATATAATTTGCCACGATTTTGACTATAGTGTCTAAATGTATTATTTCTCCTTTTCTACTGAATTCGAGATAAATCTAGTGAAAGCAGTGTTTGGAGACATTTTTGTTAAGCGTATTTAAAGTTTAGGATAGCTTTTTTAAAGTTTTGTTTGCTAATATTAACTTTTATCAAGGATCTGTAAGAAATAAAAAGTAAGGTATTTTATAGAATAGGACATAATGTTTTCAATAATAAAAGAAGAAATGCTTAATTTAACCACTGGCAAGAAAAACGGCACATTAATTTAAAAATGGGTGTTTTCTTTACAATAATTAAATTTACCAACTTAGTGATATGAAAGTGTTTTAAATGATCCAGTTGCAGCTAGTGTAAATATTAATTGGTTATCTGCTAAGAGTTTTTATAGTTATACGCTTTGTGCTTTAACATTTAGCTATGATCTTGATAAACACTGTTGCTTTGCTCGTTTAAGGCACAATTAATTGCTGGCTAATTTGTTGGTTTCGTATCGTTACAGTACAATGTCAAGTCTTGGCTTGTGGTAGTGGTTCTCCTCAGATTATGTATTTCTTGCTGTAGATATATAATAAATTCCTAATACAGCAGTTTGTCGACCTTACTTATTTAAAATTCCTGTAAATACATCAGATTTTAACAAATATTTTTTAAATAAAACCTCTATAATGTGCACTTGCATTAACAGTCAACAACATTGCAGTTGACATTTTGGTAAAACAAACCATTTCCACTAGTTTTACTGTTAAGATTTAATGCAGGTGTTAATTTGCTACACAGAATTTATATTAATGAATATGCAGACATGTTTATAAGATAATTGTGATAAAATTTGGTTGCTTTATATTTGTTTATTGTAAACAATGAATTATTTAAATTTTATTGTTATAGGAATTTGCTACAACTGAATTCCAGGTTTCCTTCAGGAAATGCTATTCCATTTAATTTTTATGGGAAGACACTTCAATTACAACACGATAAGAGAATCAATGCTATAAACCATGAAGCTTTAAGAGCTTTGCCACGACAGAACTCCATGCTTTATTCAGCAAAGGCTGTGGCATTAAACTTTTATCAAGAATCATCCCATGCACCTCAGGTGCAAAGATTGAAAAGAGTCAGTAATACCAATCACAATTCTTTAACCTACAAAAAGTACTTTTCAGGTGAAGAGAGCCCTGTTAAAAAAAGAAAAATAGAAAGTAAAAAACAAAAAGATGGAAAGTCTGCTCTGAGTTCGTTGCAGTTGATGTGTCAATCAATGTCAAGTGATGATGATTGGACACCTAATTCTAATAAGCAGGTACAGTCAGAGAAGAATATCTCTAACTTAAACGAACGCCTACAAGGTCTTTTAAGGAAAAGTCAAGCAGTCGTGGACCGATATAGCAAACATAGAAATTTAAGTAAAACAAAAAGAGATGAACGTATGAAAAGGACAATAGCAGGCAATCAAAGCAAACATGGAAACCTTTCAGGTGATTCAGAAGACCATTCAGACTGCAACGCTAATCTTAGTGAACCTTCTAGCATCGATTTTCGGTCAACCGCTGATATTAAAAAACAGCCGGTTGCAAAGGCTAACTTAATAACGAAGGACCGATTTCGACATTTATCCGGGAAGACACTTGAACTTTTACAGCAAACAAAAGAAGTTACAATACCTGTTTCCGACATTCATGCATGTTCATTATATAACACAGCAAACAATAGCAACCCAAATCAGGTAAAAAAAAATGTTTTTTTCTTTCATTTTTCTTAACTGGAAGCTGTCCTCACTAAAAACACAGCCCTTTTAATACTCACTACATCTCGAAGCCATTATTAATATAAATTCATTCCATTAATAAACACTACATGTTTGAAGGCTTCCACGTTTATTAAAACACTATTTCTTTTTTTTAAAAAAGCTTCAGTGTACCTGGTAAGACATTATCAAAAAAATGCTTTTGTGTAATAAACGATGCATTCTTTAAAGCTACATTTACACTTTAGGTGGATGTAAAGTATAACAACAACATTATTAATTCCTCCGTATAACTCAGCTCTTATTTCATATTTAATTTTTATGACCTGCAGCTCAAAATTAATCACTAAGTTGTTTGTCTATTATCTTGTTTTTTATTCTGACTATTTATTTTTCCTTTATTTGTCACATGATAATGGCAATTCTTTACTATGAAGGCCTGGAAATTCAGCGGGAACCATTGTTTTGTTGCTGTGTGAAGAAGAAATGGCCATAACAATGAATTAACTATTTCTTACAGTTATTAAATCTAAGTCTATCAACTGTAATGCTTCAAATAAGTTCCCCATTCTTTTGACACCCTTGAGTTAATGCTTCTTTCAGAAATTTTTTTCAATAAACGTCCCCTATTCAGCACCAAATTGCTTACACAACAAAAGTTATACAATGTTAAATAAGTTACAGACAGTTAAGAGCACTTAAACCTGTTGAAATTTTAATTTTAAATTCTTATTACTAATATTTTTATGTTTTCTTACTTTATTTAGCTACAAATTTTGATAAATATTATTGCTTATTCATGAGGATATTATATTAAAATGCCAGTAAGATATCAGACCACAAATGAAGAATAACCACTAAATATGATGTTGATCATTCTAATGTTTTTTTTTTAATTCCTATAATACAAGAGGTAAACTAAGGGTGCCTTATTATTTATATTTATCACAGCACATCAGCCACATATTTTTTATAGGGGACAAGCAGAAATAATGCAAAGAAATTAAACAAAACCCAAAGCAATAGTGCACAACACGATGACAATGAGACTAAGACAAAGAAGAAACAGAAGAAAACAGTCGAAAAGGTAACAATTGTATTGTATGCCCCCTTCAGCTCCTTTTGATACTACTATTATTAACAGACCTTAAAGTATATTGAAACTGCTGCCACACTGGAAGCAAATATTCTAACACAAGGACAGACCTATTTTTTAAATCAGTGCTAGATTATTATAAAAAATTTATGTTACATATTTTTACTTTTAGTTGCTTCCTGAACAACCAAAAAAATGTACAGAAAAGAGGAAAAACAACACCACTACAGAAAGAGGAATGATACCCCTATCTGATAGGGACGTATTTTCAAAACCAAATGATCCAATTAATAATGAAGTTGATAAACAACTGGCTTTTATTACTTCAACAGATGCAGTTAAAGTGTCACCAGAGGTACTGTCCTATTTTTGGATGTTGTATAAGGGTCAGCAAAAACATCAGCTATGAGGGCAACCTGCACAAGAAGCTTTCCTTCAAAGCCTAAACGTTGTCATTATTAAAACTATCATTGTTCAAATTGGCGATAGCATGAAAAGGTTATGATGTTTAAAGCCAATAAAACATGGACAGGAAATACACTTTGCAAAGACTTTCTGAGCGTAACAATAGCATAACGATTTTTGTTATTAATTGATGCACATATGTTCAGAAATGTCAACACGTACATTGAAAACAATGACCAACAGAAACTGTTAGGGATAAAAATTGATCCGAAATTAAAATTTGATTTGCATGTAACGGACTTATGTCAAGAAACCAGCCAAAAACTACATGCATTAGCGCGTGTTGCACCTTACATGGATACTCAAAAAAGAAGAGTTATTATGAAGGCTTTTGTTACCTCTCAATTCAGTTACTGTCCTTTGATATGGATGTTCCACAATAGAACACTGAATAACAGAATTAATAATCTGCATGTAAGAGCACTTCGAATAACCTATTGTGACCATACATCAACATTTAAGGAACTGTTACATAGAGATAAATCAAAAACGATACACGAAAAAAATCTTGAAACAGTAGCTATAGAAATATATAAAGCTAAAAACAAACTCTCACCTGATATAATAAGTGATATTTTTCTGTTCCGTAGTAGCACTTATAATTTGAGAAATGAAAGAGAACTTTGCTATCGCACAACAAAAACGTCTACTTATGGCACTGAAACTATCTCAAATTTTGCGCCAAAATTGTGGCAGATGATACCATCAAATATAAAAACATCTGAAACATTACAAGAGTTTAAGTCAAAAATTATGAAATGGAATCCAGGAAGTTGCCCTTGTAGGTTGTGCAAACCGTATATTAATGGATTAGGTTTCATTTGACAGGCAGACCTTTTTTTTTTTTTCTTTCTTTTCTCTTGTTTTATGGTGTGTGTGTGTGTGTTCTTATAAATAGGAACTATTCAAAAAATTGTGGAAATCTCGAATACCATGTCTTGGAATAGTCTTATTCCTACTTTTCGAAATTATTACATGTTTAAAAGTTCGTGATTTTTGCAATTAAAATCTCTAAAAAATTTAATTTATTTATTTATTTAGTATTTATAGCATTTTGCTGTTTGTTTTTGTTGTTTTTTTCCTGAATTTTCTGGCATACCACTTCCTTGCAATATATACGATCTCAAAAATACAAGCTATAGTCTAACCATTATTATCTAACCTTTATTTCAGAATGATGGTATGCAAAGCAAAGAAGTCAAATTAACTAAATTAATTGTCTTCTTCATTGACTTTAATTAGCAACTTTTCCTGAGAAGCTAGAATATTTTTTACACGTCAATGTAAAACAAATTGTTAATAATAATAATATAAAACACATAATCTATTTTTTCACTCTTTAGAAGTTTCAGGACACCTTACCATTGTTTGAAATTGGAACACCGCCAACAACTGGAACACCATCTCTTGACTCACCGATAAACACTTCACATGCCATTGTCACTAACCCAATACAATCAACTGTCATAAGCTCAATGCAATCCACTGTCACAAGCTCAGTACAATCAAATGTCGCAAGCTCAATACAACCAACAGAAAACATTGCAACAAAGCTTTGTAAATTTAAAAAGAGAGATGGTCAATTTTGCAATATGAAGTCTTCACAAAAGTGAGACAATTTTTCTTTTTCTTTTATATTCTTTTTTTTCTTTAATAAGAACAACCCAAACAATCGAAAACTTATAAACAACAATTATTTACACGTTAGAAATAAATAAATCATACCACTCAGATCTATTGTTATGTACTGTTTGTTTCAGTCGTTACCCCTGACATCTTTAAAATAAAACGGAACTCTAGCTGACTTGTCTTCAAAATAGTTGTTGCACTTTTGGTTGCTTTAACTGTTCTAGTAGAGAAAGAAATCCAACTTTTAGCAAACAATGGCTTCACAATATTTAAAATTGATAGAGTTCCTTCGATAAATCACAGCAACTTTGTAGCTACCTTTCTTAATTCTTATATTATTTTTCTCAATAAAACTATTTTATTGAACAGACAGTTCGTATTTCCAGTGGCAAAGGTCATGTTTTGTGTATTATTTTTTATCGGAATTTTTTTTATTGACATGTTTAATATGGCCCAATCATTTCCAGTTCTTTCGTTTTATCATGTGCCTGAGTTTCCAATGTCACTTTGGTTAAGTATTTCATGCTTCTGGCTGCAAAAACGTCTCAAATTTAATCTGGTTCGGACCATTCATTTTCTGCTATCATGCGAAAAAATCACTGAATGTATTCGACAACAGCGATATAAAGCCCAATATTTGTATTTATTATGTTCATTTGATGATTAAAGTTGATTAAAGATGATTAAAGAAAGGCAATATCAAATTTTTATTTCTCGTGGGTTGTTAACCAACCAGAAATATCTGGCATTGTAACCAGGAGTCTTTCTGTGTACAATAAGTTAAAAAATGCAGCCATCATACATCAAGTAAGTGGTAATATAAAAAAGAATAATTAAAATTTTAGTTAAAAACAACAAGACTTTACATACTCTTATACACATCAAGTTAATAAACTAGACATGGAATTCTCTACTTACCTGATTAGTAGTAATTAGTAGCACTAATGTTAGGTAACCCAATTTGAGAGTTCTAAGGATTAATGTCTACCTTCTCATTAATAACAACATGTAAATTTTTTAGTGTAAATAGCTAAAATTTTACATTTTCTACAGTTAATAGGCAAAGAAAATTTGTTTGCAAACGGGTTATCACCTCGGTCAAGCAATGGCACAAGGTTTTTTAATAGTAATTGCCAAACTTGTTTACTACCATTTTTATTTTGCTTTTTAACAAAATGAACTGTATCTTATGGAGCTAATTGGATGATATTTGATTCTTCATAAAAATAACATAGGTAATACCTATGTTATTTTTATGAGTCTTGTATACCTAAGAGATGTCAAATGTTTTGCAAACATTATATGTAACATAAGGAGGAAAGGAACAGAAATATTTTGTTTTTTTAGATTTTGTGACTACCATAAGCGAGTTGTGGATGCAGTGGAGTTGTATATCAAACAAAAAATCGAGGTGAATAAATCTAATGTTGCAGATGCTGTTTCGCTTATAGAAAGTCCTGATAAATTAGATGCAAATGTTTCAGTAAAAGTCAATAATTCTGATGACAGATCTATGTTGGAAAATATGTCACATTCTGGTGTCTCAGGTACAAGAAAACGCTCCTTGTCTCAGGGTTCCGAAAAAAATACAAGTGTATCTGTTGACTTTGCGATGCTTAAAGACTCAATCAATACAAGTCGTCAGAGATCAAATTCCACATGCAAGTCTTCTGATAATAGTGATGGTGGTTCTTCACAGATGATAACAGGACAGAAAAATAATGTCAAAGTTGGTAGATTCAAATATTTAAAATTCTTAACTGGCAAATCTTCAGAAATAGACAAAAATAAATTACCACCAACTGTACGAAGGTTCTTAGATAAAAAAGTGCATAATTCAGTTGATTATTGTGATGTCTCAGTTGCTGAAAGCTCACTCAAATCATCGCAAAAAGACCAACCTGCTGCAAATGTTAGCTCAACAACAGTGACTGTGATTGATGAGACTGCAATTACTACATCCATAGCAGATACTACATCAAATAATGATACAAATACTGCTAACAACAGCACTAAAAGTCTTGATGTGTTAAGTTTAAATCAATATAACGAAAATATTACAGCAAACCTCCAAGACGCAGTGAATGATGTGGTGATGATAAACACATTGTTTAGTCTTCCAGCGACAAGCACAAACAAATTGAAAAAAATTGACAGGGGATTTAATTTTCTAAGTCCTGTGAAAGTTCCTGAGCATACCAATTTAAACATCACCACAGAAGCTGCTCTGACTAAGTTATCAAATTTATCAACTGGTGTATCAACGAGCACCTGTAGCAACACTGCTGGTACTACAACTACTTCATGTCTACCTTGTAGTCATACATCAGAAGTTTCTACTATTTTATCTTTGTGTACTTCATTGCATAAAACTGTTCCATGTTGTAACATATCAAGTGTAACTGCTTTAAATACCATAATAAGTACACCAGGTAGCTCAAATATCTCTGACAATATGAATAATTTTTGGACTTCTAGTGTTGGCACTAACAAATGTATTAATTCAGGTTTGGTAACAACGTCCTCTTCCACACCAGTAACAAACACAGCTGTGTCATTTAGTCAAATGGCATATGTTCAAAACCTTTCTGGGATATCACCTGTTTCAGAGCCGTGTAATAATCTAGAAATATTAAATAAGAAGGACACTGGTCAATTAAGTAAAAGAACTTACTGCCCTGATAAAGATTTAAGTGCAAAGAGTAAATCTGGATCGTTTTTGGAGTCACTGTTGAGTAAACAAAGTGAGGATAATATGTCTGCAAATAGCAACAACTGGACATCACAAACTTATTCAAGATCAGCAGTTTTTAGTCCTGACTTAACAGCAGATTTTAATATCATAAGGAATGATAACAGAGGTGTGTATTTCTTCTTATTTTTTCCATGCTCCATATTTTCGTATTGTATTGCATGAGTGTGAACAAAAGATTTGACTCTAATATACCAACACCAACATTGCAGGGACATTGTAGCGACATCTGGGTAAACAATGTCGCTACCACTCAACTTCAGAACGTAAAAAGTCGTGCAGACGTCGACGTCTGTACGACATAGACATCTTTGCATTTTGTACAGACGCAGCTGTAATGTTGACTGATATAACAATACCGTCTCTTAAAAATAAAAAGTGTTTTTTTTTAAAAAAAAATGCTTTCTTTTATAATTAACTATCATTCACAGCCCTGTGAATTAAAAGTACTGAAAGTGGGTATGTTAGTGCCGACATTTGGCAGCAAAGTTTTGCTAACCCACAATAAAAATGAGGTCGACAAAGTTGATTTAGAGGCACTTCAGGGGTCAGCACGTTATGTTCTCCTTTACTCTGTTAAACTTTATCTCAACTAAGATCTTTCACAGACGTGTTACTCTTCCTATTTATTGACAACTTTGACTTTGTTTCCCTTAGAGTCGACTTTTCAAGATCTTAAATAACTTAAGATGCAGATTCTACGTAACAAATTAAAATTTGAAGTGGTTTTCCTTTTTCTGCATCAAACGATGTATTAAAATATTAATATTAATTTTTTTCTCACTTTTTAAGCTAACAAAAAATTCACAAAATATGTCTAAATCTTCGCTTTCAGAGGAAGAATCAGTAGCTCACTTGAAAAATGAAAAGCTTTCTTCGCCAATAAATTTATACCCTCTTAAAAGTTTTTTCATTTGTGGGTGGCCTCTTATGCTAAAAAACTAGAACCGTTCATAAAAAACACATTTCAGTGTTATAAGCTTAGCAAAGCAAGGGAATCTCACTTAAAATATTATTTTGCATATGGGCAGTTTGCTGGTGTCATTATGATGTTATCAAAATTTATTTCTAAGTGTGTATATCCTGACTCAAGCAGATATTCCCAGTACTAAAATAATAACGTTTGCACAGTACTTATGTTATTTATGAACTAATTTCTCATGTAACACAATCCTGTTTTGTTTCAGAGGATGAAGACAGTTTGTTTAATGTTAAAGAAGACGAAATGATGGAAAAAGAATTAGAAGACATAAGATCTAATCTTAAAAAACTGAAAAAACTAGTATCAAAGTATGAGGGGATGGAAAGGAGATTAGAAGATTTTAGAAAATATAAAAAAATACGCAAACATTATTATAGACGATTAAAACAGCAATTGACCAGTTTGGACAACAGTGGTGATGGGTCACCATTATTATTCTCTGAACCTGTTCAAGGTAAAACTACAGAGCAGTCAACAAATTCTGTGAAACAATCCATAAATGAATCATCAGCAACCTGCCAGAGCAGTAAATATAAAACACCCCCTGCAACTTTGAACGACTGTGACAATACGTTAAACTCATTATCAAGTAGTGCTTTGAACCATGATGATACTACCAGTGATTCATCTCTTCCTTTTCTTCAGAGTATTTTACAAAAAAGCCAGCCAAAGAATAACTCAAATCCTTTGGATAGCGTTTCTAACAGCTACAGTGAAAAGATCTCAAATAATACGAATAATTTAAATACTAGCAAGCAAAACGAGTTGTCTTGCTTATCCAGCTTAAAAGATTTCAGTGGTACAAGCATAACAGATAAACAAATGGAAGATAAACGTTGTTCTAAAGAGACACCAGTGGAACAAAAATATAAAAGTAAATCAGATAAAAAAAGGAAAAATTGTGATTCTTCCAAAACCGATATGGGTCTGCAAGAAAATCTTTCTGAAAAGAGTAAGTGTGAAAAAACAGTAACAACACAAAAAATTAATTTGAATAAGGATTCGAGTAACAGTTGTTTAGAAAAGAAAAATACTATTTTGACAACCGGTTATGTTCAGAAGACGTATGGTTCCAGAAATAATGCAGAGGGAAGAAATTGTAGTACGGAGCCGTCAAAAGGAGAGAAGAAAAGTCAAACAAAAAACGGTTATAAAAATGGTGAAGTTAGACCTGCTGATTCAACTTGTGAAACAATGAAGAAGCGAAAATGCGATCTGACTGAAAAATCTAATACACACAAGCATTCTAACAATGCTTTTGGACGTAATACGAAGCAAAGTAAACATTTTTCTTTTGGTTATTTTTATTGTTTCCCCTTCGTATCCCTTTTAAAAATATAAATTTTCAGGTTAGAGTCTTGATGACTGAAACGATTCCTTACTAATAATAAAAACAGAAAACAAAACTTGGGTTTTATCTTAAGATATACTCTTAATACTCGCTCCTCACTCCTCAAACATCGAATTGCTTTCTTCATAAATTAACATTTTTGAGGTTGTAGGACAACGTTAATATTTCTAAATAATGTTCCACATTTTCATCTTATAGAAAAAGCAACAAGTGTGGTTGTAAGATTTGACAAAAGACTTAGTGTTACTCATATAAAAGTAAGATCTGGTATCAATTTGCGTATGATTACTTCTATTCAATAGAAGACGTTTGCAAATTTTCTAAATTTCTTTGTTCCAATAAGCATCTGCATCAGAATTTATAAATAGTGCAATTTCATTTTACTCCAATTCTTCTTTAAGTTCTAACTAGTCTAATTAGGCATGAAGTAAAGATTTTTAACTTACAATTTACTTATCAAAACGTCTTAAAAAAAACCTTCTCACAGGTAGCTAGCTATCAGTTTGACTATAAGCAACCCAGTCATGCAATATAGAAGCTTCTTAATAGTGAACAAACTATTTCCATGGTGTTAGCAATTAATACTGATGGAAGGATACATACATTGTTTTTAGGTGGCCCACGAATATCTGTTTATCGCAACAAACTCACTCACTTTATTTGTGTATGATATGAAGGTAAATAGAAGTTGTTGGCTTGTAACTGCAAATTTCTTGGCATGTACTCTATTACCAAGCTAATTTTTAGCAGAATAAAATAATATACTGTTTTATTTTTCCAGTCACAAGAGAATATGCAAAAGATACCATTAGAAGGGCTTAAAAATCTGACATGTTTTGAGGTGATGTTTGATTGGGTTGTTATTTTCCTTTTTTGTTATGAGTATGTTAAGCATCTTGTATTGTCCGTTGTTTTTATTTTGCTTTTTTTTTATGAGTATGTTAAGCATCTTGTATTGTTCGTTGTTTTTATTTTGCTTTTTTGTTATGAGTATGTTAAGCATCTTGTATTGTTCGTTGTTTTTATTTTGCTTTTTTGTTATGAGTATGTTAAGCATCTTGTATTGTCCGTTGTTTTTATTTTGCTTTTTTGTTATGAGTATGTTAAGCATCTTGTATTGTTCGTTGTTTTTATTTTGCTTTTTGTTATGAGTATGTTAAGCATCTTGTATTGTTCGTTGTTTTTATTTTGCTTTTTTGTTATGAGTATGTTAAGCATCTTGTATTGTCCGTTGTTTTTATTTTGCTTTTTTGTTATGAGTATGTTAAGCATCTTGTATTGTTCGTTGTTTTTATTTTGCTTTTTTGTTATGAGTATGTTAAGCATCTTGTATTGTCCGTTGTTTTTATTTTGCTTTTTTGTTATGAGTATGTTAAGCATCTTGTATTGTCCGTTGTTTTTATTTTGCTTTTTTGTTATGAGTATGTTAAGCATCTTGTATTGTCCGTTGTTTTTATTTTGCTGTTTTGTTATGAGTATGTTAAGCATCTTGTATTGTTCGTTGTTTTTATTTTGCTTTTTTGTTATGAGTATGTTAAGCATCTTGTATTGTCCGTTGTTTTTATTTTGCTTTTATTGTCTATATGTTTGTTTCACAGCAATATTTATGTGATTTTCATAATAATTATCTGTCTCCTGTCAGATGTCTAAAAGAATCACAAAAGGTCAAGATAGCTTTTACCAGTTTTGTTGACTGTACGCACTGTCAAATAGCTTTCAAACTATGCCTAAAATTGTTGTACTTCGCGAACTCACAAAAGAGTTTTTCAAAAAGTCTAAACATTACGGTTTTTGTAATAAGACTTCGTAACGCTTTCTTTCAAAGTCGAAACATTGCAGATATTTCAAGTGTAAACAAGAAGCCCTGCGGCTTAAAGATTTCCGCCATTAGCAATAACTGAAAAAGTACTGAACTTTGAAGAGGACTGAGTAATGTGGGGGAACAAAATCATTGAATATTCTAAAATTTTAAAATTCAATTTTTGATTATTATTGTAACTGTAAATCATAGCTAACTTAACTTACATAAACTTCATTTCTCTATAAGAACAATTTTAAAAGAAAAATAATAAACTTGAAAATTGATGAACAATAAAAACAATAAGAACAACGGCAAGGCTGAAAATTTATCTATTTTCTCTTTTTCTCTGAAAAACAGCTTGGAAAATATCTTTAAAGGTGGCAGCAAATTTTTTTTTACATAATCAGTTACGAAAGGTTATTTTCAGACTACATATTCTTATTTCACAATTTTATAGCTATAATACATTATGTTTCACCAAAAATATTCAGCCTCAACAATTCCTTTTTAAATTTAAATTCATGAATAATTAATTAGTTCTGCTGAATATAGCTTTAGTCTACGTGCTTGCAAAATTGTACAGAAGGAAATGACGTAATTATTAAAGGGAAACGTTAATAACATCAAATGGCGCATTATAAGACGATCTTCATTATGCTACACTGCACGAGCTTTAACTTTCGATAGCATATAAACTTTAAAATAAAGTATTGTTCATTGGATAATAAAACAATTTGTTGCACTGTTAGGATTCTTATTGGCTTAAAACTCATTTTAGCCTCGTTCTCAGAAAAAAATCTGTCAAAACGAGGATTTAGGCTTTAGCCTAGATAAGTTTTGGGCGTTCAGCCTAGCTGCGCTGTCTCTATCTATCTCTCTATCTCTTTATCTATCTCCTCAGGCGATTTTAAAGATTCCGCCTTCGCTGGCGGAAATCAACAAGCATTCATAGGAAGACGAAACATATTTTAAAACAAATTTAGTTTTACATTGCAATTTGTACTGCTGTTTTAGAAGTTATATATTTCAAAAATTATAAACTGTCTATTTTACTTAAATGCAAACGTGAAGTGGCAATTCGAATCAGGGGTATAATTTGAAACAATAGAATTTTAAACACTAAAAAAGGGAAGGTATTATAGTGCTATTCAGAATGATAGTATTTTTTTCTGCATGGTAAGGTAAGCAGATGTACAAGCAATATTTGAAGTTGTAGTTTGTTATGCTTGTACTCGGTACACCTTGCAATTTAATAGCAAGGTTTCTATTTGTAGGTTGGTATGAACCGTGATGGAAAAATATTATACATTGGGTGTAAATCATCTTCGATTGTTGGCTTGTGCTTTCATGTAAGTCTTTTTTTGTCAGACTCAATATTTAGTGTGCTGGTGATAATAATAAGGGATTTTTGCTTTTTTATTTTTAGTCTTGGAAAGTTGTGCAAAGGTTTTCCTTTAAGTCACACTTTATGGTTGCGTGTATGAGTTTTATTGCTGACAAATTATTTGCTGGTTTTACAACTGGGAACTATTGTTATGTAAAACCTGAGGTAATGCTATTCTTCAGAATTTATTCGGTTGCCATAACCTGACTTAAGAAAAATATACTTGAGTGGGTTGGTCGCAATGTTTTAAGTAAAGTGTTTACAAAAGCAAAAGTAGTTTAAAGGTTAACCTTAACTGTAAATTGTGTTAACCTTAACTGTAAATTGTGTTAGATTAACTGTAAATTGTGTTAACCTTAACTGTAAATTGTGTTAGATTAACATAACATCCCCTTTAACATCTAATCATGTAAGGATAATGATAACATTTGGAGCGTCATTTTATTTTTTTTTATTTTTATTTTTTTTGTTCAAATTGTGTTTTTAGGGGGTATTTTACTTATATTTTTAATATTCTGATAAGAGGAAAGAATGAGGACAAAACTTTTTAGCTTTCACTTTTTTATTTTTGTGAAACCTGTGTTTCTATCAAACATAAAAAGTGTTTAAAATTACTTTGATATTTTTATTCTGTATTAAATTTTCAGTGAAGAAATATAATTGTAAGGATAAGATGAAAATGTCTCCAGTTTACACAAAATGACTCCAGTTTACACAACATGTCTCCAGTTTACACAAAATGACTCCAGTTTACACAACATGTCTCCAGTTTACACAACATGTCTCCAGTTTACACAACATGTCTCCAGTTTACACAAAATGACTCCAGTTTACACAACATGACTCCAGTTTACACAACATGTCTCCAGTTTACACAAAATGACTCCAGTTTACACAACATAACTCCAGTTTACACAACATGTCTCCAGTTTACACAAAATGTCTCCAGTTTACACAACATGTCTCCAGTTTACACAAAATGACTCCAGTTTACACAAAATGACTCCAGTTTACACAAAATGTCTCCAGTTTACACAACATGTCTCCAGTTTACACAACATGTCTCCAGTTTACACAAAATGACTCCAGTTTACACAACATGACTCCAGTTTACACAACATGTCTCCAGTTTACACAAAATGTCTCCAGTTTACACAAAATGACTCCAGTTTACACAAAATGTCTCCAGTTTACACAAAATGACTCCAGTTTACACAACATGACTCCAGTTTACACAACATGTCTCCAGTTTACACAAAATGTCTCCAGTTTACACAACATGACTCCAGTTTACACAACATGTCTCCAGTTTACACAAAATGTCTCCAGTTTACACAAAATGACTCCAGTTTACACAACATGTCTCCAGTTTACACAACAGGTTTTGTAGGCCGTTCTCCCGCATACAATGAAACGAATTAAATAAACTGTAAAATTGTTTGTATCCTAAAAGGAGTTTTCTTTATTATCGAATATTAAACAGTGAGAACCTGCTTTCTGGGACTTATTTTTACATTTGTCAATCTAAAGAAATTGAAAAGTTCATTTTGTATGTTTTATATTTCCCTTTTTTTGTACAAACTAGGCTCTCACTTTAAAATAGCAATATGCCATAAAAACAGGTTCCACAATTTCTTTACAAACCACCTCAGTTGTAAGCAAAAATAATTTTACCTGTCTTCCCAAACGTATTTTTTTACTGAGACACTAATGAATACCAAACTGATAAAAAAAATTGCGAAAAACAGATTTCACTTACTAGGGGAAAAAGCGCGCAGTGCCTCTTGATTATGCGATTTTACTATAACAGTAAAAAAGTTTGGAGTTGTGCGCAATTTGTAACACATATTCCATAATAAAATTTTTTAACATAAGGCCAAATGACCAGAATGTAGTCGCTTAGTAACTTCTTTTAGTTGGTCAGTAACTTCTTTTTAGTTGATTTGTAACTTAGTTGGTCAGTAAATTGTTTTAGTTTCGCAGTAACTTCTTTTAGTTGGTCAGTAACTTATGATTAGTTGGTCAGTAACTTCTTTTACTTGGTCAGTAACTTCTTTTAGTTGGTCAGTAACTTATTATTAGTTGGTCACTAACTTGTTTTAGTTAGTCAGTAACTTGTTTTAGTTAGTCAGTAACTTGTTTTACTTGGTCAGTAACTTGTTTTTAGTTGGTCAGTGACTTGTTTTAGTTAGTCAGTAACTTGTTTTTAGTTGGTCAGTAACTTGTTTTAGTTGGTCAGTAACTTGTTTTTAGTTGGTCAGTGACTTGTTTTAGTTAGTCAGTAACTTGTTTTTAGTTGGTCAGTAACTTGTTTTAGTTGGTCAGTGACTTATTATTAGTTGGTCAGTAACTTATTTTAGTTGGTCAGTAACTTATTTTAGTTGGTCAGTATCTTATTTTTAGTTGCTCGGTAACTTGTATTTTAAAGATAACAATTTTTTGTTTGTTTTAATTATGACAAAAATAACCTTTATTCTTAACTAATCCTAGGCAAACACATGCAGTCATATGTATGGTCCATTCAGTACTAAAAGACCTGGCATTACATGTATGCAATCTGTCAAAAAAGAAAATACAGAATTGCTTCTGGGCACCAAACATGGTTGTATTTATGTGATAAGTATGGTAAATGATTTTGCTTGTTTATTTTTATGGGTTTATGTAACTATTTCTTGTCAGGTAGATGATCGTTTGCTGATTTACTATGATGCTTTCCCGAAATCACCATCTCATGTGTCTTAATTTTAAGTATTAATTTTGTATCGCCTAAATGGAAATCTAACTAAGAGTATTAACATTCTCGCAACTGTTTAGTATGTGTAAGACTTAAAATATTTAGTATGTGCGAGGCATTAAAATGTTTAGTATGTGTGGGGCTTTAAAATATTTAGTATGTGCGAGGCATTAAAATGTTTAGTATGTGTGGGGCTTTAAAATATTTAGTATGTGCGAGGCATTAAAATGTTTAGTATGTGTGGGGCTTTAAAATGTTTAATATGTGCGAAGCTTTAAAATGTTTAGTATGTGTGGGGCTTTAAAATATTTTTATTTGCAGAGTGGTTTGGTGGTTAGTACCATATACATGGCTGGAAAGAACGCTGCTGTTGCTCATATGCAGGTAAGAATAACCAAGTATCACTGCAAAACAAATATTGGATTTTTATTAACTAAGCAACAAAAATGATAGAAAGCCCTCTTCCAGTGCACCAACACTGCAATGTGATTTATTTGTGATTTGTGATTCGTACCATCTCCACATATTATGATTAGTGCTTTAGGTATTACTCTTTAACAGCAGATCAAAGTATTTTCCATGGTTTTTGCAAACAAACCTCTCTAACATCAAGTGCTTTAAAAAAATAAACTTTAGCAATGATTCACGAATTTGAGGGCTAATTTCATGAATAATATTTTGATTGAAAAAATTCTGCTAGAAAATTGAAATGGTAAATTCCACACAAAAAATGCATTCTTTCTCATTCTCAAGTAAAAAGAAAAACGGTCAAGTCAAATTTCTGTAGGCGAGAACTTATCATCCTTTTTCCAATCCATCGTTTTTAAAACAAATGCAGCGAAGGATTCAGAGTATTGAGCAACTGCACCATCACGCATTCTGATCAAAAAATATTTTCCCTTTTCAATTTCGTATACAAGTTCAAATATTTCTACCCACTCTAGAACAGGAAAAAGAAAAAATGAAAATTACCAACGCGCATATGCTCAGAAAGTTTTTCTCTCGAAAAATGTGACGTGAAGTTAGCGCAACAATGTGGGTTTTTAAAGGTTGATGCCAGTTTAATTTACTATTAAGAACTTAGTGAGCCTTTTTTTAAGTGCATCGAACACAGCACTGAAAAGCAACAAATAAAAGTAAGTATTAAGTAAGTAGAAATTAATTAAGGATTTTCAGAAAATTTATTGCGAGAATTCAAGAATGTGTCTTCTCAAATAGGTCTTGCTTTTAAATACTTTTGTGTGTGCATTAAGACTTTACTATTTCATACAACTTCTTGTCTCGCGTAATTAACTTTCTCTATGATTTAGGTGATGGGCGATACTCTGTATGCTGTCAGTGCTAATAAAGCAATCCATCTATTTGAATGCACGGTATGTGACTCTTTCTACCTTCTGCACGTCGTCTTCGTAAGAAAATTTCGAGGAGTAGATTTTGCATATATCTTTTTGTTTTTCAGCACTACAGCCAAAAAAAGGTGATTGACTGCCCCACTATGTACCTGCCAGTATCACCTTGCTCTGTTTCAACATTGCTTTACACTATCCATCCTACTAAATATACCATCGTTGAAACAGATCTTAGGGTAAGTTTTACTGATTTTTAAGCATATGAAGCTATATGAAATGATTGAATTACGAACTGCAGAAGTTGTGGAAAAATCTGCCATACGTAACACTTTAATCGTTATTCAACTTGAGTATGCATGCTTTTGTGCTTGTGCCTCCCTTTTGGTTTTTATTTCTAACTTTTACATACTTCTTATTAAACCTTGGTTGTCTGTGACCATTAGTAAAATCCAGTTCTACATCTTCTGAAAAATTTGACACTTGGCATCTGCTGGATGACAATATAATGGACATTGCATGAAACTATTGTAAAATATCCATCCTATTAAATGTAAATTACTGTAACATTAGGTTAAACTTTCCGATGTCGTAAACGAAAAAATAAATTATTTAAAACTCTTACCGTTTATTCAGATGTTATTCTAGCTGTATTTGCATCCTTTTGGTTGGTAACACCTACCTGTTATAAAATAGTGTATTAATAAGTCCTATTTTTGCTCTGTAAAATACACGCTATAAAGTACACACAAAAGAATAACATAAAACCAGATTAATAAGCGGTTCAGAATGCTAGTTGTGTATATGGTGAGTTTACATGGTGTTAAGGTTTTCCATGTTTGTGATTTTTAATTATTTATCAAAATAAATGATGACGTCATATTTTAAAGAGGGGAGTATAAAAGCGAGGTTCTAATGAAACAAGCAGCCAATTCTATTGTCGAAAAATAGAATCAATCCTAGTTCTCATCTGATCAACAACGAATAATCCCAATACTTTTTTTCGAGTGGAAACCTATCGTAAGAATGATGGAATATACAACCACTGCTAGAAATAGTTTTCTATCTTCGGTTTTATTCCATTGGCCTTATATATTTTTCAAACCAGTTTTGACCAATTTTTTTTGAAAAGCTTATATTGCTAACTCAAGAAAATACTACTGCGTGTTACAGGTAAGAAAGGGTGTTTGAAAAATGACATTAAATTTATTATATTCATGGTAGACATTTTGTGGATTGTGATGTTATTTTATCTCTATAGAAGTCTAGTTTAAAATTTTGTGATTTCCAATTCTTTAGACGGGAAAATGCATCCAAATGTACCAGAGTGAGCACGGTGCACGATTAGAAAGTCTTTGTGCAAGTGAAGAAGACAAGGAGACTGTGGTATGTATCATCTGTGTGATTCTCACTGCTTATAGAACAATTATATACTAGTAACCTTAATCTGACATTTGTTGTATGGTGTCGCTACCCAATCATGTATGGGTAGCGTTAACCTAAAAGAAATAGCCTATTTTTAATAACCTGTAATACTTGACCGCCAATAATCTATTTGTCACGATTTCATTAAACAATTTCTTTCGCCATAGCACCATGCATATTTGTTTGACTTTGATTTGTTTTGTGTGTCAGGTGTACGCAGCAGCTAGCAATGGTGAAATAACAAAAATTCGACCAGCACAAATCTCAAAACATAACGTCGATCTGGTACCTAAGAAAAGTAAGCCGGCGGGAGGTGAATGTTTTTGTGAATATTGCCACGTGATACTGCCGAAATCTTTGTTGAGGCGTCATCAAAGGAAATATACTTGTTTCACGTGTAAAGGATGCTTGTGTTATCACTGGAAAGGTGGCGACCAAGCAATGCACGATCATAAGCTCCGTCACCATGGCTTCAGCACGGAATAACGAAAAAGAAGTATCTGGTTGATTTTGTGTTTGTGATGTAATAGAAACTAAAAGATAATGCAATGTTGATGATAAACTGCTGTCCCTCGTTGTCGACCTGGAAGTAGATGTTTTTATTCTAACGCGACCCCGAAAGCCACTGATACTATATCTTACCCTGTTGCCATAAATTAATTATCCTGCTTTTATGGAATTGTAATTTTTATTGTTGTTTTTTCTCTTCAAACTGTTTACTGTTTCCCACTGTCTGCCCTTTGTTTTTACATTTTCTTTCACAAATATCCAGTGCTTAAGAAATTTTATATTTATATATTGTCACATTCATTTCTCTATTTCCTCTCCTCGGATTGTTTTTACATTTAGTGAATTTAGTCCAAGACGGGATTTTTTGTGTGTTTTTTTTGAGAATATATTATTTTGTTTATTTTTTAGTATTTTTTTAGTATGACATTGTTTGATCACCTGCACCATCGGAACACTGAAAAGTTAACATCTCCTCCAGAAGTGTACTTTTTAACAACTTTCTTCTTAAAACTCCTCAATTTTCCTTTTACAAAGCCATAATGTTTTCCACGTTTTTATTTTCAAAATACGCCCTGAAATTACCGCTGCAGTAGAAGTTCCTCATCATCATCATCAGAAAATCGTTTTTTTCTAAGTTTAGAATGTCCATTAAATAAATCCAATTTTTTTTTTATATAATCCGAAAGTATATAACCTATTTTTCTAAATCCTACTAATCGGTTTTTTAATTAGTAGGATTTTTGTAATGGCTTCTTCTTAGGTTAAAACTGAATTCAAGTGTTGCAGCCATTTTTTACGATTTGTTTGTACTTTTGTGTTGCCATGGAGCTGAAATATAAAAGCGTTGTGAATGTGGAAACGCGCTATTGGCTTACAATTAGAAAAATGTTATTTTTTTAAAAAAGAAAAAGAAAATATAGTTAAAAAAATAATTTCAGGGCTTTTTGGATCTTGTGCTTTCCAAAAAATCCGTATGAATTTCAATAACTAATATTCCCAATATGGTCCTGCTTTTTACGTACAAGAATGTGTGCACAGTTACAAAAATCCTTTTCCGACTTTTTGTTTAACTTTTTGTAAACATATGCAAGTTATCTTTATTATTCTCATTTTTAGGTGAACAATAACACATAATGGCTCAAGGTGTTGAAACAAGAATCATTTTATCATCGGACATCAAGAAATTTCTGTCCAACCTTTTAAAACATGGCAGCATTAGCCGAACTTTAAAAACGAAAATACGCATAGCATTAACAAACAACAGCGAAACTGAACACTCCATACCGTATGAAGTCCTCACAGATGCGCATGATTTTTATACCGAATTCACGTTAACAACAGGAAACAGTGATTATGTTGAGATTCGTAACTTAGTAAAGACTTCGAAAGTATTTAACGAAACTATTCCAGAACCTGTTAGGTCGCCAGAATTAGTGAAACGTTTAACCAAACTCAAAGCTGAACAAGAACAAAGGGAATATAACCAAATGGTGAAGAATGTCAAGACGAATAAAATGTCATTAGGGCAGGAAGTTGGACAAGCTGTCAGGACAACAGGACAACAAGCCATGTCCGTTGTCAACTTTGTGTTGTCCGTGGTTGCGACTTTTGCGTTCGCTTTTGTCGCATCGCAGTATGCATTCTCAGAAGATTTGGGTTTAAGACTAATTTTTTCCATTGTTTTGGCGACTGCTGTGGCATTAGCTGAATTATTTTTTATGGCAAGAATTGAGATTTGATGTCATATTAGTCTGATTTGTGCAGTTATCATTTCCATAAAAAAATTTTATATCACTCACTGCTTCAGTTATACCTTTTTATGGTAGCTAATATATAATTTAATAAAGTTTTTTGTCTGGTAGAACAGCTGTTAAGGCCGATTTTCATGCTTCTATTTTTCCACTATAACGCAAAAAGCGATATCTCATTAGGTATGCGCAAAAAGTACAAATTACCGCTGACTCCGCTAGAGAGACAGAGAGAAGAGAGTTTTGTCGCCATAGCTGCCAACTACCATATCAAACAAAGCGAGATTATACAGCAGCTTTTAGCTTGATTTTTGCTTGATTTTTGCTTGACTTTAGCTTGATTTTTGTTTGATTTTTGCTTGATTTTAGCTTGATTTTTGCTTGATTTTTGCTTGATTTTTGCTTGATTTTAGGAAATACTAATGGTGAAATATCAAGTTTTTATCAGCATGTTGTACCATCATTTTGTTCTGCATTCCAGAAACAGCCGTTTAACTCGCAGTAGCTTTTTGTTTTTGATATTTTTCTACCTTTTAATCGCCAGCGTGAAATGGAAAGTGCATTAGGTACAGACATTTCTGATTTATTTAAACTTCAAGCAGTTAACTTCAATCAAGTTCAGTTAACTTCAATCAAGTTAAAATGGAACTACAGCGGAGAGATTACAGTAAGGAAATCGACAACAAAGGGAACCTAAAATGATTTTCATTGTCTGCATTTTAAGATTTAACCTCCATCAATTGAAATTAATGATGCCACTGTTTTCGCTCTTTTCAAATGAATTTTGCGCGCAGTCAGTAGGTTTGAGCTATATCTATTCTCCTTGTTCTGATGTGGAGAGTTACTCACAGACGCTATTTCACCAAGGAATTTTTTATCGTTATTTTATCAAACAGAAGATGGATTTAACTATGTAAATCAACTAGCTGTGCTTGGTTCAGTATGCATTTTTTTGCGTTCAGAATCAAAGAATAAAAATAAGAATTATAAAATGTCATATCTTGTGTCCTTTCTTTCTTTGACTTCTAACAATTTGTTTTGCTATAACTCTAGGGAGATAAATAAGAAAAAAATAATTTTTCGAGGTTTTTAGCATTGCAAAAATATAATTTGTCTGTGAAAACTTTCAATTTATGCGGCTCGAGCGTTAAATTTCAATAACAAATATACGTATGAAAAGTTGGATAATCTTGTACTTGTCAATTCAAATTGTCTTTTTACGTGCAAAAATTGACAAATGTATATCCACACGAAATTTCACTTCACAGGATATAAAATAATATCTTTGGTTATTTTCTTTCTTAAACGAATATATATTATCTTCTCAATTTCAGTAATGATTAGCTACCTGTATCTGATTTGGTATTTCTGAATGGATTACTACTTTTCATATAACAGCAACTCACATTGTCATATTTTAGGCCTGTATTTAATGTAAATAAACAAACAAAAGAAGCAGTATGCAACCTTGGGAATATTCATGTCTTACTAATAGAATTAACAGTATGCAGACAAAGTTAGTCCCTAACTTGTCGTTTCAGTCGTCAGACGGTATAAATGGCTCATTGACTAGTGGGTAAGTGAGTTAACATTGAAATGTTTAAATCCAGCCCTTTCTAAATTCTAGCTTTTTTTAAATACAAAAGTATCCACAAGAACAAAAATGTCGACTCTTTTCTGGGACATCATCGACAGCTTGATATTTATTCACAATACATATGTTCCTTAAAAATCTATTTTACTTCAGATCGAATTATTTCGTCTTTTTGAAGTTTCTGGTCTGCCTTATCTTTGACGCATTTTAAGTAAAATAACGAAAAATCGCCCATAAATCTGATACCAAATTTTAATTGTCTTCGGTAAAACTAAAAAAATTCCCTATTAGAGATATTTTTCATCTAAAAATTTCGACGAAAACTTAATAATATAATCCTTTATATGTATCACGTATTACATCTGTATGAGACCGAGGCTTCATACGAATAAAAAAATAAGAAGGCTTGGACAAAAATAGTACTTCCCCAGATAGATTTAAGTTCAAAATTTTCGTCGAGTTTCTAAACAAAAAGAACATAACTTTCGCTTTTGTCGCAAAATGAAATCATAAAGTGAGGGATGGTAAGCTAAAATCAGTGTTGCAAAATTCATATGTAATCTTAGCACAATTTTTTGTAAAATTCAATATTATTTCATGTTTATTTTTGTGGTCATTCTGTGTTACATGTTACAGTAAGAAATTATTTATATGTTTGTTCTTTTATAGTGTGAACATGGACGTTAGTGCATTGAAACGTAAAAATGAAGACTGTAAAAATGACGTCATAGCGAAGGTAACTTTTTGATTTGTATATGCCATTTTTGAAATTAGCGCAGCCATATTTAATTTTCCAGCAAATGGAGCAACTTAGACTTTAAATTCCCGTTTTGGGTGGCCCAAAGAAAGTGCTAAAATGGAGATTTCCAGTTTACCTGATGTTTTTGCTTATTTTTTATTTATCAGTATCTTATTTTAAGCCTTTCAGGTCTTGTTTTGTAGTAAAATTATATAAAGTTCCTAAATATGCCAAATCCAAGGTGTTTTGAGAATTCGCGAATTACAACACGAGGTCCAGGGGTTCAGGATTTAATACTGGTGCCCAAATGTCAACAAAAACGTGCCAAGAACGGAGGGTTTAAAGTTTAACTTTCACCAAAATTAAGTATGGCTGCGCTAATTCCGAAAAGGCGTATTGGAAAAAAAGTTGAAGATGAAAGATTTTTTTTCTCAAGTATCGGAGAGGAATACTTGTTAATGGTAGACTTATTTCGTTGTCCGGTCATTTTGAATACGCCTTCCTTCTTTTTCAGAGGCTAAAGACTTGAACTGGAAATTAGTTAGAATTATATATTTGAAAATGTTTGGTAAAACAAATTTTTCTGTACCTCTCTGAAAAGTTGAGATCCAGAAAAGGTAAAAGATATTGTTTCGTTAAAAATGTTGAACAAAAACATGTCTGTTGTGAATAGACCGTTCGATGTGTGTTTAGAGAAAGGTTTGTGTTTTTTTGGTTTGTTTGTTTGTTTAATTTTTGTAAATATATAATTTATTTGTTTCTATGGGTGATAGGTATATTTTTACTTTTTCTAAACTATATTTAAATAGAGTAACGATTTATTCTTATGAATGTAGTTTTTTCTAGGTTTTTTGTGAAATTAAAAAATGATTTTGTTCCATAAAGTAATTGTGAAAACCTTGTTAGCTACTAAATTTCGAGGTAGCAGGCTATAACAGAGCTATTTACTGATATCAAAATATTTTTCTTGTCTCAAAGATTCAAAATCATTGTGGCATAAATCAGAAATCCAATCTATTTGATTTGGTTTGATTCATACTCATCTTCGGAATATAATTTAAACGAACACTAATTTTAACCATACGGTAAAAGAGGTCTGTAACTAAAGTAGTGTTGTTTATGCAACAAAATATCAATACACCTTAACGTTGAAGAGGATAAAATTATGAATAAAATGTTTTTTTATATTCGTATTCATGATAAAATCTGGGTTTTTTTTGTCATTTTCGCATTTGTCAATTTCATTGTTCTTTCCCAGCAAATCTTTCAATGCGTCATTATCGAATCTTTGCGTATTATACACTCGTAAGCAAATTGCTCTGTCGAATATTTGTTGCTGAAGCATTCTATCTTAAAGTGGAGCCTAAGGTCTCGTCAAGTATCACAAGCCTGACTGAATAATTTTCTATATCCGGTCCCACCTCATCCGATGTCTGTTTATTATCCGATGATATAATTCGGTGCACATCATACTTGATACACGAGAAATATTTAAGTAAATGTGTGACCCGGCGTTGAACACTCTGTGGAGCGCTTAACAAGAGCCGTAAACTGTGTCACACGATCAGGTGGAGCGCTTTAGTACAGGTATGCAGTATGTCGTAAATCAAGTAAAGTGCATACACCATTATAGTGTTTTCAAAAAATAACTTCCCGCAACAATAGCTGAAATAAGAACAGAGGTTACAAAACGTTGTTACTCCGTCATAGCAAAAACAATCGGTCAATATAATTTTATTTTGCGGAATAAGTTTTTGTGAAAGTTAAAAAATTAATCGTGACACCTGGCTGAGCGCTTAGTAGATAAAAAGCTCTTATACCACACAGAATAGCAATAAGTAAGCCTCCCACAACTCACTTAAGCGTACTAACATTCATCTGTACTTGATTTCACAGATACAGATGAAATAAGTAAGTGGGTTGTTACAGATGAATGAGTTACACCACTAAAATCTGATTTACAAATTTAAATGAGTTGTGAAACTCCCTTCCCCCCTCTACAATAAGGTTTCTATGAGCAAACTTTTCTACGAATACGTTGAAGAGTGTGATAATTAAAGTCATACAAAATTTGGACATCCGACCGATCGTTTTTAAAATATTCAACATCACACGCAAGATTTTTAATGCGAAAATTCACCATGTTAAAGTTTATTGCATAAGAAAAGGAGTTTAATTGATTTTATATTTGTTTTTTTCGATCGTAGCATATCGTAAATTGAGTTGACTGTAGCAAAATGTAATCTGCGAAATAAAATTTCCCCTAATCTGTGAAAATTTATAAAAAAGTAACCTCGCACATAAATGGTTAAAAAAAATATTTAGAAACAACAACAACAACATTTAAACAGCTGCTGTTTCAACGTTGTTTTATTTACAATTGTAATCGTAATGTTTTCCAATCGCAAATAAAAAAATTGCACGAATTCGGCGACAAAGGCAGACCTTTGTAGAATATGCAATGAAAACTTCTATTTGATTATGTACCTAAATTTTGTGCTAAATAAAAAACCTTTTGTAATTCAAGTCTAACTCTCAAACTTTACTATGGCAAAGTTTATTGGTTATTGGTTAATATATGTTGTCAAACCTCCCTGGATGATTTCGTCCACAAGTTTACGCAGCAATAAGTACGCTTTGGGTAAAATCCACGACATCCATAGATGGGGAAATGGGTTATAACTTCATAATTCATAGTTCATAATCTCATAAATTTTGTTTTTTCTTTTCATTTCCTCTTTCTTTTGGTGAAGGCGAGTATGAATATACACTTTAGAACGATTAGAAATACCAACAAGTATATTAAACCACTAAAACTGGTTCAAATAGACGTTCACCTGCCGAAACACAAACAGCTGCCACAATAAAAGAACGCATATTTCGTTTTTAGTAAGCCTCTGGAGACATAACTCTTTCTCGCTTCTATTTTCTTTTCATCTGCTGAATTTTGATGAAAACCCATATCTATCATCACACATTGTGTAAGAATTATTTACACTTCTTAATCAGGCGGTTGATACGAACGACACAAAGACCAATATTTTTTTTACAAAATGCCTATTGATTTCTTTCTTAACTCTAAATTTTTAAGTATTTCACGAGTCTTAAAAAATCCTGTTCTTTAATTTCATGAAGCGAAACAGTAATTACTTTGATAACGATAATCGTCGAATGGCTGCTTAGATATGGATTTAAATGGCGTTCATAATGCAATTCAAATTACGTTGCATGGACAACCTATTATTAGGAACTGCGATATTTTAACAGACTGTTTCATTAACCCATGGAAATACCACTGCTTTATAGCATTAAACATAGGGTACAGGGTTTAAACGTCAAACGTACGTTTTAATCAAAGAATTTTCATAAATACTTAACATTTCTTTATTTCTTTGATAATTATAAAGAAGTAGCTGACTGAAGCAGGTGTACATTAGCTGTGGAACCCTTGCGTTTCACATTAAGAAAAAGAAAGAAAGCATGGCATCTTGGAAGAAAATCAGTAAAAATTAATTAAAAATTAAGCGACTTTACTTCGATTCCATCTATCACTGTGTAGTTTTATAGATCCTTACATTACATCCGTAAATCTGTTTAGAAAGTGTTTGAATATTAAATATGTCGATAAACAATATTGATGATATATCAGGAGAAGCAGGGAAATATCAGAAAATTGTACTTTAGTGCATGAAATTCTGTTCAATTTAAAAGTTAATAAAATTTCGAAGTACTCTCAAGTCGTCACTGAAGTGGACCATTTTTATCCTAGAATTTTGTCTGTTTAGAGTAAATTCCTAGGATCTCTAAAAACTTTTGACGAATGCAGTCCAATTTGCTCCCTATGTCTTCCAAAAAAGGCATCTGTTCATGTCAATAATTATCTTTAATGACCAGTTTATTCATTTTTGTTAATGCTACTTCGTTCGAGTTGCGAAATTACGATGATCTTGTTTGATCCAACGAATTGAAAACGTACTCTTTTCACAAACTAACCCAGTTTAATATGAAAATGGATAAACAAGGGATAAACAAGCTTTATGTTTAGGTGAAACAAACAAATACAAATTTTGCTCAATTTTTCTTACCTGTGTTAAAGAAAATGATAGTAATAACATAGAACCAACCTTAGCCTCGATACTGAAATAATAACCAACATAAATGTCTTAATTTGTGACATTATTCATAGGAGGTAAAATCTTACATCCTATAATACCAAGATGCCACCCTTCCAAGTTTGTCATTATGTCATGGATTGTAAGAACGGGTAAAGATATTAAAGCGAGTAAATCGGCCAATGACAATGATACAATATGTAAGTCAAAGTTTCTCACAATTTTGTGTTTTATTCCAACAATGTAAATGACAATGGCATTTCCAGTTTTACCAAGCAAAAATAATATGTACACTGCGAATTGTGGCAGCAACAGTTTCATTTGTATAATTCATTGTATAAGTGTTTATCAAACTTGTGTAGTTGCATCAAAGCGAATGATTTGCCAGTGTGTTCATCTTTTTCTCTTGCTTTTGCACCTCGGAGCTGTTTACAGTGAGCAACAGTATATATAGACTATAACGTATGTGATGTAACTTTTTTTGACGTGAGTATGTATGTAAATGTATATTTGTTTTTGTGAATCTTGTTTTGAATTAACTGCTAGTTTTAATTATTGCCTTTTGTATATTTTCTATGGTTAGATATGTTTGTCAGTTCGTTTAAGTTAAAATACAGCCTTTGTTGAAAATTATCGCGATATAGAGGTGTCCTCTTAAGAAGGTCGTAGAGTGAGACTTTCTTGCCGCAAATTTCACCAGTGTGAATCTGTCTTAAGAACCATGTATGAATTAAATTACGTATAGGACTGGAAACAAAAAATCTTTATTCTGAAGAAGCAATTTATATTAAAACCTATGCTTATAATTAACCTAAGATAACAAAAAATAATAGTCCAAAGAAAGATCGCTGGCAATGTATTTCTCCGTTCTTTGTTTTGTTTTGTTTTGCTTTTCATTCTTGCAATGTATACTAGAATTTTATATTGCCAAAAAACAATTTCCTGCACAAGTTTATTGACATATTTTCGTCAGAATTAAAGTTTACGATATCCGTAAATAAGAGAAAGTATGACAATAGCTGTATTTACAGTTTCTAAGTGCATATTTGTTTTTAGTTTCATTTCCTCTTTCTACTCGTAAAAGTGAATATGAATATACAATGTGGAAAGATTAGCTTAGTCAACTAGACTAACATTTTCATGCGAGATTACTCAAAATGACACATTTATTTAGCCACAAAGGAAGGGATCTGTCTATTGCAATAGTGTAACATGTCAAATATATCAAAAGAATCTAACATTATATCTAAAGTTTTTATTAAAAGTGTTGCTTGGAAACGAGAAATGTGCTACCAAACTTTTGTTATTTTACATCCTATAACAGCAAAATAGTTAAAATAATTATTGAATTTGTTAAGTCAACAATAAAACTATTATTGGGTGAAGGTCTTCTTTAAGAACATTTTAAACGTAGATGGTGCATTTTAAACGTAGATGGTGCAGGAAGAACGTAGATGGTGCGGGAAGAACGTAGATGGTGCAGGAAGAACGTAGATGGTGCAGGAAGTCAACGTAATAAACCTTGCGTTGTGATCAAAGCAATTCTGTAAAAAAAAAAATTCTTCATTTTTTAAACATATATTTCTTAACAAGTTACATTTACATATATAATTACACATACATATGCATCATTGAACGCGAAAAAGGAACTTATTAAAAATCAATATTCTGAAAGCGACTTTCAACTTGGACGGAAATAGTTAACTGTTTCCACACGTCACCTTCAACACAAATTTATTTCAAAATTAACTAAGCATGATGGAATTCAAGAGATAACACTTAAATTTCTCTAGAAGCAATAAAGCTTACAGTCCATACCCTACTGCTGTGGATAGTTGGTTGCCTTTGTTTTAAAGGCAGAGCTGCTAATTGAGAGTTCACAATGTAAGGGTTGATTTTGAAGACCCTAAAAGTTGACCTGTGCTACTCCGTAAAAGAAATCTTTATTCAATTTTTACGCGGTGAGATACCAGTTTTGGTTACATGATTGAGAGCTGATTAGTCCCCACACAGGCAGTAAACTTCCGGAAACGTGTTGTTAGGGGGCAATATAAATATTTAGTTAACAAAGATAGTGATAAATTTGCTGTAATAGTAGTTATGTTAGTAGATTTGGAAATATGTACTTTTTCTCTCTCTTAAAAATGTAACAAAGTATTTATATGTTCATCTCGTTTTCATGAGAGTCGCTGAATTATGACGTCATTATAGCCATAGTTCAAAATATTAAATTATTTACTCGATTTTTTATGTTATCTCGCGCTTTTAAATATATTTTTTCTCTTTTTCTGATCAAGTATTTTTTATATCAGTTTTTTACTTGTTCTCTTTTTATTATTACTTTTTTGTTTCATGTTTATTCATCATCAGTGACTGTTATATTTGTGAATGTTCTTCCCCTCATCTGACTTTTACTTGTGACTGAAATCTCTGATACACTCTTTTTAGTTGTCTTCCAAATAGTGCTAACATGTTTATTGAATGACTTCTTCATGCTATGGTGCATTCTGGCATAGATGAATGGATTTATGCAACTATTGAATGCAGATAACGTGTACAGTCCGTAGTTAAGATTAAAGAAAAATTCGGCGTTTTCGAAATACTTTTTCATTCTGTATGCTTGGTAGTATACCACAATGATAACATTGATCATGTATGGTGTCGTCAATGCTAAAAATACAAATACGATAGTTCCAAACATTTTTATGATACGCTTGTTTTGTTTCTTTCGTTTCAATTCTAGTGTTTTGTTGTTTCCTGGTACCTGTCGATTGTTTAGTATGACGACAGATCTGGTGTAAACAATACCCATAATAATCATTGGTATGAAGCACCCAAAGCCTTCGTACACACTGTAATAAATTAACCTTCTGAGGCGATCCAGAAATCCGTCAGTTGTGTGCCATGCATCGTAGCATACATCATATTTAAGAACGTATGTGTGTTTGTATGCAAACGGTGAAACAATGCAGAGGGCCAACAGCCATGCACCTCCAATCTCGATGAATGATCTTGTTTTTGATTGTCGGATGGTTTTTGTGCTTGCAATCACCCTTAAGAAAGAAGTCAGTTTATACAATACTTTTTATAAACATACAACATATTTAAGATACTTCGCAATGTTTTGAAATTAACCCTATTGGTCCAGAAGGGGTTGGGGGAGTGTGGATTCCACTATGCTTCATGGTTATGATATATACTGAGCTTTATGTTTATCTATTTACTACTATACTTAAAACTTTAACCGTGCAACACAGTTTAATTTCATCTGTAAACTTTGGACACGTGATTAATCCGATTTCCCGATTTTTGTGGATTTTACCCAACAATCGCGAAAAATCAGATTTTTCGGCAATTTTTTGGGATTTTTTTTTCATGCGACTTATATGCAAACCGGAAAACATAATAAATAGATTTCATTTGACAGTCTGAAACTTTAAACAAAATTTTAAGCGAAACTGAAATCCCTTTAAGAATTTTTTGAAAGTAATAATCTGTAAATTGAAATTATCTTAAAGAATAAATAAATTTTTGTCTGCACGAAAAATATTTTGTCAAATAAGACAACAAAACAAGTTTTAAATTGTTTACAAATTTTATTATAAAAAATGAAACACTGCTTTTTCAAAGTTGTTTCATTTGCAAGGTAAATCAAGTTATTTTTCAATCACGAGATATATTTCCCAATATATCTCGTGATTGAAAGTTCGGAATTGGAGAGAAAGGTGCAGTATTGGCATACGCAATAAAAACATGTTGTTTTTGTCAAGATACTCCAACAATGAGACAGTTATTCACTCTATTCATCTAAAAATAAAATAGACGGAATTGTTCTAAAGTAAAAAGAGAAGGAATGCAACCCACGTTGAATTTTAAACGGTCCGACTCCAATGTCAAACGATTTTCTTTATGTAAATAAATATTTAATACAATTAGAACAAAAGCGTGGGATTCATTTATAGTGGTGTGCTCCATAGGTGATGGATTATAATTTAAAGTCCATCTTTTATTACGTTTTGATGAATAGTACAATAAGGTAGTTACAGTGGGAAAAAATATTATCACAATTAGAATTTCTTTTATTTCATTATATTTCATTATTTGTTTTACTTATCACAAAAATTAAACTTCTTTTTTGTTATGGCTACATTTTATTAAATTTTAGCAAACATTGTTGCAGTTATTGTGCATTTTTATTAATCAAGTTGATTGTATACTCCCCTCCATGTGAATTAAATCAAAAACTGATTAAAAATGTTTTCTTTCCAATTTACACAGCTCCTCTCTCACAACTTCACCTTTAATAAAAACTAGGCTTAAAAACCACGAACATATAAAAAACCATTCTAAGCCTGAAATATTTTCTATTCCATTATATTTTAATACGGCTGATAATAAGCCATATAAAGATTTTACAAAACATATTCTTGAGCCACCTGTGTTGAATGCAAAAATCCATTTGGTGTTCTGAAAAGGTGGATTATGAAAATATGTAGAATCTTTGCTCACCAGAAAAAAAGTTTCATACTTGAAATTGTTTGCTAATAGAATTAATGACACCACTATTTTTCAATCTTCTTCTTCAGAAATGCATTTTAAAAATTTTAATTATCAATTATATGAGACAAATAAAAAATAAAACTTTCCTTTTGAGCAAATTACCTTATTCCATGAAATTAACGAGTCATGAAATTACCTTATTCCATGAAATTAACGAGTCATGAAATTACCTTATTCCATGAAATTAACGAGTCATGAAATTACCTTATTCCATGAAATTAACGAGTCATGAAATTAACGCGATTTTTCAAAATTCGCGTTAATTTAATGACCGTTAATTTAATGACCGTTAATTTAATGCAGTGTTAATTTAAAAACTGTAAATTTCATAACTCGTTAATTAAAATACTGTTAATTTGGTGACTTTTTCATAATATATAAAAGCCTAAAAAACATAAAAATACAAATTTTTTTACAAATTTACTACTATTTCCTCCTCATCGGAGATAGCTCAACGGTGTTTTTTTTCAGCGATCTTTTTTAAAATAGCTTTTGTATCATCTTCATGCTCTGATCCAAGTGGAAAATTATCTTAAAATTTTTAACATTGTCTTTCCAAACAACAAAAACAATTATTTCGATTTCCAAACCGCCTTGTAATAGAGGAGACCGCTTCACCACCGTAGATTCGACTGTTGCTGTAATTTTTGCTTCGTATGGTAGCTATTCAAGTTCGCGTTAATTAAATGCATTTTTGAAAAGAACCTTTCTCAACCGCGTTAATAAATGCCTTTTACAAAATAATTTTATTGAACCGCGTTAATTTCATGACCGTTAATTTGATTCGCGTTAATTTCTTGACTCGTTAATTTCATGGAATAAGGTATTCAGATCAATTCAAAATATACTAAATTGCAAAATATTTTATTTGTTTTTGTTTTTCATTAAACCATTTTTATCTAGAAATTTTGGTTACAAGCAGTAAGAGAAAGTGTTGGCGCATGACGGCAAACTGCTTCTATATTAGATTTGCACGATTTAAACTTTATCAAATTTCATTTGTCAATGTTTACAGCAGACTCAGCACGGTTATTTAGCTAAATCCAAACATGTCCCATTTTTCGTTAATTTGGCACCTTGTGGTAAGTGACGTGGATTGTTTGGAAATCACGTTAGAAAGTGCGAACAGCGCATTCTTATCGCTGTTTAGTATACCTACGTATGTACAGAAGTTGCATTTTCGCAGCCTCTCGCCTGCAGAGTATTGGCGAGTTGATGTTTTCTGCCAATTTCGAAAAATCCCTCCAAATCTGCCCTTGTGCCAAATTCTATGTTGCCGGTTGTGTCTGGGGTAAATTTCTAGATCCTCTGGAGATTCTTCAATGAAAGCAGTCAAATGTTCTCTGTTTATCCCCCAAAAAGGTTTTTGCTTATATCAATAATTTTCTTGCATGTTTTGTCATGTTGTTTTTGTTACCTCAGTCGAATGGCAAAATTACTAAATTTTTTTATCTAATGAATCGGAAATGTTTTCTCCAATTCAATTAAAAAGTCAATTAACCTTGCATGGTATATTTAAGATATAGAGGTAACAAATACGAGTTTCCTGAGAAATTATTTGATTTTTAAGCTAATTTTTTGTTGCCTTGCGAGACTAAGTGTAGGATAGAGATTCATATAAAGATTAAAGGAGGGAGAAAGGGAGAGGTTACTGTATAAGCTTAGGAACAAACTAAAAGTTGTACACTTTTGACGTTGTTTAATATATGGGTTTTAACTTAGGTAAAAGAAACAGAAATTGCGCGCAATTGTTCTCAATACTGTGTATATATTTTTGAAAATGCTAGTAATAAGATAAAAAAAGCCTACCTCAGTCTTGATATTGAAATAATAACCAACATAAATGCTGACACAAGAATCGTGACATGATTCATAGGAGGTAGAATCTTGCATCCTATAGTACCAAAATGCCACGCTGCCAAGTTTGTCAGTAAGTCATGGATTGTAAGAATGGGTAAAGATATTGAAGCGAGTAAATCGGCCAATGACAATGATACAATATGTAAGTCAAAATTTCTCACAATTTTGTGTTTTATTCCAACAATGTAAATGACAATGGCATTTCCAGTTGTACCAAGCAAAAATATCAATCCAAAACATATGTACATGGAAATTTTGGCACCAACAGAAAGTTGCATATTGGCATTCAGTTTACGTTCACTTGTGGTTTGATTTGTACAATTCGTTACTGTACTGTTTATCAATCTTGTGTAGTTGCATAAAAGCGAATGGTTTGCCGATGTGTCCATCTTTAACAGGTTGGTTTACTTCGGACTTCTTCTTGTTTTTTGTGCCTTGTGAGTTGTTTACAGTCAGTTAATCTAAGACATGTTGCACATGTTGCAACAGTTGGCTTCAGTGCGTTTGATGTAATTGTTTTCATGTATATATGTATATATGTATATACATGTATATTTGTTTTTGTTAATCTTACTTTATGACCACCTGCTGGTTTTAATTTTGCCTTTCATGTTTCCATGGTTTGATGTATTTGTTATTCCGTTTAAGTTTATATAATTATTTTTTATAAAAGTATTGAAGACGGGCATCTATGGATTCGTTTTTGAAATGATTTTGTCTGTTTTGTTACTCTTTTTATTACTTTTTTACATCGATTATTTGTTATATTTTGTTAAAATGATAGTTGCTGGTTATCTCAATCAAAGAAGTAATAATGGCGGAAATACGTACATGTAGCAAAAAAACCTAACCCCCGTGTCATGATTAGGGGTCTGGACAACGAGGCTTAATTTTAAAATTTTTTAAGATACATAATACCGTTATTTTTGTTTTTGAGAATTAAAAAGGAAATTTAGTTTAATTTTTTAATTAAATAGTAAAGAATCTTTAATAAAAATAAAGACAGCCTAAATCTTCTTTATAGCTGGTTACTTAGACTGTATTTGAAAAGTTTAGTTCGCATAAAGAATTTTTTATGACCTTATTCTTTAAGCTGATTAATAATTAATTTGTAAATAGAATTTATAGAAACTGTTTTTTGATTTCAATTTGAATCTTTGTTATTTTATTGTAAAGTGTCCATCCCTAGCTACCTGCAATATATTTTTCTTTTCATATTTTGTGTAAGCTAGTTATATTTAATAAGTTCGAGATAAACATCAATTATTTCAGCCTCTTACAACTGCGAACGACCTAAGTGGATTTATTATTCAGCTAGTTGTAGTTACTTTGTCACACCGCCGTTTATGATTGTTGTCACATACTTCAAATATATTTTTAATTAGAACTATGCTGCTGTAGTTCTTTAGTTGCCAAATAATATCCCATCTTACTGCTTATATTAAACAAAAATGCATGCTTGTGTTTATGTGCTAAGTGTTATTGTTTATCACATATATGTTTCTTATATTCATGCTCTACAAATTGTTTGTGTAACAACACATACAGTTGAACTCATGTAATTCGACTCTTCAGGGGGTCTCACGATTTGGTCGAATTACATGAGTTGTCGAATTAAAGGAGTTTTGTTGTAAGGGTTTCATTCTGAAGGGACCGAAGAATTTGGTCGATTTAAATGATTTGTCGATTTATGGGAGGTCGATTTACATGAGTTCAACTGTATTTTCTTACCGGTAAAGGTTCTAAAATGTTTGCTCACATTCATGCCTTAGTCAATAACAAGTGGTTGCAATATTTTACGGCGTGTAAATCGTCCTTTATTAAATACTTTAATTGATTAGGTCATTATGTGTAAAATTGGATACTTTAAGGAATTGGTCCCAATTTGGTGTCAGGTGGTTTCTAGATATCCACGCGAAAGTGTGCATCAGTTATATCTATAAATAATGTAATGCGATGTAATGGCGTTACTTATTTTAAAAATAGCTTGATGATGTCATCAGTCCTTCCATATAAAAAAGTGTTTTTAAAAATTTGATACCACGATGCCTCTAATGTGTAAATAGTAGTTGATTAAGAAAACGTGCACTTTTGATGAATGGTTACACACCTCATCATCCCGTCCATACTTATTTATCCATGCTCGAAATCTTCAGTTATTGACTTTGAGTTATTGTAATAATGTTAAAGCTGTAGAAATAACAGAACAATTTTATATGTGATACGCTCTAAATCTAAATCGTTAAACAAAATTGTAAATGTATAATCCACTTTACAGAACTCAAACACACGAGTAGACGACTAGTTGTAAACCCAGATGATTTTGCTGACTTAAGCTATGTCGCGTCCATAGAGAGCAAGTTTTTAACCCATTGTCACTTTTTTGTTAAGCTTGAAACGCTGATCGACAAAATGTAAAGTATTATAAGCTTTTCACGATTTTCAGTCAAAGATATACCAACGTTTAAGGGTTTTTTGAGACGTCAACAACCCATTGAAAGTGGTAATTTTGCCCAGCTTTGGAGAATTTGCCCAATTTTGGTCTCAGGTGACCGTAGTTACCCACGTAGGTATAAAAGAACTGACATCACCACCTGTTTTCAAATTTTTTGGCCTAAAATTTACAAGTGACGATGACTATCATATTCTTCTCGATGACATCCCATGTTTTATGACTATTTATATTATTGTTAAGCTATTGGCATGTAACAAGAATGCCCAAAATTAACTGTTGAAAAATAATACTTTAGTGTTATTTAACTAAATATGCTGTATGTTACATATCATGTCACATATTACATCGTCATAATGTACAATTCTTTATCTCAGTTAAAACCTTTATTCTATTAACTTTTAATCAATTTTGTAATTGCACTATAAAATATTCAGTTCTAGCTTTTGTGGCAGGGTATCGTGATCCCTATTTCTTTATTTATATTACCTTTTTTTACGACAGAAAATATTGCAAAAGATCACATTGCAACAATACACCTGCCTACCTTTAGGCAAATAGATAACAAAAGCACCTGTAAATCCTTTGGCAAGATAAGGAAATAACGGAAATTTAAATTTTTAAGTGATGTCAATTTACTCCACATCTCCGTTACCGAAAATTCTAAGATTTCCTGATCAGGTAATACATTTGAATAGATTTGAACGGCTTTCTGGACAGGTACAATGTAATACCATTCATAATTGACAAGATTTTGTTTGTTATGTCAAAGATTCCTTCATTGTTATTCATTCTATTCAAAAGTAAACTTTGCTGCATGATAAATTTGTACAAGTTGCTAAATTTGGAGCCACATGTACTTTCTGATGTCGGTTTTCTTTGATCTTTGCTAAACTAGTGCTGAATAAAATCAAAACGTTTTGATTTTATTCGTCACTAAACTAAACTATTTTTTTGCTTCTGGTAATAATTTTTCAATAATTTTCGTACAATACACTATTAACTATTCCGTTAAGTATTCCATTTTTAGTAAACTTGATGTATAATTTAACGAATAGTTCATCATCTAAAAGGGCCTTTAAAACCACATCACGAATTGTGGTTAAACAATGTTATTGTTTACTGTGGTTTACCTTTAGGAATAATTACGCTGATGTCAAGTATGCTAATTCCTACGGCGGACCACGATACGGATAATATAAATTTACTACTCGTTAACCCGTGGAAAATTCCACAGGGACCGCCCGTCGTAAATATATTTATTGCATCTCTGTTTCGTGCATTCTTATCCGCCTGTTAACATGAAGTCATAAGATTTAATTGCACAGGGGTTTATACTATGATTAAAGGTACGATTCTAATTTTCTTTTCGATTGCAAACCCCCGATTTTTAAATTTGCTCACAGACATACAGCGTGTATTCTATCCTACAACTATTACAATAATAGTAGGATAGAATAATAAATATAACTCCAAAAATTAATACAAAGTTTGCAGAGAGGTAGGTTATAGCGTTAAGAAGCGCAGGGAAAAGCCCCATTTACTAAGTCCAGGCAACTCCCAAAATTGGGCAAAAATCATAATGGCAGATTTTCGTTTTGGTCAATAATTTGATTTTCCAAAATATCATTATGTTATACATCGTTAGAAAGGAAATTTCATGCTAAGCAATTTTTTCTTTGAAAGTAAGGGTTAAAATTGTTGTATTCGCTGGTTATTGTGCAATGGTTTTTTGAAATTTACAAATCAAGGTTAAAAAAGATCTTCAAGAGCATTTCTTTCTTCGTCATGTCCACCAGTCTCATCATCACTAACATCAATTCTAACATAACCGTCCTTAAAATACAAATATAATTTTTAATTTTTGTATCCGTTGTCTCTTACTATGCAGCTTGAACACATATTATGTAGCACACTTAACTTACTGCCTTGTTATTACAATCCTCTCCATGACAACCACCACATGCAGACATGCATTTCAACCCATTTTTTTACATGAACAGATATTGGTTCCGCATGGGTTCTTTAAAGTGGATTTACAATTACAATTGGTTGTTTTGTTGACCAAAACACCAAACAGGATCAAAATTCATCCCTGGTGCCTTGATCATCCCTAATATCAGATTCTTCACTGGCTTAAATTGTAGTTTACGTAAACCATTACAGCTTGATCCATCATAAGGTAATATTTTCACAGCTGGAGAAGATAAATCTTTTGTCTCGTTATGTTTTAAACGCTTTATAGTTTCATATTTCGGCTTTGAGTAACTAATCGATATTATCTCCATTCTGTGGAAGTACCTTTGCCAGGAAGTGTGAGTACATTGTGGTCAACATTATCAGCAACCCACTGAGTGAAATGTTGTGCTTCTTGTGTGCTTCTTGTGTGATGCTTGCACTAGCAACTGACTGTTTAAAAAGCTTAACTTTGTCTGAGGATATTGAAAAGCCAAATTTGCCAGATGATCTACAGGCCAACGCGTCATCTACGTCAATCCCAAATAGTATTAGTGCTATCAACGATTTGGGTCTTGACACTTGAGAAAAACACTGGGCTAAACTTTTTTTGTTTCAGCTTCGAAGGAAAGAGATGACGAAGAAATGTTGCAGACAGTCTGGAACCCATTCAGCTTGATAATCTATATAGCTCATCTCGTCAGCTGATGGTTATTCGCACTTATCTACTGCAATTTTTTTAATATCGCTCTTAATTATTTTAGCAGCGCATTTATGATATCAGTCGGAGTTAAGTTTTTTAAAAAATCTGTTCGGTAAAATAAATGTGATCCCCATAATGGTTGATTAGTTTTTCTTTTAAATAACGCTTAGGGTAGCATTCACTATTTCCACTTATTTCTACCATCTTTTTGTGAACTTCGGATAACGTGTAGAGCTCACTATCGCCTCCCCCCTACCCACAGGCAATCTCTTTTAAACTCCTGGATACATCCAAAGGACCCCACACTTTGAGCGTTATGTAATCAATGGTAGCGTTGTTACTCTGGCAACAGTTGCGTACTTTCGCATTGCTTTTTTCATACAAAGAAAGCAGTTTGTTTTCCAACTAAAAGTACTAGATGATCTTAGTTTCTTACTAGGCTTTTCTAAACTAGTGGATTTCCTAGTATCTAAAAATTTCCGTCTTTAATTATAATACAACAGAACTTTAGGTTGAACTTGCTTTTTCTGTCTCTTTGAGGTATCGGAAAACAACTCGAACCAATACCTTGCTATACCTCAAATGCCATTAGGAGAACCTTTTAAGCTTTTTCTCAATAAATAAATTTACTAAATACTGAGCAAAAAGAATTTTTTTATCTATATACCTACATAACTCATCTAATCCACGTTTCATTGCTTATTCTGATCAGTGTTTTTAACCCATTTTCTTGCTCTCGCACTGCTGGTTCATTTACAAATTTTCCTTTGCATTACGCACAAACTTCCATTTCATCACAAATCACAAATTATTTAGTGTCATGTATTTACTTCTAAAAATATAATTAAGTTATTGTTAATCGAATATTCTTGATTGATTAGAAACTAGTTCATCCAGATCAGAAATATGTTTGATTGAAACAGAGTTACCTAATCTGTTTGTTTTAATTTTCACTGTTTTGTTACTTGCCCAAAAAAGAATTTTGATTTTTTCACTACCACATATCTCGATAGGTTAAGCATAAGCTTCAAATAATGTAGATACCTTTTTGTTCTGGATCTTGATGTTTACCTTTTTTTGCTGAATACCAGATACTTTCAAGCACTCATGACGACTGTACTGCTCGTATTCTCAGCACCACGTTTCCAGACCTTAAATTATCTTGCCAACAGATTTGTGGAGTTTCTTGCAACAGACAGATCACCTTAAATTTCTAAAATCTTCTGCTTCAGTTGTACTTTCTGCTTGCGAAGCTCAATATTTTCTGATTTCAGCTTGTTTACCATAAAGATTAGCTGATATTATTAGATTATATGACATATTGTAAATTGAGCGTTTAAGTGCAGGTATACTTTTCGTCACACGTTTGTTAACTAACTGACAGCGGTGAAGATAAAAACACGGGAGACAGGGCTATTTCACCGTCTTTTCAAAAACAGTCGTCCGATATTTCTCCTATTTCGCGAAATAAACTCTCGTGAAAGTTCTAAAATGGAATCAAAAACACAGTTTTAATAAAAACTCATGGTTTGTCGCAATTCCATTGGAGCGTTTATCAACCTCGATTCCAGGACATTTTAGTTTTTTCACATTTGGAACCTGAAAAAGGTCCTGATCCTAGCTGGACACATGAAAAATTTGATTGGCCGTAAGATATCATATACTTAAATCGGACGGGTGATTATTACCGAGTCCTCGAGTGAAAAGTAGTGTCCTTATTTGTATATGATGTACTGTTACTTGTATTTCAAATGAAAACATATTTAAAAATGTGGAAAACCTAATTTCGGTGTTCCGCTTTAAGTTTAATAAGCAAATCAATATCCGGTCCATTTTAGTGAAGTAGTCCCCAATTCAAGCGAAGTTTACCTTCCACTGTCGTTATCATGAACGATTGGGTTCTCGAAAGAATTCAATATTAGTATTCCTTTGCATCTCTTTAATGTATTCCGTCTGTCTGTTTGTGCGCGAGAAAAAAAGTCGTGCTGCGGAAACACGAAATGCGATATATAAAAGACCCCGTGGATATTTTCCCGAGCCACTAGCCAGTCTATATTATATTACCCGTAGAAGTCTGTCTGTTATACAACATGGTACCGCAAGTAGCGAAACGCACGCAATGCGATATAAAAAGGACGGGTGAACTCGTGGATTTTTCCACGGCCACCGACTAGTTTACTTATAAAGTAAGAAATACACTAATAGCACCTTTTTTTATCACCAAGATCTAGAATGGTATTAAAAAACGTCTTTAGAACAAATTCATTTTCTTCCTTAGCAGTCATGTTTTCCAGTAACATTTACTTTGCTTCTTTTATATTTGAGGTTTTTATTCCTGCCTGCCTATTCCTGTTGTTTACATCCAGCACACTGTGAAACATTGAAAAACAAATTATCACAAATATGATTGTATTCGTTATATAAAAATATTTACATGTGAAAGGGCCATGTCGACTTGTTTCCAATATTTTTTACAGCTTAAGTTCAATCAAATCAGCCTAACAAGCCAAAACTTGTGATCTCTGTAAAAACACACATTAATTTTCTTCCTGTGAAGACTGCAGTGAAACACATCGGGTTCTGAAATCCGTAAACGATCTTCTATTCACATCGCTGTCCTTCAAAAGCTCTGTGCCGTGGCGTTCTTTTCTAGTTGCGAAACTGCGAAAAAACTTTCTCACATCTTGATGCATTCCTGCATAAATAAATGGATTCACGCAACAGTTGAACCCGGCTAGTATGAACAGAGCATAACTGAGATTAAAAAATAATTCGATGTGTTGCATATAAAAGTCTTTGTCATACGCCATGTAGTATATGACTACGAAGACACTGACCATATATGGTGTTGTCAACGTGAAGAAAACGAACACAATTAAACCGAACATTTTTATAATCTGCATATTCTTGTGTTTGCGATTTCTTTCTAAACATTCGTGATTTCCAGGTATGTGGTGACTTCTTAACTTTGAAATTGATTGCAGGTAGACAACTACCATTATTATGGCAGGTATAAAGCAAGCGAAACATTCGTATACACTGAAATAGATCAACCTGTGTATGCTGTCCCGACGTGTGTCTGTTGTATCCCAATCATCGTAGCATGTTTCCTTTTGGCGATTGTATTTATGCACAAACGTGTATGGTGATACGATAAAAAAGCGATGATCCAGGCACAGGATATCTCTAGCAAGCATCGCTTTCTTGATATATGTATAGCTCTTGAGCTTCTGATTACCCTACGATGTTGCAAAATGATATTAGTTGGAGGATGGTAAAAATTTAAGGTAGCACAGATATGAAGACGGGGATTTCTTTGAAATAGCAAGAAGATAAAATGCTTTAAACAAAAACGTATTGGATTGTTTCAAAACAAATATACAGTTAAAGCTGTAAGAATCTCAGAAAGTTTTTTTCTATTAATATGTCTTAACCTTGCCGGGAGGTAGGATCAGTAAACTTTTATTTTGTTGAGAGTTTTATGATTGCTAAAATAGTAAAAAAAAAATAGAGCATACCTTAGTCTTGACACAGAAATGATGACAAGCATGAAAGATGACACGAGCATGGTGACATGGTTCATAGCAGGTAGGATCTTACATCCTATGACACCAAGGTGCCACGCTTCCAAGTTTGTCATTAAGTCATGAATAGTGACCACGGGTAAAAATATTGAAGTGTACAAATCAGCTATCGACAATGATATTATATGCAGATTATATCCTCTTACTACCCGATATTTAGTTCCAATTGCATAAATGACAATTACATTTCCAACTGTACCGAGTAGAAATATAACAATAAAACATATGTACATTAATATCTTTGCTGTAGATGAAAGAGTCATGTTTGGTGCTCGAACATCCCCTGTGTTTGTTACGATGCTTGTGGTATTGTTAAATGTGTTAAGGTAAGCTTCATTCATTGCAATGGTAGGGCAATTGTTGCCTTTAGATATCAAACTTTCAAATCTCAGCCGTGATTTTATTCAATAAAGTTAATTTTTCATTTCGTACTCAGTACGCGTGCGCAGCTGGTTATGATCATCTTCACTATTGAAAAGAAGAATTTATTAAGTTTTTTTAATAAACTTTTTTGATAATACAAAATTACTATTTACTTTGAAATGTTAAATAAATCTCAAGACTGATTTGTATGCACGAAATATTGTTAGAAGGTTATATTAGATTTGAATTCATTAAAGCTGGGAATTATTCCTTTTTTATAATTTTCTTCTATTTTTTTTATCTTTTTATGATAAAAAAACATTGTATGAATCATGTTTTCCACACTTTCCACACGAAAAATTGTAAGAAAATAATATGTATAAAAAATTTAAAAAACTCTAAAACAATCCTGTTTTTTTTTTAACAGAATAATTAAATCTGTCCATGCCTTTTTAATTCCATAACAAGAAAATATATTTTTCCTGTAAACAAATTTATGTTTTTTTTCACTATGACCCTGCCAGATTTCAGACAGGCATTTGTTTAATCAAACCAAAAAAATTTATTTAAATATAATTTCGCAAATAAAAGCTCCCTTCGAAGTCACACAAAGGGACCCTGTAGACCGTTTTTTGATTTAATTTGATTACGATAAGAAATAAAAGATGAAAAAACATATTTTAACGATATAAAAAGCTATCGGTGTATTTTTTATTCGGGTTATCAACATGTGTGTTGACATATATATTATCTCTACGATAGCTAGCAATATTTTACTGAATGAATAATAAAATAGCTACTCTATAATATGTGTTGATAGAAATAAATAAGTTGTGGTCGTGAAAGAAAAATCAAATTCATTGGAAACACAAATAGAGAAAATGCAATTTAAAAGCAAAGCATTCAAATCAAGTTTTTTCACAGTTTTTTGTTAATACAGTTAGTATCAACAAAAAAATTTAATCAACACAAAAAAATCACGATTTTCACGTAAGAAAATTCAATCGGGATTTTGTTCCCACAAATTAGAGGAAAATATAACTTCCAAAAACTATCTAATGTGCTTTCAGCTACTTCCATACTCTTAACCCGTCATTTTAGAGATTTCACTAAAATTTGATAACTTTAGAAGTGAAAGAACAACTCAACAAGATGAACAAATGGAACATTATTGTTAAAGAACTTCATAGAAATGCAGGTGTGAAAAAAGTAAATTTAACATACCTCAACATATATACACTGACCTGTTAAAACTATCTGAGATAAGACACACGTATTTCACGTTCTGATCTTTGGTCGGTTAAAACGTTAAATGTATTGCATAGCATATATGTAAACAATTTTAAAATCAAACACAAATCAATAAGAACTATATAAATTTATTTGAACCGGTTATTGTTTATTTATTAAAAAAATATCAATCTAAAAAGACGTGCCCAATAGAGGTACATTGAATTATTTATATCGAGTCGCTAAATATAATATTTTCAAACAGTTGCGACCTATTCATGCGGTTGCAGCATACTGAGAAAATTCTAAGTGGACAAGTTGATTGTATGTGGATATTTCTGAGTGCTTCCTGCGCGAGAGGATTGACCTCATAAGTGGAAGTATAAAAATACTATTTGGTTCTTATAAGCAATTTTCATTTTTTTTCTCCTGTTGTCAGAAGTAAAATTGTGATTTCAGTCTTAAAATTGCTAAGAAATTGCTAATCGTTATATTCCAATTTTACAAAATTTCAGCCTCGTTCAGCAAAAAGAGGACTTTTACTCCTTTAAAGAATTGTTTCGTAGGTTGCTTGTTAAACTATCCACATTTAGGTCTTGCTTAGCCAGGTAAGTTGCTTAGTAGTTGCTCAAATTTTGACCCAAATCTCAGCCTCACTCCTTAGCAAGTCTAAGAAATTTGTTTCAGCGATTTTTGTGATGTACTCTGAAAAAATCTTATCACATATATAACCAACCCGTTAAATAGGGTCCCTTACTGGGTATAAGTTCTTCACAAAGAGAACATGTAGGACGAAGTTAATAATATTTCAATTTTTTTTTTTTTAAAGAAACCTTAATTTATTTTTTCGCAATTTTTCTCAAATCCTGTACAATAATAGCCGTTGTTTGTCTGTTCAATTCTGCGCCACCGTAGAGTAATGTATCATACTGATAGGCAAAACCGTGGATTACAATATCTGACTTTTCGTATGTGAACCAAAGATAGTATCTGTGAATCCCGTCGTGTGATTCCCGTTGATTTTTCAACGAGTTCTTGCCTATCTCCTGTATTTATACCCGTTTTCGCTTGTCTCTTTATTGGCAAAATTGTAGCAGGGCGGCGATAGTTTCACTAATCTTGCAGCAACGGTTTGATTAAAATAGAAGTTCCGATATCTTAATGCACCATTTCAAATACAAACCCGGTACGCTTTATAACCCGTTCCTTTTATGAGTACGACTTAAAGTTTTTGTGATAGTGGGCGACCTAAGAAGTACTTGCCATTCTAAAGGTCCATTTTCACCATATTTATTTTTTATTAAGATTCGTGGTGTTACCGCCGAGGCCTTATTAAAACCGGCTGTTTTTTTCTGCTTCTTTTTCGACAGATTTCTGAAGCGATTGCTGTAACGTCGCGAAGAACTAACCCCGAGATCTGTCGGTGTATCGGCCCGGCGCCACAAAAGTCCATGAAATTATGGAATAGTACTTAGATTTGGTACGCCATACTGATGATACGCTGGGCTAGAAAAGATAAACCGCAAGCTCGGTCTGCAATATTGACCTCGAGCTTTGTATTTTACAGCACGACAGCAAAACTGGTCAGTATTCGTTTATTATTAACAACGGCTTAGCGTGGCTGACTTGGTTAGCCAGCTGATAATAGTGGTAAATAATGACAATGGGCAACATAGCCAAAGACAGAAAAGGAAGGATGCTTAACTGTAGCTAGTTCCTACTTTAGCCAGTACATTACAAGATAGTTTAGAGTCAACGTGCTTACTTTCAATGGCAACTTGGTGCTTCATTTTTCTGATAAGTAAATGAAAATTCGAAACCAGGCAGGAGAAATAATTAAAAAAAACTCTCACGCAAAAGAATACCTTGTTTTCTTCCTAAAAGTTTCCATATTGACATTGTTTTTATAATAAAAAGAAAACAGGAAAAAAACAAGTTTAGATTCATTTCACAAAACAAAGAAATGAGCACTGCTCTGTCTACCCCACCCACAAAAAACACATAAGAAGAATTTACTAGGGCTGAGCAATAGGTGATCATAACTTAACTAATATATCAACATTGCCCAATAGAAATGTTCGCACAAGTGTTTAGCTGGCCTGATTTTGCCACCGGAAGTAAATGACGGGCATGCTCCAATATATCGTGATGGAGGACTACAATCCGTTAAAAATATTGGCACTACCAATCTCTTTCCCAGTGTTTCATTTTTGTTTTCTGATATGTGGCTAGTGTGAAAGTAGTAGCTCTGGTGTACTAACCGGTCCTCTAGTACTGGCCGTCAATATACTTAACCATAGCGAGTATTTTTTAATTTTTTTTTTGCCTTGCTTGCTCAGTTTTTACTCTAGGACATTTGAAGGTAAACGAGCGTAGGAGTTAACACATGGCGAGTCAATTCTTCTAGCTAATCTGAAAACAGTTTGGCGAGAAGCAGTTAGGTATCGTGGCATGGAACACAGTACTCTTGCATTCCTACCTGCCTACTGATTAAAGGGAAACTATATCTTTTGCTTCTTTATATAGATTCTTATGTATTTTTTAAGTTTAATTGCCCTGTTTTTAGCGACCTATACAAGTCTTAAATATATTTATTTTAATATTTTTAGTTACTTGAGGACAAAAAAATGCTTTTGTTTTATGTTTTTGAATTTAAAGCACCAATAAGATACGTTCATAAAACATATCAACCTCGTCCCCAGGGCATCTTGTATCTTGGTTATAGAAAAGAGACAACAGGCGCTGGGAACGGGGTTGAAAACATACCTAACACAATTCATTACTTCGCCTCGTTTTATATTATGGTTAAATGTAAGCTTAACTAGCTTATAAGTCACAGAACTTATGGTCGTGTTTTGTGATTCAAGTTCATCACTCAAATCAAGGTTGCTAGGTCATCTTTGTATCATTAAGTTTACATAGTAGATTAACTTTTTTTACAAGCACCATGCTATTTAAGCATGCACTGAATCAATGCTTGGACATATTTAACAACAATCATTGTGATATCATCTTAGAAATATTTTTACATGACAATGGTCTAAGTAATTTTGAATCTTTAGGCCCTGGAAATATTCGGTGTAAGTGGTTCTCAAAAACATGCCTTTTATAAAAGTTGAAATTTCTATAGCCTCAGTAAAAAGTAAAATAAAAACTTGAAACTTCATGTGATTTGTTTTTAGTTTGGTTTGAAGAGATACAGTCAAAATACATTTAACTAGTCGATAAGCCGTGGAGAAGTCTGCTTAGGCAGAAGATTTTAAATTGTTCATTTGTTGCCCCTATTGTATAGAAAATGTTGGGGGTCATGTGCTTTTGACGAACAGAGTAAGGTTTTTGATGACGTCATCAACCCGTTTTTCTACAGCTTTCTCGACATTGACAATTAAAATGACTTGACGGCGAAGGGGAGTAGTCTGACCTTTGCGGAAAAAGTACTCGAAAAATTCACTTAGGCAGAGAAACACAAAAAAGATGACCCGTGACGAAAGTTAGCTTTTCTTCGAGGATATCAAATTCATTTTCGTTTACATGCGAACGAATTTGTCAGAGCAAATCTCTAATTCAAACTGCCCTTTTCAGGGTCCTTAATACTCGGGCCACAAGTTTAAAATAAAGTTGAAACAACATTCTTTAAATAAAATAATTTCCCAGAGCAAACCCTGACTTAAAATCAACCAATGAGCACAAAGCCAGCGTTGTCACATCTTACCCTTTCGAATATTACTGGAAATAATAAGATTTGTTCGAGTGAGTGAGACAAAAGTAACCAAACAAAAAGCGCGGTCAGAAATATAATATCGTATGCGACCCAGCCTAATTTTTGCGTACTTTAACTATTCCGATTTTCCGGTGGTAATTTATGCAGGGTCTCATGGCTAGACAAAAGTTATTTGTCGCCAGCCTCTAAGATATACTTCATAAAACAGGGGCGAGTACCATCAGTAGCTTGCAAAAGTGACGCATAAGCTGAACATTTATGGTGTGGAAAAATAAGCACATCACTCGGTTAAAACGTTGTTATAAAAACATGTAGTTGAAGTGCTTGGTCTTCCGATCAGGACTGCAAGAGATTTTCGTTCTTTTTTTACTGATAACATATTCCGATTCTTCGCATGAACTGAAACTTCGACTCCGTTTTATGCTGATAACCAACCTCGTCTTCTTAATAGTCGATGTCGTTTTGTCCGACACTGTGAAAAAACCGTCAAAATCCCTTGGAATGAGGTTGTCTGATGTTAATAAACGTCTTTTGCAAATGAAGTTCTGAATTACTCATTCCAGCTATTGACATCTAATATTTATGAAAATGTTTTCAATTTTATTTTTAGAGAAAAAAAAGATCACCAGAACTTGTGCAGAAGATGCTTTTGTATTCGTTAATGTGAATCAAAATATATTTTAGTAAACAAGAAGTTAAAGTTTACGTCGTTCATAAAGTTGTAAGAAAAATAAAAGGTACATTTAAACCATTTATATGTTTTTTAACTTAGTTTGCTGTTCTTTATGTAATGCAGCTTACTAAAGAAACTATGCGTAACAAGAAAACATATAAGGTGCAAAAAAATGTGGTTGAAAATGTAATGATAAAAATGATAGAATATGGCGTGGTATTTCTCTACCGTAGCGACAATATTCAGGTGGGGGAGGGAGGTTAATACCCAGCCTGTTACCACAATGACCTTAAAAACGGAGTACTTCATGTGGCCACTGGAGATAATAGAGAATCAAAAGGTAACCACGAAAAATCTCATTTGTCATAAAATAAAATTTAGATGAGGCGCAATTCAGCTTAGCCTTCTCTTGTTCAACTTGACGCGTTTGTTTATAATTTTGTTTTCCCCTTGGTTGTTGTGTACTACAAAGCCGGACATAATTAGTACAAAGAAGGGCGCAGTTTCAAAGTTCGTAAACTCAAGTAATACAATTCAATTGTTCCTACGGCTCTCCATCGTTTTACAATATCGGAAGTAAGGAGGTAAAAAACATGTTTTTATATGAGTTTTCTCCAGTTTTTAACTTCCTTTTCATCAATTTCTTTCAAATTTTCAGGAAACGTTAATAATAATAAGATACAACTTATGTGTACTTTTCATTAAAAACAAAACGCGGCAAGAAAAGTTATCACGAAAGAACGTGTTTTCTCCTTAATAAACTCTTATAAAAGTGTGATGTTTACCTCCTCCGATCGCAAAATAAGCTGCGATGGAGTGTTAGTTTGCCCGAATTATCGTAAAGGTGTATTGAGAAAGATGTTTCTATGTAATATGCAATTTGAACTTGTCATCGTTCACTTGTGTATATTAACACTTTTTTTATAAGAATATGAAAATTCTAACCAGGCTGGTCATTATTCTTATTTATTATTTGGTTATTATTCTCCATTGTTCTAAACAATAGATCTGTTGTTTTTAACTTTAAATCCAAGCCTGATATTCTTATAAAAGAAAAAGCGTGTATACTGGTACGATGCAGAAAGTTGCGGCCTTCCATTTTTCTCTGCGCCCTATTTTCTGCTGAACCTCTGGGCGTTTGCGTGAAGTTTAAGCTCGATCACAGGAAATGTAGCGTTCTTTTCGGGGAAAGCCCTTTTCATCCCGAATATTCGAGCGAGTGGTTTCACTCACCCTAACAAACATTATTAAACCATGCAGTTTTTACCAGAGTAAGATGTGGCCAGGCTTGCTAAACAACTCAGATAAATTAAAATGGCCCCCGAAGCGATTAGTCACATTGGTCAATTTAAACTCGGGGTTTCCGCTGAGTCTTTCGTTTGCGTCTAAGCTTTTGTTTGAGAGAAACTCATTTATCAACTCGATGAAGAAAGCTTAGTTAACTAGGCTAGCTTGTGTGTAACTCACGTGGTTGTGATGCCGATAATCTAGCCAAAGAAGAAAGTTTTTTACTGACCTTCTGAATCAAAAACGATTGCCGAGTCAAACTGTAAACAACAAAAAGCTACACGCTTTTTTTTTATAAGAATAGTGTTTTTTCGTTGAGGGTGAAGTATTCTTATGATTTGGCAAACTATGAAGTTGAAGTATTCTTAATGTATTCTTATTTGTCACATGTATGCATAAGAACAACTATTTCGCGACAGCTGAATTTTCCATTTGCTAGTTTAAGAGTTGTTATTATATTACTGCACATACTTAGCCGAAACATGGATTTTGTTAAACATTTGTCTCATTTTGATTTCCCTTATTTTTTGGTTAACTAACAATTTTATTCTAAGCAAACTCACCCTGGAAATATTCTTAAGATATTCTTACAATTTAGGCAATTTTCACCCTGATATTCTTATAGAAGTTATTCTTATAAAAAAAAGCGTGTATGGCATTTCTGTTTGTTTTCTACACTTTTGCAGACTTTTTTACTAAAATTAAAAGCACACAACTTTTCTGTAAGGGAAGTAGCAAAGAATACTTATCTTTAGTACCTGTAAGAAGCTCATTTCAGTACATGTTATAAATATTAAAACACAAAACAAGGGATCAACAAGCACTTGGTTGTATATAAAAACCCGCTTTGTATATACAAAATCGTAGACCGCGGCAAAGTCTGCAAAAGTATTATCTGGGAGTTGACGTCACAAGCCCTCCCGCGAAGGAATTTATTTACATTCGGGACGCTAGATGGCGACTGGCACGAGTCTTTTTCCCTAGCTACTACTTTGAGTTGATTTTCGATTACTTTTTTTAAGTAAGAGGTAAGCTTTAAATTGTTGGAAGTAACCTTGATGGTTCGAAGTAACTGAATTAAGGGTTCGAAATATCTTGGAATTTTTTTCCCGCTAAATCGGAGTTATAGTAATGGTTGTAAACTCAGAAACATAACCCGTGACTTTTATCTTTGGACTTTCGTTTCTTTTTTTTATTCCTGTAATTTCTGGTTTTAAGCATAATATTAGCGTAATATAACGTTTCATGTACTCTACGCATTGATTTCTTCTTCAGCGAATGGACAAAACCCCATAGTAAATCACCTTAAATATCATATTGGGCATCAATATATAACTGAAAATGACAGAAAAGGTCCCTACATATATTGGATATTCATTATTTATTCAATATAAGTACTCTCCTTGCTTTTAACTGAAACTTTTTTAATAAAATAAACTTCAAACCTTTTGAGCTAGCTAGCTAGCTATATCCTTCGAAAACTAGTCACATAGCATTTTTTAACAAATACAGCTCCTCGTGTTGTCTCTGTTCCCTCATCAAAACAAGCTTTCGATTTACTGATATTTAATATATTTTACAGACCGTAGCTTATTCTACTTTTCTTTTTTTTAGACAATAAAAGTAAAAAAGTAGCAAATTCATCAAAAAAAAAAATATTATTCATAAACAGGTTGTCTAGATTCATAAACAGGTTGTCTATGTGGTTCTATAGAGTGTGTATAATTTCTTGCACCTTGACCTTTTGAGTGGTCCGTTTATTACACGCCCTTCTTCAGGAATTGCGGGGATTTAGCTTATTGAATCGTTTCGTAAACCCTTAAAACTCTGTATATAATTTATGAAGATCTTTTCTCATTGGTATTGAAGCTCAAAGCCTGGGGAAAGCAAATCTATATGACATGGAAACTCTTTCGCCGTAAAATCAGAAAACATGCTGAATATTCATTTTTTTTAACTAGGATAGACGTGGTGTTAGTACGCAACGTTTTTTTGTTCTTATTCTGTACGTTTCAACAAAATTTCCTACTTCCACATCAACTTTGCAGTCAGTATAACCCTTGAACTTTATATCACGCTTTATTAATTTAACTACGTCTGAATTAACATGAAGAATTTTTTCAAGGGATTCTAATAGTTCTTCTGTGTTTTAAACGCCCTTTTACCTGATTCTTCATAACATTTAAACAAGACAACGCATTTTCGTGATCATCCATATTTGTTTATAACTTTCTTTAAAATTTTGTTACGTCTAAACACAAAAGTTCATCCGAAATACTATAGAAATATCTGGGTGACTTGTAAGTTATCGAGGGGTGGATTTATGATTTTTTTTGGACTGGTGTAAAATAGTCTCAAAGAGGCTTAACTGCTTGTCAGCGCGATCAAAAACAACTGGGGGTTTGGAGGGCGTTTTGAGCCCCCCCTCCCCCGCCCAAAGGGACGAACCACCTTAACGCCCGATGGCCAAAACAGCTTAACAATCAAACCATGAACGAGTCGTTGTTAAACCGCTTAACTTCTCATTTTTACTTCAAGTCACGTAAATTTAACTTTTTTTGTTCAACTTTGAACAAGAATTACAAACATCAATCCCCTAATTTTTAATTCCATATTTTAGTAAAATAATTGGTTACACTGAAAAGGGCATGGAACAAAACCAAGAAAAATGTTTCCAAAAATTCAAAATGGCGACCGGTTGCTATGGTAACCGGGAGAAACAGTCCAAATCAAGCAAAAATAGCCTTTACGCCGGCCAAAATTTGGGAAAAAGTACTGAGACTAAGATCATGAAAGATCCTGAGTATGTTCATATATAATGGAACTGTGATTTAAGTGAAGTAGATTTTTTATAAATTGGGTATGGTATTTGTAGAAGGTGCAAAGTTGTACCGCAAAAAATCAAAGTATATGTCAACAAATTTCTGGAAATCTTATCAAAGCCAAAATTCTAATTCACTTAAATCACAGTTCTTATTACAAAGAATAACTGCTGGAAATTTCAGCATAAAAGCTGTAACGGTTTATGAGATATTACGGCCGGCGTGTTAAAAAATGCTTTTCAAGAAAATCGCGAAAACAAAAAAATATTTCAGAAAATTGACTGTTTAAGACCAGAAACAAAAGTTTTCTGGAAAATTTGATTGTTTTAGACTGTTTCCACAATAAGCATTTTCAAAACCCACCAGCTTCATAAACCTTTCCTTCTTTTTCTTTAGTTTTATCTGATCGACAGCAGTTTTTTGGGCCAATTGCAAGTTGTCGAAACCAACATACGTGTCTTTCGGAATACGATCCCAAATTGTGCCGTTGAAACTTTCATTCTTCTTGCATAGTGTCTTCAGCAACTTCTTTTATGACACTGAGAGTGTTTTTGATGATTTTGTCATAATTATTTCTAGTCATGGGCTTAGGCATATTCATAAGGTGCGTAAATTTTTCAATGCCTCCGTGTCCTTGTCCTAATACACGCATTGCATAAGTTATTCGTTTATTTATATCAAATCCTCTTCTTGCTGTTTTGGATGTATAAAAGTCAGTAGTAAACTTGCAGTGGGTACATTTAATCAGCAAAGATGATGCTAAACCACATTTTTCTGAAAAGTTTTCAGTTAAGATTAGCGTACATGTTTCGCAAGTAGGACATAACAACGTTTCGATAACATTTGACAAAATCTCGGTGTCGATAATACGATATCCGGTTATTTTTCCCTTTCTTGTTGGGGTTACAGCTTCAAAATGTTGAACCTTTTGTGAAGATGCAGTTGATAAATTCGATAAATTAAATGGATTTGAGCTATTTACAGATGTAGAAGGTGATTCAGTGATATTTACATAGGAATTTGATTCGCTATTTACAAAGTTTACAGGGCTGCTAGGGGCAATATTTTGAGAAGGATCAGATGATCTTTTACCACAATATCCTTTTCTTTTTTTAGTTGTTTTCGTTCTTTGCTTCTTTCTGCAAACTTTTGGCATGTTTGTACAAATCTAGCAAGAGAAGTAACACTGAATACTACCAGTATTTCCTAACAACATTGAACAGAGCAGAATTTTCCAGAACACAGTTTATACACATTTGTCTCGCTTTCTGCCTTCTTTGTTCAATGGAAACATAGCTTAAAACTCAGGACTCAGGCCCTAGCACAAAATCCCCTTCTTTCCAAATCCAAGAAACAACTACATACGTGTTTTTAGGACCCAAAATACGTTGCTAAGGGCGTTGCTAAGGATAAACGAATCTGGTAGCCAAATCTAAAGAGCAAATAGGGGCATTTAGGTAAAAAAATTGGAAAAATGACATTCATATTCAGAATCTACATACCCGAAAGTATTAAAAACCGTATAAATATTTTTTTGTTTTTTTAAAAAATATTAGGGGGAGGGGGTTTCCCCTTAATACGACTGTACTCAAGTTTCGTCGTTGCAGTTAAAAAATAAAAACACATTTCTGAGGGGCTGTTCATATGAGAAATATTTCCTCGGGAACCGGGTAAGTGTTTCAGCATATGAACAGCCCGAGATCACGGTTTGTTAACAAACTACTTTAAAAATTTAATTGCATTCATATGAGAAAAAATATTTACCCGCCTACCGAGATCTCGGGTGCGCATGATCGAGATCTCGGTAGGCGGGGAATTTATTTTCCGCATATGAATGGGAGTTTTCTCGGAAGCCGGGATAAATTAATGCTGAGTCAGCGAAATATTGAAAATATTTGCTGCATCAGCGTAATTTTCGAAACATTTCAATCACGTGACATTTGCTCACCCGGGGAAAAGTTTTCCCGCCTTCCCATGTGAAGAGAAAGTGAAACTGACATCATGCTGAAACATTTACCCGGTTCCCGAGGAAATATTTCTCATATGAAAAGCCCCTGAATGTAACCTGGAAGCGTTTGCGGCATTTTCTGTACAAAAATGCGAAATCGAAGATCGAAAAAAAGACGGCATTGTTTAATCAAATTAGTCACAGTTAATTCCGCTACTACATTGTTTTTTAAACCAATCAGCTTGATTTCATGAGAATTTAAACCAATCAGAACATTTTAAAATCACAACAAACTTTTTAATCGACATGTGAGGCGAAATAAACTTTATTTGAAAACTAAAGTCAATTTTAATTGAAAACTTTGCTTAATCCGTTCTGTATGGAAGATTTTAAGCCTGGTCCAAATTTAAAATGTCCAAATTTTACAATTTTTTGCTAATGATAGCTATGTAAAAAAATTTGTGGACAGTAGTTCTAAAGATAAACGCTATAATTCGCCACAAAATTAACTGAATATTACTCTTCTCGATCCAATGTATATCTGTTTATAATTCTTTCATTGTTTCTCACTTCACTATTAGCTCTACCAACAGCTAGCTAGATGCGCTTTGGAATATCCAACAACAAAATCCGACTTACAATGTAAAAATACCATATAAAAATATTGCAAAATAAATTAACAAACGTATACCAATGAAGTTTAAAAGTTCGCTACGACGATTATCAAGCTTCACGAAGTCCACGCGATTCTCACCTACATGTTAGTCCTGGATCGTTCTGCCGTACAGTTTTCATTTTACACCAGTTGCCTACACCAGAGAAATACACTAGAGAAATTCTTGCCCAGTCAGATGGGCAGCTTACACCAGCACAACTGGTGTAAATAGTGAAGCCGGCACCGACGCGGGAAATCAAATATTTTGCAGGACGAAAGAGCGGCGATTGGTATTTTCTAATAGAAACAAGACCATCGAACCCAGGCGCGGAGAGTGAGGACTGCGAAAACCAGCTTTACATGCCGAAGGCGTGCGCACGGGTGCTACCCTGCTTTGTTTAGACTTCGGGCGTAAAATTGAAAGAAAAAACAGGCTTACAGAGATACACCTTATCTTTTTGAAGACAAATTTTCACTGGTGTATTTACACCAGTACACCATAGCTAAATCCGCACCCTGCAACTATCAAGGTTACTTTCAACCATTTAAGGAAAAAATATTCGCTTCGACGATTGATAGTTGGCCTACCCCACTGTCAAAGTACAGTCGACGCTCATTATCTCGAACCTCCGTTATCTCGAACTTTCTCTATGTCGAACTTTTTCTTCGGTCCCTTGAGTTCTGTAAGCAATAGTAGGCAAAAAAACGTTCGGTATCTCGAACCTCCGTTATCTCGAACTTTCACTATCTCGAACTTTTTTCTCAGTCCCTTGGACTGATTTACGCTCGTTATCTCGAACTCTTGAAGAGGAATTTTGAAAAAAGAAGACCTTGCACTGCTTGTTTTAAAGTCACAAAATGTTGCAATAAAAAGAAGACATTCCATTGTAAAACAGGTAGATTTTGCAATGTTTTTTTTGTGATTTCCTTTGTCAGAATGCCACCGAAAAGAAAGCTCGTTGTAAAAACTTTGGCAGAAAAATGCCAAGCATTAAAAGAATTGGAAAAAGGTATTCCAAATAAAGATATCGCAAGGTGTCATAAGATGTCTTAAGTCTCTTTATCGCCAAAAATTGGTCAACATGATGATTCAAAACCTAGAAAAAGGCAAAGATCTTCCAAAAGTTTCAATTCTGCGTGCTCTTCAAATACTTGTTTCGTCGTGGGACAAAGTGAAGAAAGAAACCATCGTAAATTGCTTCAAGAAATCAAAGATTTCCAAGAAAGCTCAACAGAATGCAACTGATGATATTGATGATCCATTTAAACAACTGGAGAAAGATCTCACACAACTGCGTGCCATTGACGATACCATTATTCCTGCTGATCTCTCGGCCCGTGATGTTGTCGATATTGACCAAGATTTGACCACAATCGAAAATCCCGTGACTGATGAAGAAATCCTTGAGTCGGTACGGCCAAGTACAGATGAGAATGACGAGGAGCATGATGAAAATGCCGATGTCATCGAGGTGTTTGATGAGCCAGTGAGCAAGCCAACAAAATCAGAAATAAACACTGCAGTGGAGACTTTACAAAATGCTTGTCTATTCACTGATGATGGAAATGACATGCAACGCCTCCTGCTTCGCTTTGAAGATTTGTTTCTTAAAAGTGAAATGAAAAACAAGAAGCAACCTAGTATTTTGAGCTTTTTCGATCAAAAATAATGTATGTAATTGTAATCAACAATAAGTATACATGTACGCAAAATGCTGTTTTCTTTATTATCCATTTCCCTTTCTTGACCAAACAGTTCCTTCAAGTACCCTTAATTCAGGTGAATTTTAATTTTAAAAACTTGCCCACAGATACTTATGACCGAACTACTGACCCTTGCCCTTTTCTGAAAATTTCAAAAAATTTCGAAAAACTCGTTATCTCGAACTTTTCATGAAATACGCTCGTTATGTCGAACCTCCGCTATCTCGAACGCTCGCTATCTCGAACTTTTCTTTCGGTCCCTTGGGAGTTCGAGATAACGAGCGTCGACTGTAATACTTTTTGCAGCGTACTGGCTACAGCGTACTGGCCAAGTGATACAGTTAGGCCATTTCGAGAAATAGTTTTGAAAAATTATGATGTTCACGATCGTACATGATTTGTGTGTTTGAAAATATTTTTCTATTGTTGTTGTTTATTAAAAAGCGTGTATGTGGTTTTTTTGACTTAGGATTTTCGTCTTTTTTAAAGAGCTCTTGGAACGAGATTGGTATCTCTTATACATAATGGTGTAAAAAAATGTCAAAACCTAGTAGTAATTACCGACTTTCATACAGCGCAGTCTGGGCACTAGTAAAGCGCTTGTAGGAACAATTTTTTTCATAATGGTTGCAGAACAAGAAGAAAACAACAGCATTAAGCAGGAAATTTTACCTTCTGTTTTATAATATCGATAAATACAACAATGTCAATTAAAAATAAAGAAGAGTGTTTAACCTGGTTTGTTGAGCGTAGTCTATCCACAATTGGCTGTTACCATGAATTACAAATCTGGGTTGACTGGTTTAGTTTATATCCATCATTAGCTGAGAAATTGACAAATAAGACAGAAAGGAATTACCAGTTTCCCACTAGTCTTAGCCCTTTTGATATTCCTTAAAAAACAGCTCCATGGGACCCAAGTGAAGGCTTGTACCCAAAAGTGACTTCCTCAATATTTCAACTTTATGTTTCCAAGAAACGAGAGGGAAGTATAGGGCAACAGCTAAAGGCTTATACAATGCTTACCAGCCGAAAAAATTGTATCAGTAAAATCCCTCAACAATTCAGAGGAAGATGTTTTTGTCAAGACATTAGTGAAAAATCTTATGGCAAAGATGCTAGACCAGCAGTTATTCAAAGATGCTAGACCAGCAGTTATTCAAAGATGCTAGACCAGCAGTTATTCAAAGATGCTAGACCAGCAGTTATTCAAAGATGCTAGACCAGCAGTTATTCAAAGATGATAGACCAGCAGTTATTCAAAGATGCTAGACCATCAGTTATTCAAAGATGCTAGACCAGCAGTTATTCAAAGATGCTAGACCAGCAGTTATTCAAAGATGCTAGACCAGCAGTTATTCTTTTTCATTGTGGTGTTCTCCTTTAAGCCCATTGTGAATGCCCAGTTGGAGTTTGCGGTTTAGTTGTCACGTACTAGCTTTGTTGCTTTGTTTAAAACATTACCACACAAGTAAAGAAAAAGTACTGACATTGACATGTACTGAGCAGTTACAAAAGTGGCATCGAAGAACAAAGAAAGGGATCAATTCCCATGATTACGTGAGATTAAACTGAAATCAGCAAGAACACGGTCAGATAAGATTAGCGATGCTTCAATAAGCCCTGCTGATCCTGAAAATTCATCTTTTAAACGTGACGTAATTAAAATGAAAAACAGAATAAAGGAAAAAAAGCCATTTGAACAACATTGCTATGAAGTCTTACATCAATCTTCCATAAACTCATCCCTCAAAGAACATCTAGAATTTAAATACACTACACTTTCTGCAATAAGTTTAGCTGACAATGATTACACTGTTAATAACACTTATGATAGCAGTATTATCCAAATTCCAACTACAAAAACTGTAAGTATTCAAGAAAGTATTGACCGTGCAATTGATAACAATAAAAATATTTTAACAAAATGTCAAAGTAAATCTCCTAACAATACTAATTATAAGAACATTTTACATAGTACTCAGCAACAGTTAAAACAAAATAAAAATAACATTGAGATCCAACTCACAAGTACAAAGCCAATTCATCCAACCATAAATTCCAATTATGTTAATGTTAAACAGAATACAGATGAATGGCTGTCACTTAGAAAAAATGAACAGGTAGTCGTTAGCCTGCATTACTTGGTTTGTTTGACACATATTGGAAATTGATAAAGGAAGGTTTACAAGAGAGTGATCTATTAAATACAAACTTTAAAAATTTTGTTAGAGGTCACCAGTATGAAGATGAGGCACTGACCTTTTTTAACAACGAAACTAAATCACAGACAATTACCTGTGGATTTTTCAATCATCCATCAGATAAATTTATGGTGCTAGTCCTGATGGACTAATTTGTCCTGGTTTTCTGTTGGAAATTAAAACAAGAGCAGCAAATTCAGAAGGTCCTTTAGAGTCTATTAGAAAAAGTCCCGGTTACTTTATTCAAACTCAGTTACAAATGGAATGCACATCAACTGATTTTTGTATATTAATGTCATATCATCCAGAATCAAAGTCCGCAAATTACTTTATGATTAAGAGAAACAATCTTTTATGGTCAATAATTAAAAGTGTTACCACAAGCATTATTAAAATGTTTCAATTACGATATGGTCTCATAAAAAAGAGCGAGAATATTTAGAGTTAGAAAAAAAGATTTTTTGCAGAGTCCCAGGATTTGAAATACACATATTTATAAATATATATATAGAGAGAAAGCAAAATATATATAGACAGCAATTATAGTATATAACTGAGATAGATAGTTAGTTATATATTTAGTTAATATGTTTTAGGACCTATTGGTGGCATAGTTAAATTTACTAAATGACACAACACTAGCCATGTGGATGATAATAGATCCATTCTTTGTAATGGCCAAACTGAGTTTAGAATTGTCCAGTCCCTCACTCTACCAATAAAACGTTCAACATGAATTCTTGTGGAAGCAATATCGAAATTTGAAGCCACTTCAGAATCACAAAACTGGGCATTACTTTTCTGCACTGGCCGATTTAAATAAACACCTTTAGCTAAACATTAGTTTTGAATAATAAATCCTCTGTCAGCCATTAGCTCATGTCCTTCTTTGATGCATGCGAGAACCCCAGTTTTTTCCGTAATGACACTGTCAGAGATTGAAACACCATGGACAGATATCCCAATGCTTTTCCAGTAACTGTATTTTTGTAATGAGAAAGCATTAATATATAAAGATCAAAATTTGTTGCATGCTGAAATTTAAATTCAGTACAATCTAGGACCATGTCAGTTAAAACATGAATAGTGTTTATAAAGATTTCAGGCGTTTTTTTCAAAAGAAATCCATCAACAGGCTTGAGGTCAAGTTCATTAAAAATGTTGTCTAGAAAAACTATCCATCCAACGAATATACGATGCACAGTACTGTCACTGCAGTTAAGCAGGTGTGTACCGAGAGGAAGTGAATGTCTGCATATGGTCAAAACTGAAAAGACTTCTGTAGCTTTGTCAAATGATCTACTCCCACCTCCTTTACAACTGGGATATTCAATAATGGACGTATATGGTTCAACAACTTTAAATAACACTTTAAATTTTTCTATAGTAAGTCCACATAAGTATTGAAAATTAGATTGTAGCAAAAGATTCGAATAGGTGAATCTTTTCTTTAATTCGATAGAATAAAATGTTTTCAGTTTATCATTTTCTTTATTTTATTGACACATAGACTGTTTAGCATATTTCAATTTTGTCTTCAGTGATTTATTCTCTGTGTGTAAAATGTTAATTTTATTATTAGCTTCATTTAGCTGTTTCTTCAGTTCTGTTATTTCATTGTTAGAAGTTGAAAGCTTAAAAATTAACTGTTGATATGGAAGGATTTCTAACAGTTGGTTGCTTTCTTGACGAATGTGCTGAATTTTCTTTTCTTGCTATTTCTAATTTGCGTTTGATGGAATTATAGCGGCTTTTTTCGGCAGATGTTGGTTGGTTAATAGATTTGTACCTTGCCGTAGCTTTTTCAAATTTACTTTCTAATAATGATATTTGTGAATATGGTACAACAATATTAGGTATACAATATTAGGTACAACAATATTGGGTATATCAGCGGTATTTTTTCTTATTCCTCCATTCCAATGTTCGCAACACATATGGCCATTCTTCCAATTTATACCATCGGTTTTTAGCACTGTACGATACTTCATCTGTAATGTTGGTCTCTAGGCAGACGATAAAACTTTATTGGCTCACCATTTGCTGTTTTTGAGCGAAAATTGTTAGAACAAAGGGCGGATGAGCAAAAACCATTTGACCATTATTGTGTGACAAATTCTTGATCACAGGAGAACTTGATAATTAGTATTTAATGGTAAAATGTTAACTTGCTGAAGAGAAATAGACCAGTATAGAATAGTATGTATTGACACTTGTCTGAATATTTCTAACTACTTTTGCCTCACGAAAACACATTTTCAATATATTTTTACAGCGGGACAATCGAGACCTTCAAAATACCCCAAAAATTTGTCCCTCCAAGTTCTTTACTAGTACCCAGACCGCGCTGTATTAAATTCAGTAATGTAATAGTCCCTTTGTTCCGGAATTTTACTTAACATTTAATTTAGTTTCTTATAACATATATTTCAATAACTATATACAGCTTTTTTCTTTAGATATTTTGAAGGATGCTTATCGAAGGAACTTTTGTCGTATCTATTTAGTATATCGTTATTGCTCTTTACACTGCTCACGTTGGTTTGTTACCCGACAATATGGGCGAGAACGCGACGGGATATTGTTATATTGAATGCATTTGTTATTGACGCTCTGTTCTCTTTATGCATAATACTTTTGTTTGCTGACGCAAAGGGCGAAAAAATATTCACAAACATGTATGTATTTCTTTCTTTGATGTCATGGGCAAACCGTTCTCTCATTGCAATTAACAGATACATCGTAATCACGTATCCACTTCACTACGAATCGATACTTAACCGTTCCACATTGATCGGGTTGGTTATTTTACTTTGGATATCAACTTCTACTTTAGCTGTTTTATCATATCTGTTCAGCAACTCATGGTTGCCACCATCACGCGACATCTTTCTCATGTTTTTTGCGCCTTGGTTGAGGAGAGAATTTCTTATCGCAGTTGTTGTGATGCATGGTATATTTATGGTCTTGGTAAACGTTATGGAGTTTTTGTCGTGGCGAACAGATATGGGTTTTCAAAGCAAAGTTTTCTCCACAATCATTGGACGAATGAAAACCTTCTTCCGAAATCCATACCGTATTGTGTAGCTCGCTATATCTCATAAACAGTCTGACTATAACTAGCTGGCTAGCTACTTTACCTAGCTAAGGTAGAACCACAATGTTGTTGATAATAATCACCACTTAAACAATTTAAACAAATTCTTGATCACAGGAGAACTTGATAATTAGTATTTAATGGTAAAATGTTAACTTGCTGAAGAGAAATAGACCAGTATAGAATAGTATGTATTGACACTTGTCTGAATATTTCTAACTACTTTTGCCTCACGAAAACACATTTTCAATATATTTTACAGCGGGACATCGAGACCTTCAAAATACCCCAAAAATTTGTCCCTCCAAGTTCTTTACTAGTACCCAGACCGCGCTGTATTAAATTCAGTAATGTAATAGTCCCTTTGTTCCGGAATTTTACTTAACATTTAATTTAGTTTTCTTATAACATATATTTCAATAACTATATACAGCTTTTTTCTTTAGATATTTTGAAGGATGCTTATCGAAGGAACTTTTGTCGTATCTATTAGTATATCGTTATTGCTCTTTACACTGCTCGCGTGGTTTGTTACCCGACAATATTGGCGAGAACGCGACGGGATATTGTTATATGATGCATTTGTTATTGACGCTCTGTTCTCTTTATGCATAATACTTTTGTTTGCTGACACAAAGGGCGAAAAAATATTCACAAACATGTATGTATTTCTTTCTTTGATGTCATGGGCAAACCGTTCTCTCATTGCAATTAACAGATACATCGTAATCACGTATCCACTTCACTACGAATCGATACTTAGCCGTTCCACATTGATCGGGTTGGTTATTTTACTTTGGATATCAACTTCTACTTTAGCTGTTTTATCATATCTGTTCAGCAACTCATGGTTGCCACCATCACGCGACATCTTTCTCATGTTTTTTGCGCCTTGGTTGAGGAGAGAATTTCTTATCGCAGTTGTTGTGATGCATGGTATATTTATGGTCTTGGTAAACGTTATGGAGTTTTTGTCGTGGCGAACAGATATGGGTTTTCAGAGCAAAGTTTTCTCCACAATCATTGGACGAATGAAAACCTTCTACCGAAATCCATACCGGTCTTTTGATATCAATGTACAAATAGATGACAGTGAAGCACGAGGACGTAAGTGTATAGGAACTACGAACTGGATACTTCTCCTGGTGCACATTTTAATCATCACACCATTTCTTGGTACGCTGTCACACTTTGTGATCACAGGCACTGACGTGTTCGAGGAAGCCCACTTCAAAGTGGTATGTACATTGTCAAACGTTTTAATGGCGTTTAAACCGCTGATAACTATTTTTGAAAACTTACAGATGGAAGACGCTAAGGCGCTGAAACACTCGCTGATTCAAGTTTGCTGTAGGAAGAATCAAGTGGATTCGCCGCTTCACTTAACTCAAGTGACGTCAGAGCTGCAAGATCCTAGTCTTCTTGGGTTTAGTCCGGAGTTCGGAAGGATGACTACTGAGCATAGGGAAGAGATTCTTCAGTTGAGGCGGGAATGTCTAGAGTTTCGAAAGAAACGTTTGAGGTCATCCAATCATTCCGAGTGCCCTTTATTTATGGAAACAGTTCTTTAGGCATATTTGAGATCTCCAGATGACTTTTCATTTTGAGAAAATTTCTTTTTAAGAATATTTATTTTTGTAAACGCTTTTTATGTTTAAATTTTGGATCTAAACAGTTGGTGTTGGTAGGGATGGACAGGTGTTGATTTTTTCACGCCCGCCAATAACTTTAATATAGAAAACTTCGTTACTAAAACTTGATAGGTATACTGTTACTTCGCTATGGCATCACATTCTTTTTAGAATAAGCAAAATTACCTTTTTACAGGCGTAATACAAAGGAGTGTGCATATATTTTGCGATAGGGCAGGTAAACCAAGTGTATGTTAAAGAAATAATTTTGTTTGCCATGTTGAAGGCGTAACCACGCCTCTACTTTCTCCAGGAAAGGCACAGCTTTAATATATTAGAGAAATGGTTTACAAATTTTCAAACGTGCACAAAATCCACCCCTGGCTACTCAGCCACCCGGCCACGTGTTAATCCTGCATGTTTTTCTTATAATAACATGTTTGGCAGAGTTATACATTTATACAATTTTTACGGTTATACAATTTTGTTGAGTATTTTGTTTCAGCTACATTATGCGGCTCTTTTTGTTAGAATTTTGTTTAGGTCTATGATTAGATATGATTTTATAGGATGCTATGCTCATAGCGGATTTAATGCACCGCATTTGTTTTTATTTCTTTAAACCATTTTCTCACAGTGGATATGTTAAGAACTATAGTGAGCTAGGATGTGGAATGGATCCGAGCACCCACGAAGCAAAAGTGTTCCTACGCCCTGTTTATATTAGGATCACTTAGATTCAAGCAGATATTTATAAATAACACATTAAGAACAAAATATATCTTCGTCTTATAATCTACAACGTGCAACTCAAACTCAAAACGATAACTCTTGGTTAATATTCCCACACTAATCAGATGTAAAAATTGAAAGGTGTTAAATCCAAGTAAAGTGGTTGAGAAGCTACTTAAAGTCAGTGAAAATGGTTTCTATGGGCGTTGTTATGTAGGTTTTTTTTACTCGTTGCGAAAAATTCTGGATTGTACAATGTAAACCAAAATTTATCATAAGCATTACTAGCCGCCGTATGCTAAGATAAATTTGGTGTTTGAAACAGGTTGAAGGCAATACGTGAAATTTGGTTAAATCTAAAGATAAAATTTTGCGTAAGCGACTATTTTTTTTCTGCTTCAAAATTTTGACCAACTTTTTTGTAACCGATGAGGTACGTAAAAGCCGGTTTCCACGAAGCAGCATTTTGTGTCCAGTCGTAAAAAACGTCGTGACTTTTTGGTCTATGCATGTCAGAATAATTACGCTCAGCTCGCGCCTTTGAATCTGCTTAAGCAATTACAAAAAGAGCTGAACAGGCTCTACGTTTTTCGAGCTACATTTTAGGCTTTAACTTTTTTATTAGCTTTAACTTTGTTTTTATTTTAAATTTTACCCAAAATGAAATGAAAGCATGTCAAATAAACAACCTCTTTTTGACATCGGGGCCGGCGGCGAAAAAAACCCTGGTACGGGCTGGTGAGTTCTGTAATGCGATTGGCCTACATCCGACATAGATAATTTTTCGTGCGTAATATATGCAAATATATGCAACGATTAACTATAAAGATGGCGGATTTTGTTACAGAAACATTGAAAGATAAGAAGATTCCTGGCTTTGAGAAATTATTAAAAAGGTTGACTAAAAAACGGTGAGCCAAACAGTAAATATTTTTATAAAAGATGTTATTTTGACAGATTTCCATTGTTAACATTTTGAATGAAAACAAGAAGCCCTGCGGCTTAAAGATTTCCGCCATTAGCATTAATCGGAGAAATAATCTGGGTGGAACAAAATCATTGAAAATTCTAAAATTTTAAAATTCAATTCTCGATTATCATAGCTGACTTAAATTACATACACTTATTTTCTCTATAAGAACAATTTTATAAGAGCAACAATAAGGCTAAAAATTGTTGAACAATATTAGCGAAATAAGAAATATGACAAGGCTGAAAATTTATTGATTTTTTCTTTGAACGCAGAATTTTTCACAGAATCAACTAATAGATTTCAGGTCTCGAAAATTTGTAATATACTGTAAAATTCCAGGCCCAACAAGTAAAAAACTAAGAACATTAAGCCAAATTTTCTGATTCTTATAAAAAAGTGTATATATATACAATACAACTGAATAAATAAAACATTAAAATTACAGATTACAGATTTTACAGATAGTAATATTTAAAAAAAAAAAAAATTCGTTAACTCAATAACTTCGAAATTCTGGAAATTCCATGATAAAAGACTTGTTATATAAGATTGGTGATTTAAATATAATAACTTCTGAAATCACCAAGTATATATATAGTTTAATATTTCATTAGTTCAGCAATTAGCATTTGAATGTTTCAGTATTTAGGCGTTCAAAACTTTACTCTATCGCTCAATATTTTTTTAAAATGTTGATGGTCGATGTTTTGATAACGGCCGATTTGAAAAAGAGAACATTTAGATAATGAGGAGCTACAATACAATTTCATTACAAACTGAATTAATGACAGGTTGTTATTCAATTACTGTCTCTCTATAAGGCAATGCTTTAATTATTGGAAGAGGGCATTTATCAACAAGAGACAAACCGATGCAAAAACTGTATTTTTTCACTTCAGCAAAAAAGGAAACAATGTTTAGTGAGAAAACAGAAAATATAGGGGAGACGTCCTTACCAAACTTGCCCCACTTATCGTCTATACGCCTTTAGGCGTTACACAAAAATAAGTCTGGTTAGTGTCCTCCAACCAAAGGTCATTGAAAAAAGATGCTTTTTTTTATTCGAGTGTCAGAATTTCTAGGAAATAATAAGAAAAGTGTAAAGTTCAATCAATTTTAGCATTTCAAAAAAAATTAAAATGAAATTGCACCTACTCGCAACAGTGAAGAGTGGGGAATATGTAAGGGTGATGGTGACCCAAGTAGAAGTTGCATGATCAATTGGGCTGATTGTGACACATGCAAAATGTGGGGCCATTTGACGTGCACCTTCGAAGAAAGAATTGGTGCTAGTGCAGTATATAAAAATATGTAAAGAAAGAGAGTTCAAGGAGGTTACTTGTATTTTTTTTATAAGAACCTCATTTCTAAGATTCTAAAGCTTAAATTATATTAATGCGCAAGCGCAATTTCTTTTTTGTTTCGATGACCAAGTAATAAGAAAGTGAAAATCGTTTCTACTTATTTTTACGCCTGACCTCTCTCACATAATAAAAGGGAGGAATCTTTATCTCGCGCACTCATGAAAGAACCTTATCGGCCCTTTTTATACCAGTGTTAATTTTTGCAAGGTGATGGGTGTTACACCAAATTTCTCGAGGGGCAGAATTAGGCCGGCGTAAAAAGGGCAGACGAAAAAGGCGTCAATAAGGTGTTGAGTGGATGATCAAACATTTCGAAAAAAATGCATCTTTTTTTTGCCGACCGAGCGAACCTCTTTTGGACCCTCAAAAGGACATTAGCCAAACATTTTTTCGAGTCACGCCTTAACTCTTCGAAGACATATATACATACATATATATACCTTAACCGAAAAAAAGAAAGAAAATGAGGTGTTATATTGTACTTTTAACATTTTAAAACTGCCACGTCTTATCGTCTGGAAGGTTAATATACATACATGCATACTTCCGGCATATAGCTGATAAACATGACAATTTTGGTAAAGACATCTTCCCTCTTAGATACACTCTATTTGTTGCCGATCCTTTAAAATGACGTCAGCCAAAGTCAGAAAATAAATAGCAATATATCGTTAAAAACACGTGGGTGAAAATGCCATGATGAAGCATCCAGAACTAAAAAGGACTCAATAATGAAAACCAATTGTCAACTTCCCCTACCCTAAACTTACAATTTTATATTACTAAAAGCAGGTAGACAGGGCTAGCCACATAGGTCACCGTTTTCTGCTTTTAACTAGCTAGACTAATTCTAAAATTACATTAGTAGGGTAGCTAGCTATATACTTTTGACTAACAACACTCCATGGCAGGATTTGGATAACAAATCAACAAGTTACTCGTTTTCTTGTTGGTGATTTATATATATACAGCTAGTTATATGAATGCTGGGTAAACAGACAGCAGTAAGTAAAAATAACCTAGCGATTAACAGCAGAACAAATTTTCTAGCAAATCGGCAACTTTTCCAATAGCCTGGATACCATCAACTTCGAGGCATCCAGGCTCTGGGCTGTCTCTATCTATCTCTCTATCTCCCCAGGCGATTTTAAAGATTCCGCCTCCCACCGGCGGAAATCAATAAAGGTTCTTTTTAAAGCTTTACAAAAAGCATGAATTTTGGCCATTTAGCTGGATGAGAAAAAACATGTAGCTAGCTAGCTAGATATCTTGCTAACATGTAGATAGACCCTAATAAGCCCTTACTAAATAAAAATAAATCTTATTTTTTATTCATTTTTCTACTTAAAAAACCAAGTGCTCTTCTAAAAGTGTAGTTTTAGTCAGACCAGCTAAATGCATCTTCCAATTTTAAACAACTGATGTGACTAGGCTATTTTGTTATGTAACAGATAATTTTTATGTATGACAATTATTTTTAGTTATTTTAGTGTATGATCTACATCTTGAATTTGTTTCTTCCCTCTGGACTTACACAAAAGTACCAAAAATGTCATCCAAAAATGTCATTTTTGTGTGCTAAATATATGGCCGTGTTATATCTTTTTCTTATATTAGAGCACTAGTTTGCCTAATTATCTGTTACATAAAGGTTTATGGTACTATGAAAATGAATATGGTACTATGGAAATGAATAGTAGACAAGGTCTTAAAATTCGAAATATGACGTAACAAGGGGGGGGGGTGGGTGGATGGTACTCAGATTTGTTACAATTAGTTACAAGGGGTGGGAGGTAGTAAAAAATGGCTAATTTGGGTGTTACGTAATTATTGAATGCCCCCCCCCCCCTAGCTATACAATATATAACACATTTAAGTGATAGTAGATTAATCTCTCTCTTGGGTCAGGAATTAAATTGACAAGGCCTTTATTGCTCACAAGTTTCTTAGCTGCTCGTTTTTAGCACCTAGCACCTTTATTTTACCAACACAATTCGGGAAATGTGAACCAGACCTTGACCCTTCGGATCATGTTCATCAGTAGTGAATTTATCATGCTAATTATATTGCTGTTTCAACGCAGTAGCTATATATTGCTAATAGGAAAACCTTCACCATAGTTCAAACGGGAAAGTTGCTAGCTGAAGGAAGGGAAGGGGTCGTAGCATAGCATAGCGTACATATAAGGACTGAGATTGCTAAGCAATATGCTAATTTTGACCCAATTTTAAGCCTAATATTATTAACTGGATTGCTTATAAAAAATTATTCAGCCAACATTTATAAGTCATTGAAAACATATTTTATACTTAACTAACCAGCTATCTAAGCTATATGATAATTGATATGATAATTGATAAATAATGCTTTTTAAAAGATTTAATCACTATAAAATATAGTTTCAGGGTAACAAATAATAACTTGGTTTGAAATAAAACTGTCTAAATTCAAGCTTTGAAAACATAAACAACCAAGATCAATCGTCCTCACTATGTGCAAGTTAAGAACGAGGACTCGATCAAGTTGCTTTTACTAGCCGCAGAAACTGTAACAGCGAGACAAACTAATTAATTATTTATAGTAACCAATATACTGGTTATGAAAAGTAGCCTGTACCAGGGTCTTGTTTAGCCGTCAGGTAAGCGCTAACGGCTTTGACATAGGCAAAGAAGCCTCGGGACGAGGATGGTCAAATAAATAGAAATATGCAAAAAAATAAGCCAATGATAATCCACATATACATTGTTTTTTGTAGACGTAAAAAAATACGTAAGTGATCTAAAACACGAATCAGTGTGGAAATGTAAAACATCAACCTTTTTTTAGAGTTATTTAGACATGAGTATAATGACGACAATGTCACATGTTTTTTACGAATCTATGAAGCATTGTGTTGTTTATATCTGCGTCATATAAATATTATGTAAGCTTAAATTTTGACGCAAAGAATATCTTCTGTTTCGTCAGTCATGTTTTACAACAGCATATGAGGAAAAAATAGCAAAATAGAAAAGGTCTTGGCATATGCGATAAAAGTAGGGCGCTTTTTACGGCTGGGCGCAAAATGCTGCTGTATGAAAACCGGCCTTAAAACACACTTTGTAACACGTTCAGAAGCGATAAGGCGATGAATGAGGGTCTATCAATTATTTATGACATCTCATCCGTCAAAATTCCAAGTCATACGTAATCCATAAAAATTACATTATAATCTTTGAAAACGCGACTAGGATTCCATTATTCCATCACACGCTTTTTCTTTTATACGAATATGCTATATGAAAATATTAGGCTAGGATTTTAGGTTAAAAATAATTGTTTAAAACAATAGATAAATAAGAATAATGACCAGCCTGGTTAGAATTTTAATATTATTAAAATAATTTGTAGAAGTAGAATTGTTATATGTTTTTAAAAACAAATTTTTTAGAATTAATTCACATGACTTGTAGTCTCGAACTTCTAAATTACCAGTTTTACAATCTGTGAACATAAAATGCATAATTCATGTCCTTATAATTTAATAGAAAGATATAGAAAGTTGAATATAAATTGAAAATATATAGGTCCTCATATGCTTAAACAAAAGTAATTGAGAGGTTACAGATAGCGCTGTACTTCAAGAAAAAATCGAGAGCAAAATAGAAGAGGGTATGAATATGGTATTATTACTAATAATTCAACGATCTTCCATATTTTTTGATTTCAACAATAATGTAGATTTTTTGTTAATTTATTAATTACCGAAGCATCTGTGCAGTAGATACGAAAGTTGCAACGTTTTTTGGTCCAAAAGCCAAATAATGTTTAAAAACATGTTAGACAAATACTTTCGTAGCTAAATAAATGGTTTGGGGAGATGTTTTGCTATTTTTGTGCATTTATTGCGCTCATTTGTTCTCCTATTGCAACGCCATCAAAACAGCAAACGAGTAATTCCACCTTTTTGAGGTAATACTGTTTACTTATGAGATTCCAAAAATAATAACATAATATATATTTTGATATGAAAACTAAAAAAACGAAAACTGATAAAGTTCTATCAGAAATAACTCAAAATAAATATCTCAAGACAATTATTATTGATATTATTTCCACAGGACAGCCTCTTCAGTTCCTACTGTTACTGCTTACAACGAGTGCTCTGCGAAGGGGGTCCTATAAGGAACTATATTTGTATGCATATTCTTAAATTTAAAAAAAAAAACGGATTTGGTGACTCAAAAATGTATTTAAATTTATTATCAAAACAAGAAACAGTTCCTTCTTGGAAAATCACTTACGCGTTTAATGTTGTTGTTTTGAAAAATTTTTGTGACAACTATTTATAGTAACCAGTTTGTCGGTCTTTTCATAGCTTTAAAATTTAAAATAAAATTAATTTGATTTCATTCAATAATCTTTGAGACCTTTAGTATTTAATTAATTTATTTATTTAAATGAATTTTTTCTTTTCTTCTCTTTTATTTAAAAGTATTTTAATTGAACATCTAATGTCCTAGTTTGATCGGTCTATCCACCCATCTCAGTTGCCCCTTTTTGATAATTTGCAATTCCTGTTTAGTTAAATCTAAAATTTATAAATTTCTCTTCAAACGTACAAAAATTTACCAGAAGTACGATTTAGCGAAAATGTTCCAACTCTTATGTTTAAGACTCATTCACATGTTAATTTCGCCACTAGCCTCGTTTTCATCGTAGACATAATTATGCTACATCTCTCATCCTTTATATAAATTAATAATGATAATATTTTTGAAGAGGAGAGATGAAACATATTGCATTCACATTGAGACTAAAAAAAAAGAAATACGTTTTTGCTATTGTTGTTCGATTTGAATATGATAATTTTTTATGCCGTTGAATTTTTTCCGAAAAGTTAATTAAACGAGATATTTTAAGAAAGAATGAAACATCATGCGAAGAAGGAGACACATCGATTTAGGAGGTAAGGTTTTTTTCAAAAGTTATAACGTTTAATTAACAATCCAGTTTATTTTTGATCAATTTTTTGTCATTTCATCATATGTGATATAAAAACATAGCGATAAGTATAGTTAGTATCGGTTATAGTTCTTCGTGTTTTACTCGCAACATATATTCTTAAACCACGGCTATCCGCAGTTTGCGGAGAACAAGTAATGGTAGGATTATATCCACCCCACCTCCTACCCTCTCCCCCTCTTTAACACAACCTTAACTTCTATGAAAAGATAGTCAATCCAAATGTCTAGTTAAGATATGCAGTGATTCTTTTTTACGACGATTTAATATAGGATTACAATATATGATCCAAGAACAGTATTTAACTGTTCAGTTTTCTTGAAAGAAAAACTTTCGTGTTTACTTTAGACTCCTCCTTTTTGGTTCGTTCTTTGTTTTAAATATTTTCATTTTTATTCCCATAGCAAGTATCACGAGCCATATATAACATTCACGACATTAATTATAGTCCGTCTTTCCTACCACATTTGTGCATTATTAATGCTTTTTCACAGGTTAGAATATTATATATTATAGAATTATAATCATAAAAACATCGTTGCTAAATTTTTTAGAATATATACAAACATGTAGCTTTGGAAAAGGTCTTTTTCGTATGCAGGTTTTATTAGCTGTTAAATTTGAAGCATGACACAGGCTTAACTACAGGAATATAATACACGGTTTTTTATAAGAAACCACTTTATAAAAACTGACTAGCCGCTTTCCAAAAATTAAGAAACTTTTACTAGTTGTAAAAATGTAAAAATCTTAAATTTCTTTTATGTGCCTCCCATCACCTAATTCGAATGACATTCAGGTATTATTAAACAAGAAATTGGATGAATATCGAGTAGCTACGTTATCCTGATAAATTGAAAGATCAAATGATGAATAAAAGGCAAAAAAGCATTTTTTATTGTATATATGTGGATGAAAGTCTTTTTGTTCTGTCAAAATCATATTTTTGATTGAATATATCTTTTATCTTGGAGGAAAGCTCTTATAGACCCCGTCAAAATTAAGAAACTTATTTTCTAGTAAAATAACCTTAGAATTGAAGAACATTTTACTAAGTCGCCCGCTTGCTCGAGTTTCTAATAAAAAATTACGTGTAAAGTTGTTACTTGGTGTTTTTGTAGCATCTGTTTTACAACATGACAACCTGAGATGTTCACAATTTAAAACTTTTTAAAAACCTTTGTCCAAATAAACATCACGAAACAAAATCTCTTTCATAATTCAAAACAGGTTGGCTACTACTTGAATAATCCATTAGAATTTACTCATTTTCCTACGATCTCATTTAAAAACGTCTAGCAATTAACAATTTCTGTTTTTTCTGCTAAAATCACATAGACTAACCAGAATATCGATATGTTTTATGCGTTGCTTTAGCCACCATGTCAAAAAATAACGTGGCTTTATAAGTGCTACATACCCGGTCACTATTAAATAGCTTTTCTTTTTGTTTAACGTGTAAGAACTTTATATTAGCTACATGTCGAAAATAAAAGTTGGTTGAAGACTGTAAAGGAGTTTATAAGGCGAGGTAAACTATTCTAGTTTAAGTGAAAAAATAAAATAAAAAATTTAATCAGTATATATTATTAAAAAAATCTTTTCTTTCCACATTGAGCGGCGAGATAAAAATCAATTCGTACATTACATGCAATGGATCAACCAACTTTTACACTCCAGTCTTTCTCTTGACAAAAGATAAAACAGAACGAAATAAAGTTTTAACAGGGAAAATAAAAATAAAGAGAAAAAGAAGTTTAGGAAATGATGGAAGCAGGTGCAAAAGGAGAAATACATTTTATTTCGTAGCAAAGCCTAATGGCACTGTAATTGTTAGCGTTGAATTATTCATCATATTTCTAGCTCTGGTTAAATATTTGAAAAAAACTATAAGGAGAAACCTGTTCACGATAGATAAAGAGATAACCTTGTCTTTATACGACGAGCAGAAGTGCTGTTTCAAACTCGTGAGTAATTTCTTGTTGTTTATCATTATTACAATTTTAGTATCTTCTGCAACCCTTTACCATCTCTGTTTCAAAGAAAAAACTAAAAGTGTCTTAACAAATTGAGTTTTTTGGAATTCCATTCCAAAACATTTCAAATAATCCGAAATATTTACAACACGTCCACGATAAACTTTCCTTTAATTTCCTTCTGTTTCTGCCTGCTGTTGCACCAAAAGAATCTTCACTGTCCAATTGTTGTCCAATTGTTGTCTTTCGTTTGATATTTTTGATTTTAATATCTTTCGCTGTATGTATTAAGTTCGACATGGCAATAAGCAAGGTAATACAGGACACAGAGGTCACCCTAGCAGGTACAAAATTTCTTTGCCTGTGTGTCCACAAAAATCGGGTCATTCTAAACTACACACGAAATCTTTAAGCTAAAAATAAAAATACACGATATTTTTTTAAACTTTTGGCGACTTTCGAGCTAGTTAGTATTTTTCGAAATATCTGCACTAATATTACTTTTTTTTTCATAAGCAAACGATTCACTAATGGCTGAGGTTGAGATTTGACGCACAAACTAAGCACCTATGAAGCAACTGGCCAACTTGAATTCCATTTGGAAAAGCGTATCAAAAGCGTGGAGGAGGGGGGTAGAGAGCGAGGGAACGCTGGATCTGATCAGGTAAATTGGCACGGGATATACCAAACACATCAAACTATTCTTGATCTGAATTGGCCCAAACTTGCCCCGCGTTCAATAAGACCTGACTAAGCAAACACGCGCTCTCAATATAAAGCACACTTATTTTGGACTTATCAATATTAATAGAGAACTTTGGACTTTGGTTAGATGTCATCTTAAAACAATGTTAGTAATTAAACCATTTGCAATATTTTTAAAGTATAAAAAAATTATTTAAAAAGCTTCTGACAATGCTGTGTGGCTTAACACCATCATTATGATGAAATGTTGCTTATCTGGCTTACGTATGCTACAAAAGTGGAGCAAAGGATAGTTAAAAGACAGTGAGTGTGCGCTAAAGTTTTGCCAAAGATTTTAGCTTCGTAGGTAACCTAATTTTGCCAAAAATAACGATTTTAAATATTTATTTCAAGAGAAAAAAAAATCATAGTAAACAAATGAAACCACATTTTATAGTGCTCCGCATCGCTAACAAAATAATCTCTAGTTGCATTTTACATTTGGCATTATAAACCAATGTAGCTAGAGCATCTATCATTGATTACGTCATTGTCTTTATCTTCACCTCTGCTCCAAATTCAACATCCTCTCAATTCATGTTACTTAGAACGTACTTGCAAAACAACCTTTGTCGTTCACGTTAATTTGTGATCACTTAAATTTTCGCCGCGTAATATAACGTACATAAATTTCTTTGACTTTTATATATGTTTTTTATATATATATATTTTTTAATATTTTTAATATTTTTTTTCTATTAACTGCTTCTTTTTTTAATATATTATTTCTATTTTCATTTTTATTTATTAACATTGGTCGAGAGATCTGTTTCACTTAGGAGAATTTCTGAACAGACATTATAATATTTTGCAACAAACCTTTACTGAGTGTAAATAAAGCAAAATAGAATTGTTAGAAAATAATAAATGAAGAGTCTTTTTGCACTAGTATTTAATAGAGACCAACTCTATATGTTCTACATTAAATATATTTTTTATGTAAAGATATACTAATGGCCTTCCTTTCCCTTGCAAAAAAACCCTCTTCTTTTTTCTCCATATATGTTCCTTGATGTCAATTCAAAAGAACAACGAAAAATTGCAAGAGTTTCCTCGTTGTTCGAAGTCACTTAAAACAACCAGGTCAAGGTGGGTTCGTGTCTAACTACGGTAGCTTGTACAGCATCGGCTTCCATAAACATAGTGTTGACCAACTGTCTCACAATGGTTGCTGTTACGACTTTATTGGAAACACATTTCCTAAAACAAAGCAACCCAAGAGATGTTGCACAACAAATGTTTTAAAGTTAGAATTTTTTCTGTCGTACAACAGTCGTACAACAGTCGTACAACAGTCGTACAACAGTCGTACAACAGTCACTGCTACCACTTTATTAAAAACACATGTTGTACAACAAAGCGACAGAAGGGATATGAACAAGAAATGTTGCAGAGAAATAATTTTTGCTATTCACTGCAACAATTACGCATAGTAATGGAGATAAGATTTACAATAGCACAGAATGTAGTTATGAGTTCTAAACATACAGAAACATAACATAGTATGTCATGATACAAAGATATATAAATATAGTAATGGTTAGAAAAAAAAATCAAATATCTCCCGTCCCACATGTTCTGTGCGTTTTTAATGCCAAGTAACGGATTGACGGGCCAATTTGAATAGAATATATGAAGCTACTTGTATAAGAGATCGTTAACATCTGAAGAAATCATAGGCCATTGCATTTTTGAGTAGATGTAGCACGTATTAGCGATTAAGCAACCATTTTGAATAAATACGAGCACTAATGCAACATAGCATGACAATGAAAAGACAAACTATATATGATATATTCAGTTAGAAGCTTTTTGAATAATCATTGTTAATTCAGATTGGATTTGCAGACGCTCTGTTCATCACAATTCTATTGTAATCATGTAGACATGTTGACAATGGGTTCATTAATAGCATGTAGGGAGGACAAAATCACTCCGTGTGTAATTCTAATAAAATACAAAAGATAGATGTTCATTATGATAATTCTAATGATACGAGTTCTTAGGCTGTAAAATGGAGTGTAGTATTATATCCTAATCAGATTAGGCTTAAAGTGATAAACATTGGGGGTCAAAGAAAAATTCACTTTGTGGAATCTAGAGTAAGGCAGTTTGAATGCCATATAAAAGTTTGTTTGTTAAATTAAGTTGATATGAGCTACACGATTGGTGCTCGGGAAGATCAGTAAGAAAAATTATTTTCATAAGTTAACCTACTTTTTTAATATTCACATTTTACCTTTCTTTGGTCGGACTATGGGCTATGTTCCAAATCCCCAGAATATAAAAGCTATCACAAGAGAGGTTTATCAACATTTATCTTCAAATTCAAAAGTGCTTGTTCAATTTTGTGACTGGCTATTGGTTATTGGGGCGTGTCAACAGAAGTGTAACCGCTTTATTTTACGTATTTTACTCCCACTAATTTTTTAGGTTTAAAGTTTTACTTTCTTAAAGATGTAAGTCTTAAATGGATCTTGTTAGCTATAAATATAGAGCCATTATTGACATTGATGACAAGTGAGTGCGTCAATAACTCAGGATTAACGTCTGATTAGAATCCGTCTTCGCAGAGTTTTTGTTGTTAATGAAAGATAGTGATGCTACCCAATTCTGAAAGGTAAGGAAGGTCGACAGCTTCAGGTAGTTTAAGTATGTGAAATTCGAAATCAAGAAAGTGAGTCAATCAGAAACAGCTTGTTGTAAACATGGAGCAAAGTCACGTCGTCACCGGCAGGTTAAGAATTCATTTCAAATTAATCAACAACATGTTTTGACTTTTAAAATAAAGAAAAACATTAATAATATATTAATAAACAAAATAGAGGAAAATATGGGAAATATTTCGTAAGGCGGATAATTTTCTACCTTAAGAGCAGATAAGCTGGAAAATTATTCTATAAAGTTAGGAATATTTTTTCAAGAATCATATTTTTCTTTGTATCTCTAACTTAAATCTGAGCATAACGATTAAAAAAAAGTTTGTTTTCAATTTTAAATCTGTGATCATCTTTTCGTTAATTCTTTGGTTAATCATAGCTTAACTAACAAAAAATATGGAATGTCTTTTAATTGACTATATAAAACAAGAATGAGTATAGAATTGTCTTATTTTGTTGAGAATATTAAAATATACGGCTGTTTGGTGACCGGTGTAATGGGAAAGATGACACGAGGTGAGGTTTTACAGTATATAGTCACATTTTCTAACATTAGAAAGAATTAGAAAGATTTTACTTCATAACACAATCTTTTAAGGAAGGAGCTTGTAGTATGAGAACATAAAGTTTGGACATGAAATTTTACAGAATAGTTATGTATCTGAACAGTTTTTTCGGGTAACTTAAAGTTATAAACCAGAATCATATTTAGGTTTTGAAAACCTAAATCTTCAAAGGACTGGCCAGATATTTTGTTATTTGTAAAAACGTCTCTGGAACAGTCTAAGCTTAAGTGGGAAGAAAATCATAGAATTACTTACAGCGCAGTGATTTAACGAAAACGTGTTATATTATCAAATCAAGTGCTTCACATGAAGAGAATGCTTGTCTGTGTTCGGTAAGTTTTTTATCCATAGTTATGTGTATGTCGCTTGAACTAACTGATCTAAATAAAATCATTAGCGTCATGCAAATTAACTAACGTATATTTAATTTGCGACGTTTCAAGAAACAAAAAAAAACATAGAAAACTCAATAGAATACAAAAATAATGCGAGTTTGTGGGCGACACCTGTTAAATTATAGCGTCAACTTCATGAAACAAGGTAGTTATAGTCATGTACTTTTGTCTAAAGTTTGTATACCAACATTTTGTAATTTCCGATAATAAAAATCCAAAATGCGCTAATATTCAGGTTGACAACAAACTCATCTTTCAAACCTAACCAACAAATGCGAAATCGTCAAATCGGAAAAACATATTCAATATAAAATCAACTCATAGACTTCAGAAGCTTTTTATGAAGGATCATTTGCACTCACTGACTCTCGCAACTCATAATAACTATATCTACATTATTTAAAGTTTGAGCTCAAAAAGGAATTAGCTACAAAAATAAACAAAAAACTGTGTAGAAAAGCAGGTGAAATACATAAACAATACTTCAATACCTTTTAGTATTAAAACCCTAAAAGCCCATAACGCCCATAACGCCCATAACGCCGCTAGGAAGGGTGTAAAACAATAAGGCTTGAAAAGCAGACGTATCTTTAGAAAGGATGTCAATAATAGAATAGAGAAATAAGAAAGCATACAGTCATGACGCGAGAAGGAAACCGTAGTTGATTACGTGCATATTAATTATAATTTTTTTTTGTAATGACAATGTCACGTTTTGACTTAGTAAAGAAAGGTATGGAATATGTCGGCATGAGAAGATTATGTCATTTTAATGCCAATACCACCCACCAGAACAAGTACTTATTATTTGTGGTTTACTTGAATACAAAAAGCGTTCTGGGCTGTACTCTACCATATGATTTACTTTGGTTAAGCTATATGATGCTATTCGGATGTACCCTTTCATAAACAAGGTCGCAATGAAAATAAAAATGGATTATCCATTAAATACCGATTAATAGATTTTAATGTCAATTAGATATATTTCGTTCGTCATTTATATAAAGATTTTTTCTTCAATGAACACCGAATTTGACGTGCGCCTTAATCCCATTGGTTGATTAATTAATTAAGTTGAATGAGAAAGGCATCACGTTCCCACCCTCTGTGAAAGGTAAGACATGATTGAGCTTGAAAATCTGTCGCTACCTTTTGATGTCGATTGTGACAAAGAAAGTTAACTTCTCTTCCGTTCTGTCCAAAAATGTTGCATAATTATGTCTTGATCTGAATAAACTACAGTTGAAAACAGATGTTTTTCCTGTTAGGTTCAGGGATTTTATAGCAATGTTAAAACAGTGTCAAATATAAAATTCAAGTCTGTTGTAATTGTATGGAGAGACAATTGATAAAATGTCGCTTTATAAATATAATTAATTCAATTTACAAGTACTATTGCACTGACCATTCTTACAATATTATTTTTTTCCTCATGTGTTGTTTTTTTTTAATTTAATATTTTGTTAAACGAAAAGGGGAAATACGCTATATCTTTTGCAAAATCTAAATCATGGAAAATCTCTTTTCGAAGTTCCTCTTTCGCTCGATCCAAAAATTATTGAACATACCAAATCAAAATGCTTAATTTGATGTAGCTCAATTAGATTTAACGTTAAAACATAAAGATAAATTCAGATCTATACTTATTAGTAAAGCAACTTATAGCTAAACTCCAAGGCTATTGCAGTTTTAGCTATGATGCAATATAACGTAGGTGATAAACATCTAAATGAAATAAAAGAATTGAATGTTTAAACAAATATAAATCTTGAAGTTAGATAAACTATTAGAAAATATAGAAAGAGCAATTTGAAAAACAAACAATATAAAGAATATTCCTGATAACGTTTTATCACGATGTTTTGGAGCATCGCAGCTAAAAACGCAATTTTATACTGCTGGTTCTTAGAGGTTGGCGATTGAAAATGAAGTTTTTAGAAATCGAATCTAAAGAAGAAATATCAGTAGAAATTCCGTGATCATTACAATGCATTCTGAGAGAATTTTACATAGTTGGAAAGAAATCACAGAAAAGTTCTTTCTAAAATATTAACGAAAGTGTCGTTAAATTCCTGTCCAGAGAATTAATATCAACCCTTGAAAGTCCCCTCAAAAGTGCAAGCATTTGACATAACAATTTTTTTTTTCCAAACCATATCCTTATGAGCTCATTGTTTGCTCTATCCCAACTTTAACTGAATATCTAAAAAATAAATAAACTCTTTTTTCTTTCGATACCCCATATGCCTTTGCCTGCAATAAAAATATTACAATCCCGGTTTAAAAGTGCTTTCAAAAAAGAATTGGGAAAAATTAACTTCAGGTTCTTTGAATGTGAAACCTAAAATGGCAACAATTTGTTTTCTGTCACATTGATAAATATTGTTTATAACTATTTCTTAGCTGAGGCGTGCCTGAAAATGCAAGTCCTGTCCTTGACGCGTCATAAAATTAACTCTGTTTAGGGGACCAGCAATACATAGGTAATTCACCGCGATTGCGGAAAAGGAAGCACCTCTACTTGTTATTACATTTATGTCGTTAAAAAAAGTTATGTAGTATTACAAATAGATCTTTTTAATTTTATCCAAGCAAATGAGTTTTTTTTTAAATCTGTCCCAATTATGTTATTGCATTTCTTCACACAAAGCTCTATATTTAACACAATTCAACATCAGAATTGGATCTTTAAACGTTACAAGCATTCTGTCTTTCCACGGTTCTATTTCATGTTAATTCAAAGTGACCAAGTGTCAAACTGATCTCATAAATACACCTTGGGATTATATCTAGGATCGATATTTTAGCTAGATAACAATTCTGGCACCAACACAACAACATATAATGTTTGGTAATAAAATGTCTGCAAAAGAAGGTGTATCGTTTTTCTATGCAAGTTTTGTTTAGGCATGAAAGGTGAAAAAATGAAGCGAGGAGATTTTATACAAATTTAAAACAATAAGAACACAGAGAAGCAAAAAAGAAATATGTATTTGCTTTTGACAGAGTATGAATTTTTTATACAAGTAGGCTGGCAAAACTGACGTACCGTATTGAAATGCTCCAGACGAATAATAGTGAAGAATTTTAGTTCTTTTGAAAGGCGAGGGTTTACGAGAAATGAATACATATTCATTAATTTAGACGTTGAAGAATAGAAACTGTGGCTCGATTAATCTGGGTTTTAATCCAGTAAATATGATCTAGCTAGATGTTGTCACCAGTTAAGGTAAGCTTTTGTGGCTTTGTATAAATATTTTTGTGATTCTTCTACATCAGTTAATTTTTAAGCTGGATCAGTTTTTACTGTGAGTATTCAACCCTTCTGTTTTCAAACACCCCAAATAAACGCCTCAAAAGGGTGTATATCTCAATGCATTGCACTGTGTTAAACACCACTTAAAGAAGGGTTGCATCGGTGATATTTCGAATTTAAGACCAATTATTTCACAAAGTATTTCTAAATGTAATCTCCATAAATATTATTCATAATATACAAACGCGAATTTTGTAATAAGACGTTATTTGCATTCGCCGTACTCAAATAACGAATTAATATATCAGTTGTAAATTACAATATTATAGAGCAATGCGATCTTGGTTAGGTCAACATCATATACTTTTTTATTTATCTTATCAACAACATACATGTTAAGATCTATAGTCCATTTAGTCATAAGAGATAGCCTGCAGAAGTAATAAGAAATCTTCTGCATCTATAATTATACATACCAACTTCGTCCCCAGGGTTTTTCTACGCCTATGGCATTCGACGTGCGCCGAAGATCCCTGATACGAGATTGCATACATACAGCATTTTGTGTCAGTTAAAATTTTTCCAGACGTTGTGGGTCACATTTGTTGTCAACTCCATATTATCTTGTCCCAATATAGTTTATTCTACAACGCCGTGGCTGTGTAAAAGCGTCGGAGCATGCGCCATTTTAAACAAAAGGAAGACTTTATTGTGCTATGTTTTGTTTATTAAACAACAAATTTTACAAAAGCATCTTTTTTATGAAAATAAATGCAATGAATTGGCTATTTTGAGTAAATTATACTTATTCTTATTACTGTACTTTTTTTTTCTTTTTGAAATTTGTTTATTTTTAAGAACACGCACTTTTTAATCAAACTTGTTTGGAAGATCATACAGTTTTAACTGAATATGTTTTGACCTTGCTATGAACAATTAAACGAATGAATGAACAAGTAGGTATCAGATATCGTTAGCTAAACGAGAAACTTTTTTGCAATTTGCAGAATCTGATAAAACTATAACTTGCAAAAGTCATTGGCAAAATGATTATTAAGATGCAATTTTCTGATGTGAAGTTTAGATGAGACTGATAAAGTTAATACAATCATTTGCAGATAGATGAATTATGTAACAACATTAACTCGGAAAACAAACAGTTACACAATCTTTAGAAATCTTTTTTTATGTCTCAGGAATGCTACGTTTTTATGAATGAAAAAGTGTGCGAATGTTTCATCTGTTCAGAAGGGTTCGAAGATGTTAATGCATTAGAATGTGGGTCATGGTAAATTTGCAATATAACATTACTGTATGAGTAAATGAATTTATAGGTAAGTGAAAAAATAAAAGTATGAATAAATAAAAATGAATGAATAAATAAGAAAGGTAAATAAATGAAATGATCAAATTTTACCAACTGTTAAATAACATCATAATTTTATAATGAGTAATAATTATTTTTGTACCGGAAAAACATTGATGCATTAATAGATACCTGTAAGAATAAAATACCGCTTGTGGTGACATCCTCACACAATAAGATGACACAAAAAATTCATAAGTGAATAACAAACATCTAAGTAATTAAAATGAACAATGTTCAAATGAAAGATGTATTTGTTGTTAATTATATTCACTTATGACTATATAGCTGACTATGCATGTCTTAAATGTGTCAATACAAGATCTATGCAAATTCACCGTCCTTTTTCGGCTTATTTTTGCCATTATTAGAAACGTCAGCAAGGAATTATATGCGATGCGACTTAAATGTATCACGCTTATGTTGTTAATTTCGTTCGTTAAGTTTTAATTATAACATCCTTTGAGGTGAATACATTCAAAAATTTTATTTTTTATTTAATGTTATGCAGGAAGACGCCATGTGCGTTTTGATGGTGAATTTTTAGGAGCGCTTACAAGATTAGGGAGCGCTTAAATATTAGAATAACACTATTGCAAGGTAAAATGATTCTGTTTATTGCAGATTAAATAGGTGTCCCAGTTGTGGACATGAAAATTAACCTCGAGAGCAAAATAGAAAGGGTAATGGAATTGGGTATTATTCTAAATTAATTCAACGATCTTCAATATTTTTTTGGATTTCAAACATAATGTAGATTTTTTTGTTAATTTTATTAATTACGCGAAGCATCTGTGCAGTTAGATTAACGAAAGCTTGCAACGTTGTTTTGAGTCCAAAAGCCAAAATAATGTTTTAAAAACATGTTAGAAAATAACTTTCGTAGCTAAATAAATGGTTTGCGGGAGATTTTTTGCTATTTTACTGTGCATTTAATTGCGCTCATTTGTTCTCCTATTGCAACGCCATCAAAACAGAGCAAACGAGTAATTCCAACCTTTTTGAGGTTAATATGTTACTTATGAGATTCCAAAAATAATAACATAATATATATTTGATATGAAACTAAAAAAAACGAAAAGCTGAATAAAGTTCTTATCAGAAATAACTGCAAAAAAGTAAATAATCTCAAAGACCAATTATTAATTGATATTATTTCCACCAGGACAGCTCTCTTCAGTTCCTACTGTTTACTACTTACAACGAGGCTATGCGAAAGGGGGTTCCATATTAAGAACTATATTTGTATGCATATTCTTAAAATTTAAAAAAAAAAAACGATTTGGTGACTCAAAATGATTTAAATTATTGATCAAAACAAGAAACAAGTTCTTGCTTGGAAAATCTACTTACGACGTTTAATGTTTGTTTGTTTGAAAAAATTTTTGCTGACGACTATTTATATGTAACCAGTTTGTGCTGGTCTTATTCAATAGCTTTAAATTTAAATAAAATTATATTTGATTCATTCATTAATGCTTTAGACTTTAGTATTTAATTAATTATTCTATTTAAAATGAATTTTTTTTTTTTCTTCTCTTTTATTTAAAAGTATTTTTATTGACACATCTCAATTGTCCCTATGTTTGATCGGTCTATCACACCACTCAGTTGCCCCCTTTTTGATTACATTTTCAATTCCTGTTTAGTTTTAATCTAAAATATTATAAATTTCTCGCATTCAACGTACTAAGTGAAAGTTTAACCGAAGACTACGATGTAAAGCTCGAGAGAAATGTGGATCCATATCTTTCTGTTTAAGACTCACTTCACATGTTAATTCGCCCACTATGCCTCGTTTTCATCGTAGACATAATTAATGCTACAATCTCGTCATTTGCCTTTATATATAATATAATAATGATTAATATTTTTTGAAGAGGAGAGATGAAAACTATTGCATTCACATTGAGATAAAAAAAAGAAAAATCGGAGCTTTTTGCTTATTGTTGTTTCGATTTGAATAATGATATTTTTTATGCCGTTTGAATTTTTCCGGAAAGTTTAATTAACAGAGATATTTCTAAGAAAGAATGAAACATCAATGCGAAGAAGGAGATCACATCCGCCGTTTAGAGGTAAGTGTTTTTTCACACAAAATATATAACGTTTTAATTAACAATCCAGTTTATTTTTCTGATTCAATTAATGTTAGTTGTTATCAATCATATGTGATGATAAAAACTTATGCGATATAACCTAGTATAGTGTCAGTTCAGGTTATAAGTATATTCTTGCTGAGGTTTATTACTTCTGCATACTAATATATGTTGGCTTAACCAACGGCCATTATGCGTCTGCAGCTTTGCGGGAGAAAAGGTAAGGGCTGGTTTACTAGATAATTCACCACTCCACATCCCCTCCTCCTGTCCCTCTTTAACACAACCTTAACTTCTATGAAAGATAGTCAATCCAAATGTCCTTAGTATTAGATTGCATGATTTCTTTTTTTAACGCAAATCGATTTTAATATAGGATTACAATAGTTACTGATGCCAAGACAGTATTTTAACATGTTCAGTTTTCTTGAAAGAAAAACTTTCTGTTTACTTTAGACTCCTCCTTTTTGGTTTCGTCTCTTTGGTTTTAATATTTTCACTTTGTTATTCCCACTAAGCAAGTATCACGAAGCCATATATAAACATTCACGACATTAATTAAACCGTCTTCTCCTCCACATTTGTGCATTGATGGGATTTGCCTTTTTCACAGGTTAGACAATATTAATATATTATACGAATGTTATATGCAGTAACAAACATCGTATTGCTAAATTTCTTATTATGAGAATATATTACAAAACATGTAGCTTTGGAAAAGGTCTTATTCGTATGCAGGTTTTAATTAGCTGTTAATTTGAAGGCATGACACAGGCTTATAACTCAGGAATATAACACGGTTTCATTATAAGAAAACGCGAACTTTAATAAATGACTGAATGCCCGCTCCAAACTCAAGAATAGTTTTAGCTTATGTTGTAAAAATGTAAAAGATTTTAAATTCTCTTTTATGGTGCTCCATCACCCGATAATTCGAAGATGACATATTCAGGTATGTTATTATGGAACAAGAAAATGTGGATGAATATCGAGTAGCTTACGGTTATTCCTGTAAAATTGAAAGATGCAAATCTGATGAATAAAGAGCAAAAAAGCATTTTTATTTTGTAATATATGTTGTCGATGAAATCTTTTGTTCTGTCAAAATCATATTTTTGAGTTGAATATATCTTTTATCTGGGAGGTAAAGCCTTTATGAAAACCCTCCGTCAAAATAAGAAACTTATTTTCTAGTGAAAATTAACCTTAGGAATTGAAGAACATATACTAACTTCGCTTACAGTGCTTAGCCGTCGAGTTTCCTAATAAAAAAATTACTGTGTAAGTTGTTAACTTGTGTGTTTTTTGTAGCTGAGTCTGTTTTTACCAACATGACAACCTGAGATGTTCACCGAGTTTAAAACTTTTTTAAAAAACCTTTAGTCCAATAGAAAAACATCAGAAACCAAAATTTCTTTCATAATTCAAGGAACAGGTTGGCTACTACTTGAATAATCATTAGAATTACTCATTTTCCTAACGAATCTTCATTTAAAAACGTCTAGCAATTAACAATTTTTTTGTTTTTTTCTGCTAATAACACATAGATAACAAAATATCGATATGTTTTATGCGTTGCTTTAGCACCATGTCAAAAAATAACGTGGCTTTATAAGTTGCTACATACCCGGTCACTATTTAAATAGACTTTCTTTTTGTTTAACCGTGTAAAACTTTATATTAGCTACATGTCGAAAATAAAAGTTTGGTTGAAGACTGTAAAGGATTTATAAGGCGAGGTAAAACTATTCTAGTTTAAGTGAAAAAATAAAATAAAAATTTAATCAGTATATATATTAAAAAAATCTTTTCTTTCCACATTGAGCGGCGAGATAAAAATCAATTCGTACATTAACATGCAATGGATCAACCAACTTTTACACTCCAGTCTTTCTCTTGACAAAAGATAAAACAGAACGAAATAAAGTTTTAAACGGGAAAATAAAAATAAAGAGAAAAAGAAGTTTATTAGGAAATGATGGAAGCAGTGGCAAAGAGAACTACATTTTATTTGTCGTAGCAAAGCTAATGGCACTGTAATTGTAGCGTTAATTATTCATCATATTTCCTAGCTCTGGTTAATATTTGAAAAAAACTATAAGGAGAAACCTGTTCACGATAGATAAAGAGATAAACCTTGTCTTATACGACGAGCAGAAGTGCTGTTTTCAAACTCGTGAGTAATTTTCTTGTTGTTTATTCATTATTACATTTTAATAACTTCTGCAACTTTACTCATCACTCTGTTTCAAAGAAAAAACTAAAAAGTGTTCTAACAAATTGAGTTATTTTGGAATTCCATATCCACAAGCAAACTTTCAAATACATTTCCAGAATTCGAAATATTACAACACGTCCACGATAAACTTTCCTTTAATTTCCTTCTGTTTCCCTGCACTGTTGACACAAAAGAAATCTTCACTGTCGCAAGTTGTTGTCCATTGTTGTCTTACGTTTGATATTTTGATTTAATATCTTTCGCTGTATGTATTAAGTTCGACATGGCAAAAGACAAGGTAATACAGGACACAGAGGTCACCCTAGCAGGTACAAAATTCTATTGCTGTGTGTCACAAAAATCGGTCATTCTAAACTACACACGAAATCTTTAAGCTAAAAATAAAAATACACGATATTTTTTTAAGACTTTCGGCGACTTTCGAGCTAGTTAGTATTTTCGAAATTCTGCACTAATATACTTTTTTTTTCATACAGCAAACGATTCACTAATGGCTGAGTTGAGGATTTTGACGCGCACAAACTAAGCACCTATGAAGCAACTGGCCAACTTGAATTCCATTTGGAAAAGCGTATCAAAAGCGGTGGAGGAGGGGGTAGAGGAGCGAGGGAACGCTGGATTCTGATCAGGGTAAATTGACACGGGATATAGCCAAACACATCAACAATATTCTTGATCTGAATTGGCCCAAACTTGCCCCGCGTTCAATAAGACTGACTAAGCAAACACGCGCTCTCAATAAAAGCACACTTATTTGACTTATCAATATTAATAGAGAAATTTGGACTTTGGTTAGATGTCATCTTAAAACAATGTTAGTAATTAAACCATTTGCAATATTTTTAAAGTATAAAAAAATTATTTAAAAAGCTTCTGACAATGCTGTTGCTTACACATCAATTTATGATGAAATGTTGCTTATCTGGCTTACGTATGCTACAAAAGTGGAGCAAAGGATAGTAAAAGAAGTGAGTGTGGCGCTAAAGTTTTGCCAAAGATTTAGCTTCGTAGGTAACCTAATTTTGCCAAAATTAACGACTTATAAATCTTTATTTCAAGAGAAAAAAAATCATAGCTAAAACAAATGAAACCACATTTTATAGTGCTCCGCATCACTAACAAAATAATCTCTAGTTGCATTTTACATTTGGCATTATAAACCAATGTAACTAGAGCATCTACATTGATTACGTCATTGTTCTTAATCTTCACCTCTGCTCCAAATTCAACTCCTCTCAATTCAAATGTTACTGTAGAACGTACTTGCAAAACAACTTTGTTCGTTCTACGTTAATTATGTGATCATTAAATATTCGACCGCGTAATATAACGTACATAATTTCTTTGACTTTTATATATGTTTTTTTTATAATATATTGTTTTTTATATTTTTAATATTTTTTTTCTATTAAACTGCTTCTTTTTTAATATATTATTTCTATTCATTTTTATTTATTAACAATTGGTCGAGAGATCTGTTCACTTAGGAGAATTTCTGAACAGACATTATGATATTTTGCAACAAACTTTCACTGAAGTGTAAATAAGCAAATAGAATTGTTAGAAAATAATAATGAAGAGTCTTTTTGCACTAGTATTTAATAGAGACAACCCTATATGTTCTACATTAAATATATTTTTTATGTAAAGATATACTAATGGCCTTCCTTTCTGTTCAAAAAAACCCTCTTCTTTTTTCCTATATGTTTCCTTGATGTCAATTAAAAGAACAACGAAAAATTGCAAGAGTTCCCTCGTTGTTCGAAGTCACTTAAAACAACCAGGTCAAGGTGGGTTCGTGTCTAACTACGGTAGCTTGTACAGCATCCGGCTTCATAAACTAGTGTTGACCAACTGTCTCACATGGTTGCTGTTACGACTTTATTGGAACAACATTTCCTAAAAAATTGCAACCCAAGAGATGTTGCACAACAAATGTTTTAAAGTTAGAATTTTTTCTGTCGTACAGCAACAGTCGTACAACAGTCGTACAACAGTCGTACAACAGTCACTGCTACCACTTTTATTAAAAACACATGTTCTACAACAAAGCGAAGCACAGGGATATGAACAAGAAATGTTGCAGAGAAATAATTTTTGCTATTCACTGCAACAATTACGCATTAAAGTAAGGAGATAAGATATTACAATAAGCAGAATGTAGTTATGAGTTTCTAAACATACAGAAATAAATAGTAAGTGATATGATACAAAGATATATAATATAGTAATGGTTAGAAAAAAAATCAAATATCTCCGTCCACCATGTTCTGTTGCGTTTTTAAATGCAAGTAACGGATTGGACGGGCCAATTTGAATAGAATATATGTAGCTACTTGTATAAGAGATCGTTAACATCTGAAGAAATCATAGCCATTTGCATTTTGAGTAGATGTAAACACGTATTAGCGATTAACAACCATTTTGAATAATACGAAGACGCACTAAATGCACATAAGCATAATGAAAAGAACAAACTATATATGATATAGTTCAGTTTTAAAGAAGCTTTTTTGATAATCATTGCTTAATTCAGATTGGATTTGGCAGACGCTCGGTTCACGGATCACAATTCTAATGTTAATTCATGTGAGAGCATGTTTTGAAATGGGTTCATTAATAGCATGTAGGGAGAACAAAAATACATTTCCGTGTGTATCTGGCAAGTTCAATAAACAACTAACACAAAAGATAGATGTCATGATCCTCATTACTACACCTGATCCATGATTCACCATCGAGCACACTCGTTACGTTTCTTAGGTCTGCTTAACACATGGAGTGTGTATTTAGCGTCACAAGATCTTGCTCCCAAATCAGATTAGGCATAAAGGTGTTATAAACATTGGGGGTCGCAAATGAAAAATTGACCACACATCATTTGTGGGAAATCTAGAGTTAGAGGACACTATTGAAATAGCCATATAAAAGTTGTTTGTTAAATTAAGTTGATATGAGCTACACGATTGTGCTCGGCTGAAGATAGTAAGAAAAATTATTTTCATAAGTTAAGCCTACTTTTTTAAATATTCACATTTTACCCTTTCTTTGGTCGGAACTATGGGCTATGTTCCAAATCCCAGAATTAAAAGCTATCACAAACGAGGTTTATCAACATTTATTTCAAATTCAAAAGTGCTTGTTCAATTTGTGACTGGCTATGGTTATTGGGTCGTGTCAACAGAATGTAACACCCGTTTATTATTACGTATTTTACTCCCACTAATTTTTTAGAGGTTAAAGTTTTACTTTTAAAGATGTAAGTCTTAAATGGACTCTTGTTTGCTATAAATATAAGCGCATATATTGACATTGATGACAAGTGAGTGCGTCAATAACTCAGGATTAACGTCTGATTTAGAATCCGTCTTCGAGGTTTTTCGTTGTTAATGAAGATAGTGATACCCATTTGAAGTAGGAAGTCACAGCTTTCAGGTAGTTTGTATTTTGAAATTCGAATAAGAAATGATCAATCAAAAAAGTTGTTTGTAAACATACCCAACAAATGGAGAGCTCAAAGTCGTCGTCAACGGTTGCAGTCCTATACAGACCATAGGCTGTGAAATTGAAATCTTTAAATTCAATCAACGTTAGATCTAATTTAAACATGCACACCTCATTTGGAACTATGTTTCTACTTTAAATTAATAAGGAAAAACATTATCACTATTTTATAAATAAAACAATTAATATTAAGAATCGAGGAAAAATAGGGAAAAAATATATATTCGTAGCGGATAATTTTCTAACTTATGAGCAAGATAAGCTGAAATTTTCTATAAAGTTAGGAATATTTTTCAAGAATCATATTTTTCTTTGTATCTCTAACTTAAATCTGAGCATAACGGATTAAAAAAGTTTGTTTTCAATTTAATAATCTGTGATCATCTTTTCGTTAATTCTTTGGTTAATCATAGCTTAACTAACAAAAAATATGGATGTCTTTTAATTGACTATATAAAAACAAGAATGAGTATAGAATTGTCTTATTTTGTTGAGAATATTAAAATATACGCTGTTTGGTGACCGGTGTAATGGAAAGATAACACGAGGTGAGGTTTTACAGTATATAGTCACATTTTCTAACACTAGAAAGATTAGAAAGATTTTACTTCATAACACAATCTTTTTAAAGGAGCTTGTAGTATGAGAACATAAAGTTTGGACATGAAAATTTTACAGAATAGTTATGTATCTGAACATTTTTTCGGGTAACTTAAAGTTATAAACCAGAATCATATTTAGGTTTTGAAAACCTAAATCTTCAAAGGACTGGGCCAGATATTTTGTTTTGTAAAACACGTCTCTGAACCGTCTAAGCTTAAGTGGGAGAAAATCATAGAATTACTTACAGCGCAGTGATTTAACGAAAAACGTGTTATATTATCAAATCAAGTTGCTTCACATGAAGAGAATGCTTGTCTGTGTTCGGTAAGTTTTTATCCATAGTTATGTGTATGTCGCTTGAACTAACTGATCTAATAAAATCATTAGCGTCATGAAAAATTAACTAACGTATATTTAATTTGCGACGTTTCAAGAAACAAAAAAACATAGAAAACTCAATAGAATACAAAAATAATGCGGTTTGTGGCGACACCTGTTAAATTATACGTCAACTTCATGAAACAAGGTAGTTATAGCATATGTACTTTTTGTCTAAAGTTTGTATACCAACATTTTTGTAATTCCGAATAATAAATCCAAAATGCGCTAATATTCAGGTTGAAAACAAACTCATCTTTCAAAACCTAACCAACAAATGCGAAATCGTCAATCGGAAAAACATATTCAATATAAAATCACTTCATAGACTTCAGAAGCTTTTTATGAAGGATCATTTGCACTCACTGTCTCTCGCAACTCATAATAACTATATCTACATATTTAAAGTTTGAGCTCAAAAAGGAATTAGCTACAAAAATAAAAAAACTGTGTAGAAAAGCAGGTGAAATACATAAACAATACTTCAATACCTTTTAGTATTAAAACCCTAAAAGCCCATAACGCCCATAACGCCCATAACGCCGCTAGAAGGGTGTAAAACAATAAGGCCTTGAAAAGCAGACGTAACTTTAGAAAGGATGTCAATAATAGAATAGAGAAATAAGAAAGCATACAGTCATGACGCGAGAAGGAAACCGTAGTTGATTACGTGCATATTAATTATAATTTTTTTTTGTAAATGACAATGTCACGTTTTTGACTTAGTAAAGAAAGGTATGGAATATGTCGGCATGAGAAGATTATGTCTTTTTAATGCCAATACCACACCAGAACAAGTACTTATTATTTGTGGTTTACTTGAAAATACAAAAGCGTTCTGGGCTTGTACTCTACCATATGATTTACTTTGGTTAAGCTATATGATGCTATTCGGATGTACCCTTTCATAAACAAGGTCGCAATGAAAATAAAAATGGATTATCCATTAAATACCGATTAATAGATTTTAATGTCAATTAGATATATTTGTTCGTCTTATTTTTATAAATTTTTTCTTCAATGAACACCGAATTTGACTGTCGCCTTAATCCCATTGGTTGTATAATTAATTAAGTTGATGAGAAAGGCATCACGTTCCCACCCTCTTGGAAAGGTAAGATCCATGGAAATTGACGCTTGAAAATCTGTCGCTACCTTTTGATGTCGATTGTGACAAAGAAAGTTAACTTCTCTTCCGTTCTGTCCAAAAATGTTGCATAATTGTCTTGATCTGAATAAAACTACAGTTGAAAACAGATGTTTTTCCTGTTAGGTTCAGATTTTATAGCAATGTTAAAACAGTGCAAATATAAAATTCAAGTCTGTTGTAATTGTATGGAGAGACAATTGATAAAAATGTCGCTTTATAAATTATAATTAATTCAATTTACAAGTACTATTGCACTGACCATTCTTACAATATTATTTTTTTCCTCATGTGTTGTTTTTTTTTAATTTAATATTTTGTTAAACAAAAGGGAAATACGCTATAATCTTTTGCAAAATCTAAATCATCGGAAATATCTCTTTTCGAGTTCCTCTTTCGCTCGATCCAAAAATTATTGAACATACCAATATCAATATTAATTTGATGTAGCTCAATTAGATTTAAAGTTAAAACATAAAGATAAATTCAGATCTATACTTATTAGTAAAGCAACTTATAGCTAAACTCCAAGGCTATTGCAGTTTTAGCTATGATGCAATATAACGTAGGTTGATAAACATTCTAAATGAAATAAAAGAATTGGATTTTAAACAATATAAATCTTGAAGTTAGATAAACTATTAGAAAATATAAAGAGCAATTTGAAAAACAAACAATATATAGAAAATATTCTGATAACGTTTTATCACGATGTTTGGAGCATCGCAGCTAAAAACGCAATTTATTACTGCTGGTTCTAGAGTTGGCGATTGAAATGAAGTTTTTAGAAATCGAATCTAAGAAGAAATATCAGTAGAAATTCCGTGATCATTACAATGCATTCTGAGAGAATTTTACATAGTGGAAAGAAATCACAGAAAGTTCTTTCTAAAATATTAACGAAAGTGTCGTTAAATTTCTGTCCAGAGAATTAATATCAACCCTTGAAAGTCCCCTCAAAGTGCAAGCATTTGACATAACAATTTTTTTTTCCAAACCATATCCTTATGAGCTCATTGTTTTCTCTATCCAACTTTAACTGAATATCTAAAAAATAAATAACTCTTTTTTCTTTCGATACTCCATATCCTTTGCCTGCAATAAAAATTTACAATCCCGGTTTAAAAAGTTCTTTCAAAAAAAGAATTGGGAAAAATAACTTCAGTTCTTTGAATGTAAACTAAAATGGCAACAAATTTGTTTTCTGTCACATTGATAAATATTTTTTATCTATTCTTAGCTGAGCCGGTGCCTGAACAATGCAAGTCTGTCCTTGACGCGTCATTAAAATAACTCTGTTTAGGGACACAATACATATGAATTCAGGAGTGCGGAAAAGGAAGCACCTCTACTTGTTATTCATTTATGTGTTAAAAAAGTTATGTATAGTATTACAAATAGATCTTTTTAATTTTATCCAAGCAAATGAGTTTTTTTTTTAAATCTGTCCCAATTATGTTATTGCATTTCTTCACAAAGCTCTATATTTAACACAATTCAACATCAGAATTGGTCTTTTAAACGTTACAAGCATTCTGTCTTTCCACGGTTCTATTTCCATGTTAATTCAAGTGACCAAGTGTCAAAACTGATCTCATAAAATACACTTGGGAATTATAGTCTACCAGGCGATTTTAAAGATTCCGCCTCCCACCGGCGGAAATCAATAAAGGTTCTTTTTAAAGCTTTACAAAAAGCATGAATTTTGGCCATTTAGCTGGATGAGAAAAAACATGTAGCTAGCTAGCTAGATATCTTGCTAACATGTAGATAGACCCTAATAAGCCCTTACTAAATAAAAATAAATCTTATTTTTTATTCATTTTTCTACTTAAAAAACCAAGTGCTCTTCTAAAAGTGTAGTTTTAGTCAGACCAGCTAAATGCATCTTCCAATTTTAAACAACTGATGTGACTAGGCTATTTTGTTATGTAACAGATAATTTTTATGTATGACAATTATTTTTAGTTATTTTAGTGTATGATCTACATCTTGAATTTGTTTCTTCCCTCTGGACTTACACAAAAGTACCAAAAATGTCATCCAAAAATGTCATTTTTGTGTGCTAAATATATGGCCGTGTTATATCTTTTTCTTATATTAGAGCACTAGTTTGCCTAATTATCTGTTACATAAAGGTTTATGGTACTATGAAAATGAATATGGTACTATGGAAATGAATAGTAGACAAGGTCTTAAAATTCGAAATATGACGTAACAAGGGGGGGGGGGTGGGTGGATGGTACTCAGATTTGTTACAATTAGTTACAAGGGGTGGGAGGTAGTAAAAAATGGCTAATTTGGGTGTTACGTAATTATTGAATGCCCCCCCCCCCTAGCTATACAATATATAACACATTTAAGTGATAGTAGATTAATCTCTCTCTTGGGTCAGGAATTAAATTGACAAGGCCTTTATTGCTCACAAGTTTCTTAGCTGCTCGTTTTTAGCACCTAGCACCTTTATTTTACCAACACAATTCGGGAAATGTGAACCAGACCTTGACCCTTCGGATCATGTTCATCAGTAGTGAATTTATCATGCTAATTATATTGCTGTTTCAACGCAGTAGCTATATATTGCTAATAGGAAAACCTTCACCATAGTTCAAACGGGAAAGTTGCTAGCTGAAGGAAGGGAAGGGGTCGTAGCATAGCATAGCGTACATATAAGGACTGAGATTGCTAAGCAATATGCTAATTTTGACCCAATTTTAAGCCTAATATTATTAACTGGATTGCTTATAAAAAATTATTCAGCCAACATTTATAAGTCATTGAAAACATATTTTATACTTAACTAACCAGCTATCTAAGCTATATGATAATTGATATGATAATTGATAAATAATGCTTTTTAAAAGATTTAATCACTATAAAATATAGTTTCAGGGTAACAAATAATAACTTGGTTTGAAATAAAACTGTCTAAATTCAAGCTTTGAAAACATAAACAACCAAGATCAATCGTCCTCACTATGTGCAAGTTAAGAACGAGGACTCGATCAAGTTGCTTTTACTAGCCGCAGAAACTGTAACAGCGAGACAAACTAATTAATTATTTATAGTAACCAATATACTGGTTATGAAAAGTAGCCTGTACCAGGGTCTTGTTTAGCCGTCAGGTAAGCGCTAACGGCTTTGACATAGGCAAAGAAGCCTCGGGACGAGGATGGTCAAATAAATAGAAATATGCAAAAAAAATAAGCCAATGATAATCCACATATACATTGTTTTTTGTAGACGTAAAAAAATACGTAAGTGATCTAAAACACGAATCAGTGTGGAAATGTAAAACATCAACCTTTTTTTAGAGTTATTTAGACATGAGTATAATGACGACAATGTCACATGTTTTTTACGAATCTATGAAGCATTGTGTTGTTTATATCTGCGTCATATAAATATTATGTAAGCTTAAATTTTGACGCAAAGAATATCTTCTGTTTCGTCAGTCATGTTTTACAACAGCATATGAGGAAAAAATAGCAAAATAGAAAAGGTCTTGGCATATGCGATAAAAGTAGGGCGCTTTTTACGGCTGGGCGCAAAATGCTGCTGTATGAAAACCGGCCTTAAAACACACTTTGTAACACGTTCAGAAGCGATAAGGCGATGAATGAGGGTCTATCAATTATTTATGACATCTCATCCGTCAAAATTCCAAGTCATACGTAATCCATAAAAATTACATTATAATCTTTGAAAACGCGACTAGGATTCCATTATTCCATCACACGCTTTTTCTTTTATACGAATATGCTATATGAAAATATTAGGCTAGGATTTTAGGTTAAAAATAATTGTTTAAAACAATAGATAAATAAGAATAATGACCAGCCTGGTTAGAATTTTAATATTATTAAAATAATTTGTAGAAGTAGAATTGTTATATGTTTTTAAAAACAAATTTTTTAGAATTAATTCACATGACTTGTAGTCTCGAACTTCTAAATTACCAGTTTTACAATCTGTGAACATAAAATGCATAATTCATGTCCTTATAATTTAATAGAAAGATATAGAAAGTTGAAATATAAATTGAAAATATATAGGTCCTCATATGCTTAAACAAAAGTAATTGAGAGGTTACAGATAGCGCTGTACTTCAAGAAAAAATCGAGAGCAAAATAGAAGAGGGTATGAATATGGTATTATTACTAATAATTCAACGATCTTCCATATTTTTTGATTTCAACAATAATGTAGATTTTTTGTTAATTTATTAATTACCGAAGCATCTGTGCAGTAGATACGAAAGTTGCAACGTTTTTTGGTCCAAAAGCCAAATAATGTTTAAAAACATGTTAGACAAATACTTTCGTAGCTAAATAAATGGTTTGGGGAGATGTTTTGCTATTTTTGTGCATTTATTGCGCTCATTTGTTCTCCTATTGCAACGCCATCAAAACAGCAAACGAGTAATTCCACCTTTTTGAGGTAATACTGTTTACTTATGAGATTCCAAAAATAATAACATAATATATATTTTGATATGAAAACTAAAAAAACGAAAACTGATAAAGTTCTATCAGAAATAACTCAAAATAAATATCTCAAGACAATTATTATTGATATTATTTCCACAGGACAGCCTCTTCAGTTCCTACTGTTACTGCTTACAACGAGTGCTCTGCGAAGGGGGTCCTATAAGGAACTATATTTGTATGCATATTCTTAAATTTAAAAAAAAAAACGGATTTGGTGACTCAAAAATGTATTTAAATTTATTATCAAAACAAGAAACAGTTCCTTCTTGGAAAATCACTTACGCGTTTAATGTTGTTGTTTTGAAAAATTTTTGTGACAACTATTTATAGTAACCAGTTTGTCGGTCTTTTCATAGCTTTAAAATTTAAAATAAAATTAATTTGATTTCATTCAATAATCTTTGAGACCTTTAGTATTTAATTAATTTATTTATTTAAATGAATTTTTTCTTTTCTTCTCTTTTATTTAAAAGTATTTTAATTGAACATCTAATGTCCTAGTTTGATCGGTCTATCCACCCATCTCAGTTGCCCCTTTTTGATAATTTGCAATTCCTGTTTAGTTAAATCTAAAATTTATAAATTTCTCTTCAAACGTACAAAAATTTACCAGAAGTACGATTTAGCGAAAATGTTCCAACTCTTATGTTTAAGACTCATTCACATGTTAATTTCGCCACTAGCCTCGTTTTCATCGTAGACATAATTATGCTACATCTCTCATCCTTTATATAAATTAATAATGATAATATTTTTGAAGAGGAGAGATGAAACATATTGCATTCACATTGAGACTAAAAAAAAAGAAATACGTTTTTGCTATTGTTGTTCGATTTGAATATGATAATTTTTTATGCCGTTGAATTTTTTCCGAAAAGTTAATTAAACGAGATATTTTAAGAAAGAATGAAACATCATGCGAAGAAGGAGACACATCGATTTAGGAGGTAAGGTTTTTTTCAAAAAGTTATAACGTTTAATTAACAATCCAGTTTATTTTTGATCAATTTTTTGTCATTTCATCATATGTGATATAAAAACATAGCGATAAGTATAGTTAGTATCGGTTATAGTTCTTCGTGTTTTACTCGCAACATATATTCTTAAACCACGGCTATCCGCAGTTTGCGGAGAACAAGTAATGGTAGGATTATATCCACCCCACCTCCTACCCTCTCCCCCTCTTTAACACAACCTTAACTTCTATGAAAAGATAGTCAATCCAAATGTCTAGTTAAGATATGCAGTGATTCTTTTTTACGACGATTTAATATAGGATTACAATATATGATCCAAGAACAGTATTTAACTGTTCAGTTTTCTTGAAAGAAAAACTTTCGTGTTTACTTTAGACTCCTCCTTTTTGGTTCGTTCTTTGTTTTAAATATTTTCATTTTTATTCCCATAGCAAGTATCACGAGCCATATATAACATTCACGACATTAATTATAGTCCGTCTTTCCTACCACATTTGTGCATTATTAATGCTTTTTCACAGGTTAGAATATTATATATTATAGAATTATAATCATAAAAACATCGTTGCTAAATTTTTTAGAATATATACAAACATGTAGCTTTGGAAAAGGTCTTTTTCGTATGCAGGTTTTATTAGCTGTTAAATTTGAAGCATGACACAGGCTTAACTACAGGAATATAATACACGGTTTTTTATAAGAAACCACTTTATAAAAACTGACTAGCCGCTTTCCAAAAATTAAGAAACTTTTACTAGTTGTAAAAATGTAAAAATCTTAAATTTCTTTTATGTGCCTCCCATCACCTAATTCGAATGACATTCAGGTATTATTAAACAAGAAATTGGATGAATATCGAGTAGCTACGTTATCCTGATAAATTGAAAGATCAAATGATGAATAAAAGGCAAAAAAGCATTTTTATTGTATATATGTGGATGAAAGTCTTTTTGTTCTGTCAAAATCATATTTTTGATTGAATATATCTTTTATCTTGGAGGAAAGCTCTTATAGACCCCGTCAAAATTAAGAAACTTATTTTCTAGTAAAATAACCTTAGAATTGAAGAACATTTTACTAAGTCGCCCGCTTGCTCGAGTTTCTAATAAAAAATTACGTGTAAAGTTGTTACTTGGTGTTTTTGTAGCATCTGTTTTACAACATGACAACCTGAGATGTTCACAATTTAAAACTTTTTAAAAACCTTTGTCCAAATAAACATCACGAAACAAAATCTCTTTCATAATTCAAAACAGGTTGGCTACTACTTGAATAATCCATTAGAATTTACTCATTTTCCTACGATCTCATTTAAAAACGTCTAGCAATTAACAATTTTGTTTTTTCTGCTAAAATCACATAGACTAACCAGAATATCGATATGTTTTATGCGTTGCTTTAGCCACCATGTCAAAAAATAACGTGGCTTTATAAGTGCTACATACCCGGTCACTATTAAATAGCTTTTCTTTTTGTTTAACGTGTAAGAACTTTATATTAGCTACATGTCGAAAATAAAAGTTGGTTGAAGACTGTAAAGGAGTTTATAAGGCGAGGTAAACTATTCTAGTTTAAGTGAAAAAATAAAATAAAAAATTTAATCAGTATATATTATTAAAAAAATCTTTTCTTTCCACATTGAGCGGCGAGATAAAAATCAATTCGTACATTACATGCAATGGATCAACCAACTTTTACACTCCAGTCTTTCTCTTGACAAAAGATAAAACAGAACGAAATAAAGTTTTAACAGGGAAAATAAAAATAAAGAGAAAAAGAAGTTTAGGAAATGATGGAAGCAGGTGCAAAAGGAGAAATACATTTTATTTCGTAGCAAAGCTAATGGCACTGTAATTGTTAGCGTTGAATTATTCATCATATTTCTAGCTCTGGTTAAATATTTGAAAAAAACTATAAGGAGAAACCTGTTCACGATAGATAAAGAGATAACCTTGTCTTTATACGACGAGCAGAAGTGCTGTTTCAAACTCGTGAGTAATTTCTTGTTGTTTATCATTATTACAATTTTAGTATCTTCTGCAACCCTTTACCATCTCTGTTTCAAAGAAAAAACTAAAAGTGTCTTAACAAATTGAGTTTTTTGGAATTCCATTCCAAAACATTTCAAATAATCCGAAATATTTACAACACGTCCACGATAAACTTTCCTTTAATTTCCTTCTGTTTCTGCCTGCTGTTGCACCAAAAGAATCTTCACTGTCCAATTGTTGTCCAATTGTTGTCTTTCGTTTGATATTTTTGATTTTAATATCTTTCGCTGTATGTATTAAGTTCGACATGGCAATAAGCAAGGTAATACAGGACACAGAGGTCACCCTAGCAGGTACAAAATTTCTTTGCTGTGTGTCCACAAAAATCGGGTCATTCTAAACTACACACGAAATCTTTAAGCTAAAAATAAAAATACACGATATTTTTTTAACTTTCGGCGACTTTCGAGCTAGTTAGTATTTTTCGAAATATCTGCACTAATATTACTTTTTTTTTCATAAGCAAACGATTCACTAATGGCTGAGGTTGAGATTTGACGCACAAACTAAGCACCTATGAAGCAACTGGCCAACTTGAATTCCATTTGGAAAAGCGTATCAAAAGCGTGGAGGAGGGGGGTAGAGAGCGAGGGAACGCTGGATCTGATCAGGTAAATTGGCACGGGATATACCAAACACATCAAACTATTCTTGATCTGAATTGGCCCAAACTTGCCCCGCGTTCAATAAGACCTGACTAAGCAAACACGCGCTCTCAATATAAAGCACACTTATTTTGGACTTATCAATATTAATAGAGAACTTTGGACTTTGGTTAGATGTCATCTTAAAACAATGTTAGTAATTAAACCATTTGCAATATTTTTAAAGTATAAAAAAATTATTTAAAAAGCTTCTGACAATGCTGTGGCTTAACACCATCATTATGATGAAATGTTGCTTATCTGGCTTACGTATGCTACAAAAGTGGAGCAAAGGATAGTTAAAAGACAGTGAGTGTGCGCTAAAGTTTTGCCAAAGATTTTAGCTTCGTAGGTAACCTAATTTTGCCAAAAATAACGATTTTAAATATTTATTTCAAGAGAAAAAAAAATCATAGTAAACAAATGAAACCACATTTTATAGTGCTCCGCATCACTAACAAAATAATCTCTAGTTGCATTTTACATTTGGCATTATAAACCAATGTAGCTAGAGCATCTATCATTGATTACGTCATTGTCTTTATCTTCACCTCTGCTCCAAATTCAACATCCTCTCAATTCATGTTACTTAGAACGTACTTGCAAAACAACCTTTGTCGTTCACGTTAATTTGTGATCACTTAAATTTTCGCCGCGTAATATAACGTACATAAATTTCTTTGACTTTTATATATGTTTTTTTATATATATTTTTTAATATTTTAATATTTTTTTTCTATTAACTGCTTCTTTTTTTAATATATTATTTCTATTTTCATTTTTATTTATTAACATTGGTCGAGAGATCTGTTTCACTTAGGAGAATTTCTGAACAGACATTAGAATATTTTGCACAAACCTTTACTGAGTGTAAATAAAGCAAAATAGAATTGTTAGAAAAATAATAAATGAGAGTCTTTTTGCACTAGTATTTAATAGAGACCAACCCTATATGGTTCTACATTAAATATTTTTTTATGTAAAGATATACTAATGGCCTTCCTTTCCCTTGCAAAAAAACCCTCTTCTTTTTTCTTCATATATGTTTCCTTGATGTCAATTCAAAGAACAACGAAAAATTGCAAGAGTTTCCCTCGTTGTTCGAAAGTCACTTAAAACAACCAGGTCAAGGTGGGTTCGTGTCTAAACTACGGTAGCTTGTACAGCATCGGCTTCCATTAACATAGTGTTGACCAAACTGTCTCACAATGGTTGCTGTTACGACTTTATTGGAAACACATTTCCTAAAACAAAGCAACCCAAGAGATGTTGCACAACAAATGTTTTAAAGTTAGAATTTTTTTCTGTCGTACAACAGTCGTACAAACAGTCGTACAACAGTCGTACAACAGTCAGCTGCTACCACTTTATTAAAAACACATGTTCTACAACAAAGCGACAGAAGGGATACTGAACAAGAAATGTTGCAGAGAAATAATTTTTGCTATTCACTGCAACAATTACGCATAGTAAATGGAGATAAGATTTACAATAGCACAAGAATGTAGTTATGAGTTCTAAACATACAGAAACAATAACATAGTATGTCATGATACAAAGATATATAAATATAGTAATGGTTAGAAAAAAAAATCAAATATCTCCCGTCCCACATGTTCTGTGCGTTTTTAATGCCAAGTAACGGGATTGACGGGCCAATTTGAATAGAATATATGTAGCTACTTGTATAGAGATCGTTAACATCTGAAGAAATCATAGGCCATTGCATTTTTGAGTAGATGTAGCACGTATTAGCGATTAAGCAACCATTTTGAATAAATACGAGCACTAATGCAACATAGCATGACAATGAAAGACAAAACTATATATGATATGTTCAGTTAGAAAGCTTTTTGAATAATCATTGTTAATTCAGATTGGATTTGCAGACGCTCTGTTCATCACAATTCTATTGTAATCATGTAGAACATGTTGACAATGGGTTCATTAATAGCATGTAGGGAGGCACAAAATCACTCCGTGTGCAATCTAATAAAATAACAACAAGATAGATGTTCATTATGATAATTCTAATGATACGAGTTCTTAGGCTTCAAAATGGATGTAGTATTATATCCTAATCCGATTAGGCTTAAAGTGATAAACATTGGGGGGTCAAAGAAAAATTCACTTTGTGGAATCTAGAGTAAGGCAGTTTGAATGCCATATAAAGTTTGTTTGTTAAATTAAGTTGATATGAGCTACACGATTGTGCTCAGGAAGATCAGTAAGAAAAATTATTTCATAAGTTAAGCCTACTTTTTTAATATTCACATTTTACCTTTCTTTGGTCGGACTATGGGCTATGTTCCAAATCCCCAGAATATAAAAGCTATCACAAGAGAGGTTTATCAACATTTATCTTCAAATTCAAAAGTGCTTGTCAATTTTGTGACTGGCTATTTTGGTTAATTGGGCGTGTCAACAGAAGTGTAACCGCTTTATTTTACGTATTTTACTCCCACTAATTTTTTTAGGTTTAAAGTTTTACTTTCTAAAGATGTAAGTCTTAAAATGGATCTTGTTTAGCTATAAATATAGAGCCATTATTGACATTGATGACAAGTGAAGTGCGTCAATACTCAGGATTAACGTCTGATTAGAATCCGTCTTCGCAGAGTTTTTGTTGTTAATGAAAGATAGTGATGTACCCAATTTCTGAAAGGTAAGGAAGGTCGACAGCTTTCAGGTAGTTTAAGTATTTGAAATTCGAAATCAAGAAATGAGTCAATCAGAAACAGCTTGTTTGTAAACATGGAGCAAAGTCACGTCGTCACCGCAGGTTAAGAATTCATTTCAAATTAATCAACAACATGTTTTGACTTTAAAATAAAGAAAAACATTAATAATATATTAATAAACAAAATAGAGGAAAAATATGGGAAAATATTTCGTAAGGCGGATAATTTTCTACCTTAAGAGCAGATAAGCTGGAAAATTATTCTATAAAGTTTAGGAATATTTTTTCAAGAATCATATTTTTCTTTGTATCTCTAACTTAAATCTGAGCATAACGATTAAAAAAAGTTTGTTTTCAATTTTAAATCTGTGATCATCTTTTCGTTAATTCTTTGGTTAATCATAGCTTAACTAACAAAAAAATATGGAATGTCTTTTAATTGACTATATAAAACAAGAATGAGTATAGAATTGTCTTATTTTGTGAGAATATTAAAATATACGCTGTTTGGTGACCGGTGTAATATTGGGAAAGATGACACGAGGTGAGGTTTTACAGTATATAGTCACATTTTCTAACACTAAGAATTAGAAAGATTTTACTTCATAACACAATCTTTTAAGAAGGAGCTTGTAGTATGAGAACATAAAGTTTGGACATGAAAATTTTACAGAATAGTTATGTATCTGAACAGTTTTTTCGGGTAACTTAAAGTTATAAACCAGAATCATATTTAGGTTTTGAAAACCTAAATCTTCAAAGGACTGGGCCAGATATTTTGTTATTTGTAAAAACGTCTCTGGAACAGTCTAAGCTTAAGTGGGAAGAAAATCATAGAATTACTTACAGCGCAGTGATTTAACGAAAAACGTGTTATATTATCAAATCAAGTGCTTCACATGAAGAGAATGCTTGTCTGTGTTCGGTAAGTTTTTATCCATAGTTATGTGTATGTCGCTTGAACTAACTGATCTAATAAAATCATTAGCGTCATGCAAATTAACTAACGTATATTTAATTTGCGACGTTTCAAGAAACAAAAAAAACATAGAAAACTCAATAGAATACAAAAATAATGCGAGTTTGTGGCGACACCTGTTAAATTATACGTCAACTTCATGAAACAAGGTAGTTATAGTCATGTACTTTTGTCTAAAAGTTTGTATACCAACATTTTGTAATTCCGATAATAAAAATCCAAAATGCGCTAATATTCAGGTTGACAACAAACTCATCTTTCAAACCTAACCAACAAATGCGAAATTGTCAAATCGGAAAAACATATTCAATATAAAATCAACTTCTTAGACTTCAGAAGCTTTTATGAAGGATCATTTGCACTCACTGTCTCTCGCAACTCATAATAACTATATCTACATATTTAAAGTTTGAGCTCAAAAAGGATTAGCTACAAAAATAAACAAAAAACTGTGTAGAAAAGCAGGTGAAATACATAAACAATACTTCAATACCTTTTAGTATTAAAACCCTAAAGCCCATAACGCCCATAACGCCCATAACGCCCGCTAGGAAGGGTGTAAAACAATAAGGCTTGAAAAGCAGACGTATCTTTAGAAAGGATGTCAATAATAGAATAGAGAAATAAGAAAGCATACAGTCATGACGCGAGAAGGAAACCGTAGTTGATTACGTGCATATTAATTATAATTTTTTTTTGTAATGACAATGTCACGTTTTGACTTAGTAAAGAAAGGTATGGAATTTGTCGGCATGAGAAGATTATGTCATTTTAATGCCAATACCACCCACCAGAACAAGTACTTATTATTTGTGGTTTACTTGAATACAAAAAGCGTTCTGGGCTGTACTCTACCATATGATTTACTTTGGTTAAGCTATATGATGCTATTCGGATGTACCCTTTCATAAACAAGGTCGCAATGAAAATAAAAATGGATTATCCATTAAATACCGATTAATAGATTTTAATGTCAATTAGATATATTTCGTTCGTCATTTATATAAAGATTTTTTCTTCAATGAACACCGAATTTGACGTGCGCTTAATCCCATTGGTTGATTAATTAATTAAGTTGAATGAGAAAGGCATCACGTTCCCACCCTCTGTGAAAGGTAAGACAATGATTGAGCTTGAAAATCTGTCGCTACCTTTTGATGTCGATTGTGACAAAGAAAGTTAACTTCTCTTCCGTTTTGTCCAAAAATGTTGCATAATTATGTCTTGATCTGAATAAACTACAGTTGAAAACAGATGTTTTTCCTGTTAGGTTCAGGGATTTTATAGCAATGTTAAAACAGTGTCAAATATAAAATTCAAGTCTGTTGTAATTGTATGGAGAGACAATTGATAAAATGTCGCTTTATAAATATAATTAATTCAATTTACAAGTACTATTGCACTGACCATTCTTACAATATTATTTTTTTCCTCATGTGTTGTTTTTTTTAATTTAATATTTTGTTAAACGAAAAAGGGAAATACGCTATATCTTTTGCAAAATCTAAATCATGGAAAATCTCTTTTCGAAGTTCCTCTTTCGCTCGATCCAAAAATTATTGAACATACCAAATCAAAATGCTTAATTTGATGTAGCTCAATTAGATTTAACGTTAAAACATAAAGATAAATTCAGATCTATACTTATTAGTAAAGCAACTTATAGCTAAACTCCAAGGCTATTGCAGTTTTAGCTATGATGCAATATAACGTAGGTGATAAACATCTAAATGAAATAAAAGAATTGAATGTTTAAACAAATATAAATCTTGAAGTTAGATAAACTATTAGAAAATATAGAAAGAGCAATTTGAAAAACAAACAATATAAGAAATATTCCTGATAACGTTTTATCACGATGTTTGGAGCATCGCAGCTAAAAACGCAATTTTACTGCTGGTTCTAGAGGTTGGCGATTGAAAATGAAGTTTTTAGAAATCGAATCTAAAGAAGAAATATCAGTAGAAATTCCGTGGTCATTACAATGCATTCTGAGAGAATTTTACATAGTGGAAAGAAATCACAGAAAAGTTCTTTCTAAAATATTAACGAGTGTCGTTAAATTCCTGTCCAGAGAATTAATATCAACCCTTGAAAGTCCCCTCAAAAGTGCAAGCATTTGACATAACAATTTTTTTTTTCCAAACCATATCCTTATGAGCTCATTGTTTGCTCTATCCAACTTTAACTGAATATCTAAAAAATAAATAAACTCTTTTTTCTTTCGATACTCCATATCCTTTGCCTGCCAATAAAAATTTACAATCCCGGTTTAAAAGTTCTTTCAAAAAAGAATTGGGAAAAATAACTTCAGTTCTTTGAATGTAAACTAAAATGGCAACAAATTTGTTTTCTGTCACATTGATAAATATTTTTATAACTATTCTTAGCTGAGCCGTGCCTGAACAATGCAAGTCTGTCCTTGACGCGTCATTAAAATAACTCTGTTTAGGGACACAATACATATGAATTCAGGAGTGCGGAAAAGGAAGCACCTCTACTTGTTATTACATTTATGTCGTTAAAAAAAGTTATGTAGTATTACAAATAGATCTTTTTAATTTTATCCAAGCAAATGAGTTTTTTTTTTAAATCTGTCCCAATTATGTTATTGCTTTTCTTCACACAAAGCTCTATATTTAACACAATTCAACATCAGAATTGGATCTTTAAACGTTACAAGCATTCTGTCTTTCCCACGGTTCTATTTCACGTTAATTCATAGTGACCAAGTGTCATAGCTGATCTCATAAAGTACACCTTGGGATTATATATAGGATCGATATTTTAGCTAGATAACAATTCTGGCACCAACACAACAACATATAATGTTTGGTAATAAAATGTCTGCAAAAGAAGGTGTATCGTTTTTTCTATGCAAGTTTTGTTTAGGCATGAAAGGTGAAAGAATGAAGCGAGGAGATTTTATACAAATTTAAAACAATAAGAACACAGAGAAGCAAAAAAGAAATATGTATTTGCTTTTTGACAGAGTATGAATTTTTATAAGTAGGCTGGCAAAACTGACGTACCGTATTGAAATGCTCCAGACGAATAATAGTGAAGAATTTTAGTTCTTTTGAAAGGCGAGGGTTTAGAGAAATGAATACATATTCATTTAATTTAGACGTTGAAGAAAGAACTGTGGCTCGATTAATCTGGGTTTTAATCCAGTAAATATGATCTAGCTAGATGTTGTCACCAGTTGAAGGTAAGCTTTTGTGGCTTTGTATAAATATTTTTGTGATTCTTCTACATCAGTTAATTTTTAAAGCTGGATCAGTTTTTACTGTGAGTATTCAATCAAACGCCCTTCTGTTTTTCAAACACCCCAAATAAACGCCTCAAAAGGGTGTATATCTCAATGCATTGCACTGAGTTAAACACCACTTAAAGAAGGGTTGGCATCGGTGATATTTCGAATTTTAGACCAATTATTTCACATCTTCCATAAATATTATTCATAATATACAAACGCGAATTTTGTAATAAGACGTTATTTGCATTCGCCGTACTCAAATAAACGAATTTAATGTATCAGTTGTAAATTACAATATTATAGAGCAATGGCGATCTTGGTTAGGTCACATCATATATTTTTTATTTATCTTATCAACAACATACATGTTAAGATCTATAGTCCCATTTAGTCATAAGAGATAGCCTGCAGAAGTAAAAAGAAATCTTCTGCATCCTATAATTATACATACCAACTTCGTCCCCAGGGTTTTTCTACGCCTATGGCATTTGGACGTGCGCCGAAGATCCCTGGATACGAGATTGCATACATACAGCATTTTGTGTCAGTTAAAATTTTTCCAGACGTTGCGGGTCACATTTGTTGTCAACTCCATATTATCTTGTCCAATATAGTTATTTACACGTCGTGGCGGTGTAAAAGCGTCGGTGGCCATTTTAAACAAAAGGAAGACTTTATTGTGCTATGTTTTGTTTTTATTAACAACAAATTTTACAAAAGCATCTTTTTTATGAAAATATATGCAATGAATTGGCTATTTTGAGTAAATTATACTTATATACTTATTCTTATTACTGTACTTTTTTTTTTCTTTTTGAAATTTGTTTATTTTTAAGAACACGCACTTTTTAATCAAACTTGTTTGGAAGATCATACTGTTTTAACTGAATATGTTTTGACCTTGCTATGAACAATTAAACGAATGAATGAACAAGTAGGTATCAGATATCGTTAGCTAAACGAGAAACTTTTTTGTAATTTGCAGAATCTGATAAAACTATAACTTGCAAAAGTCATTGGCAAAATGATTATTAAGATGCAATTTTCTGATGTGAAGTTTAGATGAGACTGATAAAGTTAATACAATCATTTGCAGATAGATGAATTATGTAACAACATTAACTCGGAAAACAAACAGTTACACAATCTTTAGAAATCTTTTTTTATGTCTCAGGAATGCTACGTTTTTATGAATGAAAAAGTGTGCGAATGTTTCATCTGTTCAGAAGGGTTCGAAGATGTTAATGCATTAGAATGTGGGATCATTGTAAATTTGCAATATAACATTTACTGTATGAGTAAATGAATTTATAGGTAAGTGAAAAAATAAAAGTATATTCATAATAAAAACGAATGAATAAATAAGAAAGGTAAATAAATGAAATGATCAAATTTTACCAACTGTTAAATAACATCATAATTTTATAATGAGTCATAATTATTTTTGTACCGGAAAAACATTGATGCATTAATAGATACCTGTAAGAATAAAATACCGCTTGTGGTGAGATCCTCACACAATAAGATGACACAAAAAATTCATAAGTGAATAACAAACATCTAAGTAATTAGAATGAACAATGTTCAAATGAAAGATGTATTTGTTGTTAATTATATTCACTTATGACTATATAGCTGACTATGCATGTCTTAAATGTGTCAATACAAGATCTATGCAAATTCACCGTCCTTTTTCGGCTTATGTTTTGCCATTATTAGAAACGTCAGCAAGGAATTATATGCGATGCGACTTAAATGTATTACGCTTATGTTGTTAATTTCGTTCATTAAGTTTTAATCATAACATCCTTTGAGGTGAATACATTCAAAAATTTTATTTTTTATTTAATGTTATGCAGGAAGACGCCATGTGCGTTTTGATGGTGAATTTTTAGGAGCGCTTTACAAGATTAGGGAGCGCTTAAATATTAGAATACCACTATTGCAAGGTAAAATGATTCTGTTTATTGCACATTAAATAGGTGTCCCAGTTGTGGACATGAAAATTAACCATAATTGAAGCGGTCGTTCTAGCTGGCATACATTTGTTAATGACTTAACCAAATACCTTGTAATTCATAGTGTTTTTTTCTTCATAATTTTAGAATATAAAATAAATGTTTTTTAAAAGAATCCAATGTTGATTTCAGATGGACATTTCAAATGTCTCCATACTCTTTTTCTGAATTGAGAGCTGAAGTTGTCTAATTATGATTTTCGTTAAATATATCACGCATTTCTACACTTTGTTATTGATATACAATTACGCATAAGTTAGCGTTTTCCTAAATATAGGTCAATTTGAGCCAGTTAGGTAATTTGAATTTAAACAAAGAATGTAACAAAATATGCTTCAATTAAACGGTATATTGCAATCGAAACACACTTTCCTTTTTGTATTGTTTTTGTATTGTTTTTGTATTGTTTGGCGGAATACCAAATACCATAAGCAGTGTACCATTTACTTGTGAACGTCTTCAACTTTTTTCAATTTTTTGGAGTCAAGTGAAACAAATATTTCCTTGGCGTAATCTAGTGAAAAACATTTTGCTATTGTCGTTCGAGTTAAATGAAACATATTATTAATTTTCAGTCATCTTTAAATGCGAATATTTTGAATTCCTGATATTCTCCCGTGTATGGCTTAAAATTTTAAAAATTATTTTTATCTATTTTCTGATTGGTTGATTAGATTTATATGTACGTTTCTGTGCATTCATTGGTGGATTAGTTCCGTATAAGAATGTATGTTATTTGTATCACACTGAGTCAAGAACTTTTGCATGTAGGTGGCTATAGAAGTTCAGAGGTTTTACTTTCGATTGAAAGAGTGTTCTACACATTATGTTCACTTGGTAGACACTTTAAGTTGATGATTCTATGATTTTCAAAACTCCTAATTCAACCATAATTTGCGAGAAGCGAAAGGTCATTCTGTGGTTAGGCGGTGATCCTTTGTGCGGTATTATCGAAGTTACATCTGTCATGTTTGAAAAGTACGTGTTTTTTTAACTTGAATTACATTGTTGAGCTTTATTATTATTAGCTTGAAGAAAATTATTTATCTAAATCTTTAGTAGCCTAGTGGTAGAGCGTTCGCTTCCAGTGCAGGAGGTCTTGGGTTCAGACCCCGGCCGAGTCATGCCAGAGACTATATGTATGAATCTATCCTTTCTGCTTAGTGTTCAGCATGAGAATAGGATTCAGGCAGGCAGTTGTCTATTTGACCGATTACTTTCGTAGCTCAAATGGGAGCTTAAAATGTCTTAGGACACCCTTCGCAGAACTCTCATTGATAGCAGTACCAATAAGAACTGAAGAGGCTATCCTGGGTAAACAAATTTCCATAATAATAATAATAATAATAATAACGTACCGTAAAATAGGAGTTTATAGAAGTAGTATTGTAGCCAATTATTATTCTACTAAAATAGAGTTGGAATGAATTCCTTTTTCCAAATTATTTTTGTGTGCGTTATTTTTAATGACAAGCCTGATAGTTATCTAGTTAAAAATAAATCAGCACTTTCTTTGTATTTTTTCAATTATAGGGCATTTTAAATTACGTAAACTTTTTTTCGTACTTTTCATTATAACCATTCGTCAATTTACATTTTGAATACCTTATATGGATGTCCACTCTGTAAAGCTGACAGCTATCACTACATAAGGTACAATTTCTGATGAAGAATCTACTGTCCTATGCGCTGTTTTAAGAAATGTCACGAATGATGAAATTGATATTCGAGAATAGCTATTTTATATCTACATTTGTAAAAGCAAAATATTAACCTTTGCTGGGGCGCTATATTAATGAGAGACTGCCCTCAGTTTAAAAGCGGTTAGATGCTCAATTCTACATAGTTTGCTAGTCCCTTTAAAAACAGTCAAAAAAACAGTCAACTCACGAACCAATGGTTGGCGGCCATTGGTTCGTGAGAGGAAAAAGATCGCTTTACTGTTTTCCACAGACCTTGTATCTGTCGCGTTTACATGCAAGATATTTTTGCACTTTTTTATGTGTTTGTTCAATTGCTACAAATTTTAAAATGTACTTTTTATAACTTGAAATTTTCTATTAAACAGTCAAATCTAAAAACGCTGCAGTTTGGCTTCATGCGTGTTTAACATTGAAACATTTCATTGTATGTAAAAGCCTTTGTAACACACGTCAACTTTAAACCTCCATATGTACAATACAACTGTAGTTCATAACAATATCTGTCAGTGGGAGAATAGTTTGAAGAGATATATTCTTGTCTAAAAAATTATAAAAGATTCATCTATTCGTTATAATCATTCACTCAAAAAAAAGTAATTTACAAATTCCCGTTTTATTTTTAGCCTTTTAACAACCAAGTGTCTGTCATATATTTACTAGGTAATTTCCTTTGAAAATTTATTATTTCACTGATATTTGCAGATTTCAAAATCAAACATTACAGCATAACGTAACCAATATTTTTAATAACATCATAAAAAATCAATAATGAGAATAATTGCACCATCCAAAACCTTCTCTTGCAAGTAAAAGATTCGCACAATTATATATTTTGACTCGAAGCAGATTATCCCCAAAAAGCAGGCAGCTGAAAGGAAACATTTAACCATATACTGTTCTCCTATTCAGTAATCACAACCTTTAAGGTAAAATTGTCTGTAAAATAAATATTAAAATACAGAATGAAAACAATACTACAATGTCAATATAATTAATAGCTGTATTAATTATTTATCACTGTGTCTTACTTTACGACAGGTTAAAATATAGCATTTGCAAAGATGTTTTGTACATGCACTGAAAGGTGTGTTTTTTTTGTTTTTTTGTTTTTATATTTTTCTATATTTTTCATAGCGTGTTAATATCGACTTTGGACAGAATTTATAAACAAAAAAGAAGATACGAGAAGTGTGTATTCCATTTAAACAGAAACGAAGAGGTATGATCCCATGTGTAGTTGACAGAATACAACTAAACGCAACTGGTGAGAATCTAGATATATGATAATGCAATTTAATGATTTTTTTATTTATTTTTTTTTATTTCAGTTATATTCTAGTCATATCAATATAAGATTTCAACCTATATTTTGCTCCACAAAAAAGGGTTAAGAATTCTTTAAAATGACATTGTTAATCACTGCAGAAGCTAAAAAGGAACACAAACTAACTTGAACTGATGTCGAGTCACCTTGCTATCATTTTATATATACCAACGTGTTTTGCTGCACGAGGATTTAAGTTCTGGTCCTGATTATGTACTTATGCGGTATGCCACCAAGCATTTGTATCAAAAACTTTTTCAATTTGTTTCTTCAATCATATACATAACATAAAAAGGTATTCTAGTATTTATTCTATTGTTTATAAAAAAGTTACATTTTGCTAATTACTTTTTTCTTAATTCATAAATTAAAGAGGTTATCGGTTAAATAAAAGGCGGGATGATGTTATTTCAATGAAAGACTCCTTGTGGCCACTTCCTCTGAGATAATGTGTTGCCTTCCCTGATCGTCTGTCCTTGTATACTTCCATGACTGTTGCTATGACACATGTTACAAACCTTTTTGATTTATTACCTAGATATTCGCAATATGGTCTGGTTGTTATTAACAACATTATGGTGGAATTGTAACTTTTGTTGCTTCAGCGATAAGAGAGTTGAGAAAATCAACATTACGTGATTTCATATCCCTTTTCAGGATATTTACTCACGCAATTTTGTCCTTCGTTTGGAATAATGTCCAATGAAAGTTATTAAGTTAAATGGGTATAATTTTAAAAATTATGTCTTAATGGACTTAAATGAAAGGAAAAATAAAGGCACGATAAGCTAAAAGGTAAATTTATTTCTAAATGGGATATCCGTTAAAGATCATTTTATTAGAATTTTATCATTAAAAAAATTTTCTATATGCATCATAAATATGGTAAGCGCTACATCACAATCTTAATAATATATTTCCAATAGGGGATGAGCGCAATCCAGGAGATTGTTTTAATCGAAGATACATTTATTTAAAAATATGGACTTCTATTTTTTTTATTTTATTTTTAGATGAACAATAAAAAATTTACATAAATAAAAAAATAAAAAATAAACAAATCACAATGACAGAGGAATCGAAAGAAGAGCAAGAAGTTATGTTCGAAGCAGAGTTGCGCAAATCGCAATGTGACGAATCGTTTTCTGATAATAGTGATGCGGAAAATGATGAAATTTGCAAAACATGTCAAAAGTTAATGTCACGTATGCGCAAGACAGCTGTTAGATGGTTATATTTAGAATGGTATAAAAAAGCTGTTTTGGGTTTATCATTACCAACGGTAAGAGATTATTTTATCACTCTTTATTTCTAAATATGTGTCGCTATGCAAAGAATTAAATTTTGCGATACTAGATATACATTGTGTACCTTATTTGTGGGACTTATTTTTTGCAATTTTAGCCCCTATTCCAAAAATTAAGCGAAAATAATTTAAACAAATGTATACAAGAGTTTATTAATTACCATGATAGATCCCGCAATTTTTTTATTAAAACATATTGAATTGCAAAAACATGTAAAAGTCATAACGGCAGCAAGTACGACGATAATCTTGAAATCAAAATATTTGCTCTTGAAACTATGTTGTGCAGGAACACTTTTTATAGTTGTCAATTTTCTGGGGAAATATTCAAAATAAAAAATTAACGTGCTTATCTCCTACAAAAAAGGGTTCTAATCGCAAACATTAACTCCGCATTTTCTTATCGGTCGGTCGGTCGGTCGGTCGGTCGGTCGGTCGGTCGGTCGGTCGGTCGGTCGGTCGGTCGGTCGGTCGGTCGGTCGGTCGGTCGGTCGGTCGGTCGGTCGGTCGGTCGGTCGGTCGGTCGGTCGGTCGGTCGGTCGGTCGGTCGGGTCGGTCGGTCGGTCGGTCGGTCGGTCGGTCGGTCGGTCGGAAAAAAAAGCTGGAGTCATGGTATTAATCGGAGGGAGCATGGACATTAAGTCACGTTTAATCGCTACAGGCATAAAACAATGCAACATGTAAATTATAGATGGTTCTCATCTCTTGCAACTTACTACATATAAAATACGTTTTGAAATTCACTTAGCATGTAAAAACCATGCGTACTGTTTTTTTAATTTATTAAAACTATTAAAGTTTTTAAAGCACATTAATTCTTATATTTCTTTCCTCATCACCTTGGCACCACAATCTTGTTCAGGTGCAAGTAAATATCCATTTTGTTCATAATCTTTCTCCTACGTAATCTAATTCTATAGCTTTTATATAACAAAGCATAAAACTGTATTTCGTCTGAAGTAAAATCTTATTTTTTCTTTTGGTTTTTTATTCTTTTATATACATAAGAGAATAAAAAGCTGTTATTGTCGTTTCTTAATCTAATAAGACTGTAAAAACTTGAAGTTGCTTAGATGTACTATTATATATTTTTGTGTGTTTAACATATGTTATTTTAATTCATTTTTTCTGTATGTTCAATAAGCCCGTGATGATGTTAAGGTTTCTTGTCGTGCACACTTCAGTAACGCGTGTTTAAAGAATTTTCATTATTAATTTAAAATAAAATTGCTGAGGTGCCAATGCTTAGATTTGGAAAATCCAATTTAACAAACACTGTCCATTGCCAACTGCATGGCAGTTAAAATATATAATATCTCGATTTTTATTTTGATCACCTATAGAAAAAAGTATGTAAGTTGAAAAATGTTGATACCATTATTTAGCGTTTTTATCACCTGAAAAAAATCGTATAAAAAAGGTGTCTGAATTATCATTTGCATAATGCCTTCAAAGCAAACTACAAATTGTCATCCACATCCAACATATAGTTTGTAATTTGTAATCACAGCATGTCTGTGACATTAAACCTGTGATTACTTGAGGAAAATGTCATGAATCAGAAGCACATAAATTATCATTGGCATAATGCCTTTAAAGAATCTGATAAAACTACAGGTTGCCATCCAAATCCAACTTTCAACACAGCATGGATGTGATATTAAACCTCTTAGTAATTTATAATTTCCTAATCGACCGACATCAAACGTAATTAGCATCTCAATAACATATAGGCATGTTGATTAACTCAACGCTTCAAGTTTACTTGTGTGCTTCTGAATAATAGAAGTCCCAGCGCAAATCAAATTGGTTTTATTCATCCTTTCATTAGTTACTTAACCAGAAGATTTGTTATGTATCAGAAACACGTTATTCTAATGGTATATAAATAAAAAAAATGTCTACGAAAAGAGTGAGGTCGTTGAATAATATATATAAAACAGAAAAAGAATATGAGAAAGAAAATGAAAAGGGTTTTTTAAGAAGATTGTTACAGAAGAAGAAAACGAATCGTCATAGTGCTGTTTATTACTCCACATCTACCGGTCAGGTATGAGGACAGCTCATTGCATTGTTTTTGTTAATAAGAACCCAATGTAAGTTTTCAATAAAACATTAAAAAACTTACTTGAACTTACTGAGTCTGCTAATGCATCTTTGTGTACTCGTTCTATAAGAGAAACTAACTAAATTAACTGTAGCATGCAGACAGTAGCGCTATATTTTGTTTAGCTTTTTTATAAGATATGCACATTACGATGCATTTTTTATTTGTATGTAAAGAAAAGATTTTTTATTTGTGATAAAACCTGCTAGAGTGTAGTACCTGGTAAGATCTGAAATGCACATAAACTTCATTTCTTTTCACCACTACGAGGGAGTTTTTGGCACTTATCAGAAAGAGCTAAGATCAAATCACCGAACATCAATGTGACGCCGTATATAGGGGCGATAAACATAGTTGAGGTAAAAGTTTTTAATGGTTCAAAGGGATAATATTATAACACCGACTTGTAATTATACGCTAATTTGTTAATTAAAAATTGGCTTCAAATAAGGTTATTAGTCTCTCAATACTGTTTGTTTACATGCCTACAACAAACGAACGAACGAAACTAGTAACGAGAAACGAATAAGTAAAATTAAATCACATTCTGAATTTTTTTCTGCATAGAATGTTCAATTACTTAAGATGACTCAATTATTTTTTTCATTTCTTACAAATTCCCAAGAACTATGTTTATTTCTCAAATTAAAATATGGAAATTTTAGTCTCTTTATCGGAACAGAACAAGCAAAACTTAACATACAAAAACAGTACGTTATTTAGGTCAGTACAAGTGGACCTTTGAACAATTAAAACAACCAGCGCATGCGTATAACATGCCTGTTTACGTCATAAGTGTGAAAGTTGTAGAAAAGTACATGTTTGTCACAAAAAACAGGAAAGCATTAATGAAGATGCAATAAGATACCATAATCTGTTAATCATGGTCATTATCTGAAAATAGGTTTGAAGGATAGAGGCATTGAAGTTGATTGTTGTATGAGTAATCCCATATCATCGGAGTCGTTGTTTCTCACGAGATTATGAAATGTCCACACAATGTCACTCGAATGGACGGCTTAAACATTATGCTTCGTTGCCATGTGAGATGAGTTAATATTTCCTGGACTAGTTTCTATTTTTGTTTTGTGTTTTCACGTAAGTGCAATCTACAATCACTAAATCTAAGGTAGCTCAGTTGCGAGAGCGTTCGATCTACACCCGAAAGTTGGAGTGGTATATTATGAAATAATGTTACAGCGAATTACACACGTGGCTTCGATAAGCTTTTTGTTTAATAAGCCACCAACCAATAAGCAACTTGTGCTGAGATTGTATATTTTCAAGCAACTTATAGTGCTCAGCTATGCACTTTAGCAACATAAATGGGTTTTTGTTTTAAAGAGTAAAATTTTATTAAACTAAATTTATTACAGCTGTGAACATTTGGTTACCCGCAAAAAAATTTTCATGGCCAACTTTTAATCAACTTTTAGCGCCGAATTTAAAATTGAATTTTTCTCTTTTTAAGAAAAACAACCTTTGCCATTAAAATTTCTGCTTCCTCTTCTGTAAATGAATGAATTTGTAATCAATCAAGAATTTTCGATTAATCTTTTTTTTAAAGTACTGCTGTGTTATTAAACGTGGTTTCTTAGACACCAAAAGAAATATTTCAAAATTGCTTCAAATAATAGGAAGTCTGGCTGTTTTGATAAAATACCGTCTCTCACTTTTTGCATGGGACTACTTACGTATAATGTTTTCATATAATTATTCTAAATATTTGTGCTTGATTATACAGACCCTCTGAAGAGCTATTTTCCCCCGCTGAATAGATAAGTAAGCGGGCAGCAATAGCGATGAAATACTTGATTATTTATCATTTATATTCATAGACAGAATGTCTGAATCACAAAAAGGTTTTAACACACTAAAAAGGCAAAGACGTCGAAATAGCTTTTTTTATCTATGGTATATAACACCAAGGAAAACCTCCTTGGTAACACATATTTCTTTTGCAGAATAAAATAAAATTTTCTGTTTCAAAGTAATAAACAAATCATATTATTTCCTTTGGTATTTTAATATAAGCTGTCATTTTGAAATATGGTATATTGTAAAAATCTAATATTCATCCAATATCTAAAACAATCATTATTAAAAACTATTGCCGTCCTGTCGACTAAATTTTTTTGTGATCTCTACCTCGCAATACCTATTGACAACGTCATCTTTTGCAACTGAAAAATCGTCCATTCGAGTTTTTCTTTACTTAATTGGAAAGACAGAAAACAAGGGCGTGCATTCTTTGCCGACATCTTTTTCCTTTTGAACTATGAAAAAAAAAGGAACTGGAACAAGTGATTTGACAACTGCAAACAAGAATCTATTATTTGCGGAATAATACAGGTAGAAGAACATGTCAGATATAAATCAATTCCACCAATTACATTGAAACACGTGTGGTTTTCGTTCTAAACTTACAATTATTAATTCCTCACCGACAGTACACCATGCCGACATCTTTAAAATCAAAACAATCGATATTAATAACTGGCAAGCCGATTGCGTCAGTATTACCGCGATGGTTTAAATATACGGAGAGACGTCGCATTGAAATTCCTAAAGCATCATTTACAACTCATTCATCTTGTTCATTGCACGTGTTTAAGGAAAAGATCGATATTCAGTGGATAAAGTAAATATCGTAACATTGCGCAAGCCTTTGATAGATTCATAACATATGGTAGGGAAACAGTGTCTGTTAAAGTAAGGTTATGTAAAATTGCTATTGTTGTAAATTGTAACGTGTAAGGTTATTTATAGTAATGTTTTTCTGCAGTAGCAAACCTAACACTGTTTTATAAAAGCAGGAAATTTAGTTTCAGCTTTAGATGTGTTATTTTTGAAACCCTTTTATTCTGTTCTTCAAATTAAAGTGCATAGCTACGTTCTAAGTGTATCAAAAATCACAGCAATTGATTTTTGTGAGAAATTCTGCCTTCTACTTCAGATTTTTTCTGTATCTGAGAAAAAAGAGAAAATCAGTAAAATTAAAGCCAGTTGTTCGTAGTTCTTATTTTATCAATATTCATCCTTATCGTTCTTATAAAGTTGTACTTATAAAAAAGTATATGTATATGGGTATAGTCTTTCAAGTGTAAAATAAAATAACGGACTGAAAGGACTAGGATCTAGTGTTTTTCAAGTTTTACGTATCTTTATAGTAGAAATAGTTGGCGATGAAACTGATCATTGTAGCCAGTGATGTTCTACCTTGTTTGCTAATGCAAAAGCCAAAAAAATATTTAACCTTTATCAAAACAACAAAGTTTTGGCTAACAGTGTTCTTGCTCATACATCAGAAAAACATCATAAAAAGTGACGCAGATATTTTGCAAACAATTTGTTCTATAAAAATACGCTACATATAATAGATGATGCGCTGGAGTTGGATAAGAAAATTGGCTCTTCTGTTATTTGATTTTGTTAAGGGATTATATTTTTTTTACTGAACGAGAGCTTGCTCACTCGTGCATGTAATAATCTACCAAACTCAAAACAACAACAATGGTAGGCATTTTTCATTATTGTTTTAAATATTACAATTATACAAACCTTTTTTTTCATTAGAATTATATAAATTTAGTTTCATTAAACTTAAAAATAAAATCTCTTTTCTCTAAGTTTCAGTGGCACCATTATTACTTTTTTTATTTTTTGAAAATTTCCCGCCTTTTTTTAACTCTTATTCTTATACTCTTATTCTTTCAAACTTTTAATGTTTCATTGTTCTGTGTATATATGTAGAAATTTATAACGACAAATGTTATAATTTTATTTTTCTAAATTCAGTGAAGGGGTTGGACTTAGGTTATTTTGATCGAAGGTAGGCGTTACAGAGGTTAAAAAGAATCATTAAAAACCCGCAGAAACCAAACAAAACCTGAATAACACATAACAAGAGAAAACCATGAAAGTTTTCACCTCAAACTCCGCTAGGATAACAAATGAAGATTCTAATTTGACAACTGCGGCTCTAACTTATGAAAAAAATATATAAAACTGTTAGGGACAGATTAGTATACATAAATGTGGGGAAGTTTCAAACCTATTCAAAATACTTTTCCTAACAAAATTTAGTCACAACTTCTGGCACAATAAAGGTAAAGATTGTTCTATTTCGTGTATTTACTTTTATACTTCATGTTACGGTGATAGTTTTATTACTGATATTCATCCTCTTTTGACTGCTACTTATTTTTGACCAAAATTTTGTTAAGTTTCAAGTTTCATAAAATAACTTAATATATCCTTTACACACACATAGCAACATTTAAGAACAAATTTTGTGCTTCTATTAATAAATAAGAACAAAAAAGTAAAGTATATAATTATACTAGTAAAAAAATATATTAGCTACTTGTGACATTACTACTAGTTAGATGAAGATGGATAACAACAACAGTTTGTAGCTATTTGCAAGACTTTAGCATGGTTATATATCGGTTAAGTAACATGGTTATATAACTTGTCCCTTTTGAGTAAAGAATTCGAGTTACCCACATTATTGCAGAAACGATGGTTCAAGGCTGTTACAAAAGACAAATGAGTAAGGTCGTAGCATGCACCAATGGAGGGAGAGGGATTTTCAATTTTAACAACCTATATTGGGTAAAAATGCAGTTTCCCATGTCGACTATGATCGACATTTTTTTTTGTGAGGCTGCGTCCAACCCCTAAGCTTCTACGACCCTTGAGACTGATCGACAACTTTCCTGCGTTTTTTTTTCTCTTCCAAAATCTGTCTGCACGAACATTTAGTGCCCAGACTTCGCGTGTGAAAGCCAGTAATTAAAGATCGATCTGACGCACTTCAGTTGGTAGTCAACACATATGATCAGCAAAGGATGTGTCATTTCTGTCAAATTTAAACAAACAAAGAACTTGGATTAACAGCATAATTACTTTTCATATAAGACCTGTTTAAAAAGATTAAATAAAGTTATTTTGAGACGAATTCCCAGCAATATGGTTAGATATGATGATACATATTTCGTAATTCCAAAAACAAACATATGGGGAGTGCTTTATTTTGTTTTTGACAAAATGTGTACTTTTTTGCAATAAAGAAAAGCTAGTAGAACAAAAAAAAATTTATGATCCTTGAGTGATGTAGAAAGCTACGTCTGTCGAATTTAATCGGACGTGTGCAATTCCTAAATTAAATAATAATTTGGGATACTCCTTATTCCATCACCATCCAGTTAACAGATTGTATTTAACAGTAGAACTCAATATACAGACATAGACCCCCACTGTTTCATTTACGCTTAATTTTCGTAAATATGGACATGGAATAATTATATATTTAGACTGGATGAAATTAAAGTAATTTCTTTTAAAAAACAAAAGCTGGAAAAGAATAAAATGAGGTTAGCTACAATGAATCAGAAGAAAAAAAAAAACGTGCCTAAATTAAAATTCTTAACAACCTTGTTCCTAGGACTTTTTACGTGTTTATACATTGGGACCAACCTCCTCCTCAGGACGTTTTCTTACATTTCGATAAAAAGAGCCCTGAGGATGAGGTTGCATTGGGACGTAACTATCTTCAGAAGCGCTGGGGACGAGGTTGAAAGTTTGGCAAATTTTAATAGATAAATTCAGGCGCCATTTTTAAGAGACTATGACGTAATGATTAATTTTAACTTTGATATATGAATTATTAAATCGCAAAGATTTTTTTTTGTTTTGGAGAAAAATTATTTATTAAAACAAGTAAACTTGAAATTTTTATTTGTTTTTCAGGAGACATTACTTTATTATAGATATAATGCGAAAAAAACAACTTCATTTTGGAGGGAATTATCACCTCAATCTTAAGTCAAAAAACTTTTTTAATATACTTAACCAGTATATCTGATTTCGCAGTGCATTTTTCATTAACTGCTGGGAGCTGTTGTGAAGATTTCGTGGTTTTCGTGTACTTTTCGTTTAAAAACGAACTAGTCGGTCAGTGAAGGAGATGTTTCAAAAGCAAGTAAAATATTTCTTATTTGCAATGATAGTTTTCAGTAGAGCCCGTTAGCATTTTGAGTTTTCTTGTTAGAGTGAACTATGAAGGACCCATTATTTAGTCGTTAGTACATAGCATAAGCTGAAGGCAAAATTGAGGTCCAGATGTTTTCTTTTAAATCCTTTATGTTGTTAATTTACGTGCTCTGATAAAAAAACTCAACGAAAGAATTCTAGTATAAAGGTGCGTATATATATCCGGAATTTTCACAGAGAATCTGAAATAAGCTATAGTTCCTCATGATCTTCAAGAAAGAGATGATCGTCCAAGTTAAAAAAGTCCCAGCTGAGTGGACACTCTGCTGAAAATTATTAACAGAGAAGAAGGAGGAGCGAAATGTATTTAAAAAATTATTCTACGCTATTTAAAAATCATCGCTGTGTCATTAAAATGCCACCGTTCATTTACATCACGTTTAGATTCAGTTAAAATATATTTAACACCAGTTGCCATGTGTCTATCAAAAGACAAGTTAATTTATGTAAAGTACCCGTTTTATAAAAGAACCAGGAAAATTTGGTTTAGCCTTTTTCACTTGTTTATTCTGAAATTCTTTTTATTTTTTTCTTAAAATATTTTGAGCATTTTTTTCATTTTTAAATTCAAGTAGTAACATTACATCTTTGATCAAAAGTGTTCAGTACAAGTTTCTCAAATCGTCACAATTGTTGTTTAACGTGTTGATTGTCACTATATATGACACCTTCAGCACTATGCAACGATATACAAGATGTAGAGTTGTTTATATAAGAACAATTTTATAAGAACAATGAGGCTAAAAAAATCTGTAACGCAAGAACAAAATAAGAACAATTGAAAGACTAAAATTTCACTGATTTTCTTTTTATTCTGAAACCACACAACAAAGAAACACATTCAAGGTAGAAATTATTGCAGAGTTACTTTGTGATTTGCGGAACTTGTACATATCAAATAGCTAATGTGCAGAAATAGTGGGTTGCAAATGTTTGTACTACTGTCGACAGAACTGGTTAGTAGCCTGTGCAAAGTTCACAGCTTCGCTTGTCCTACATATTCTAATCTTTAGATCATTTCATACATACCCCAAGTATCGCTATTTCGTGCATCCCTTACACAAAGTAGCAATTTCGGTTACCATTTCAAACAAAATGGAGAATATTTCTCAAAACCTAAAAATAAAACCAATTTCTGGTTGAACATTAAAAAAAAAATGTCTCGAACCTGCAGCAAAATATCCTTCTTTAGAACCTCATTTTCACCAAATTAAAGTTAAAAGTATTTTTAAACACTTCTTTTGTATTTTCAATAAAATATTGAACTTCTTTAGGCAGCTTAAGCGGTTTATAAACATTGTTTGTTTTGTCTCATTCATTGTAATAAAGTCTGCAAAACTTATTTCTTGCTCTCGTACATTGATACTATTATGTCGCTATTATCAAAAGAATGAATGATCTTTCTTTTTGGTTTTATCTCATTCTTATCAAAACAACGACAATTTATAATCTCATGTTAAGAATACAGAGGTGTTAGTAGCAAATTTGCTATGTCCCTGTTGTGTAAAAAAAACGTTTTAACGGTGTAATCTTTTTTAGACTCGTTTCTAATTTAGTTTTTTTTTATGTAAAAGTATAATCTGTTAAACGAAACAATATTTGAACACTCCTCCCATTTGTGTAGATTATATAATTGAAAGACATTTTGCTTAAAAATAAAAATAAAATAAAAAATTAACAAACTATGAAAATCTTGTGTTTTTTTTCTTTTTTCAAATGTCAATATTTGCTTGATGAAATGGGACTGCTGTTAAAAGCGGTTTCAATGTAAACAAAATAAGAAATGTCTGTGAATCTTCGCGCCACACACATGATCAAACGTAGCTAATTTCGTTTTGTCAAATGATATACTAAACTAGCTTGGTCGAAGTATGTATGGTTGGTGAGCGTTTTACATGGAGCAGCTGCTTGCAGATTCTCTCTCTTTCACAGAATATTACCCTCTAATAATGTAATTTTACCATTTTTCTATTGTTACTTCATTAGTAAATTTGGTTTTACCCTGAAATATTTTTATATTCTTTTGCTTTTGTAGCCTGGAAGCGTTGCGACCAAAAATCTAAGTGGCAACAAGTTTTGTGTAATGCAACATTTGAATGTGTGAAAATTTTACTCCTAAACTTTTCTACTAATTCTTTTTTCGGTCGTTGTGTTTTGTTTTAGGAAAAACCTCAGTCACGCCATTTTCTTGTTTTTTTTCTTATTCTCCAGTCTTTTCCAACTTCATTGTTCGTATAAAATTATTCTTATCACAAAAAAGTTTATTTAACAACTAAAGTATGAAAATCTGTAAACTTTTTTCTTTCTGGTGATATGACTCAAACATATCCGTTGAAGCGTGTTAGACACGCAATTTCGTTTTTTTTGCAGTGAATTTCATTCTCGCGCGTCTGATAATTGAAAAAAATTAAAACCATTGAGGCGTAAAAAACCTAGAACAGCTGCGGATTCTTGTATGTCCCAATTTTCAACATGGTAGCACAGCTACAGGATGTATAGAACTTAAAAATTTCTTGGAAAATTCTTTAGATTGAGGTAAGAGAAAAATTGTTTTGCTTCTTTGCACATTTTTGTTTCTTAGGACATTTTAAAAATAATTTTTGCCACTTTAAACTGCCTGACATCTTTGTTATTACAAGGATTAGAGGGGGAAACTGTTATTTGTTATAACACGTTTGTAAATAGAATTAAGATTCAGACGCTGTACCAAACGTATTTAAAGGCTACTAATAGAAAGCAAGAAGTGTCATTATATTGTTAGCCAGGAGACTAATTTCATAGCTAGTTCTTTTAAAATTTTAAGTTATTTAAAGGGGGTAGTATAATTTAGAAACCAATAAAAACAGATTTTATTTTTGAAGTCTTATTTTTATCTTTGTCAGAAAAAGCTGTACATTTCAGTTTGCTTGAATGTATGCTAATTAAAAGCATGCTATTCATTGACCATAAATCTGTTTAATATGTGATTATATTAATTACTTCATAATAAAAAAAATTACGTTGTTGCGAATTTGAATCATAGGATATCTATTTTGAGCATATCCAATTTACCAAAACATTATTTGAATGGTTACGTGTTAAATACTGCGGTGAATCATGGGTATTTTTTTTTATACTTAGTTCGACTTGATGAGATTATAATTGATGAATTCTCCGCCCACTGACTTTCTTGATAACACCAGCTTTTTCATAAGGACAGCTGTAATATTTGATTTAAGTTTAATGTTGCAACTTGATGTTCCATTTTTGAAATGGTGTTCACAGAAACAAGATGATTTGAGTAAGTTTAATGGGATGTTTTTTGGTTTGTATTCTCACGCTTTTTAATCTTCTTAATATATTATTTACAAAATACATGACTAATAATAAACAAATGAAAAAGCGATAGAAAGATTTACAGACAAACTAAGAATGCATATATATTTTCCTTACACTATCTTCTACATGACCAAGTCGCCACTCCTTGAAAGGGAAGACAAACCTCCACAGAGCGTATTGACATAGCACTTTTCACAATGTTTACTTGAAGTTTAATAGCATTTCCCGTACAAGTTTTTTAGCGTGTAAACAAGAAGCTCAGACATTCTGTGCAGTTGTTAGAAAACAGAAGTAGCTATAGTTGTGTGTGTTGAGAGTTTTGTGAAAATTAGTATATTTTACCAGAATATTCCTTGTTTAAAGAATGCTTAGTAAGCTTGACATGGTGAAGTGAAGTGAGATTTCTTGCTAGCATTCTAAACTGTTTAAAAGCCACATCTTTTTCTTACAAACAAAGAAACAAAGAAACGAACAAATTCACGATCGCTTTGCATCAAAAATAGGATATCAACTTAGCAACTTCAACGGTTGCCGAAACAAAGAAAACAAAACAAACCAACACTTTACCATAGACAACGCGGTGCCTCATTTGGAAAATCCAGCAGATTATGTTATTGTCCAGTTTAAAGAATCTAACGACTGGTTAGATGACGCAAATAAAATACTGGCGCAATTATTGTTTTTACTTTTTCTTCCCTTCGTGTTTGGAGACACTGTAAAAGGGAAGGCGACGACGATTCTTTATTGAAGGAAATAACATTTGTAACATAAAACATTAGGTAATAAATTTCTGCAATCATTGGTATGAATCATAACAAAAGTTGAGCAGTAATAACTTGTAATTAGCGTCGTGCTGAGCTATAAACTAATTATAAAATTTGATTAATTAGGCTCAGAGCAATATGAGGTTGCTTCTATGTTGAAATTTAGTTAAGCTAATTTCCGTAGTAGGATGTGGCAAGGGAGAATTGATTTTTTGTGCAATTAAAACATCGCATCAAGGAAGTGGTAACATTTTGACAAAGTTTATGGTCGGTATCAAAGTCTTTAGATAAAAACAAAAACCACGACGTGAACAGGTTAGGTTTTTTGATCAAATAAAGTTTTTATTCTCTTTATTTTCAACTTTAGTTTCAAGTTTGTGAAAACTAGTCTAGATTAAAAGCTGTATCATGTCGCACGAACTGGTAATGTGTTTTCTCTATAATTTCTTCGTTACTGAACCAGTTACTGTAATGTGTAAAGCTGTTCTTCCAACTAAATAGCTTCTGTCTTTTGTTACAATGTTTATAGATCAAATGTATAAAACAAAGGACGTACAACAAATACTGTCTTCAAAAAAATAATTTGTTATAATCATTAAATTTCATAATTACAATATTTATTACTTATTATTGTTATTATTATTGTTATTATTATTGTATAAACTTTCAGACCAAATTTCTATACAGCTTGTTATAAGTAACTGTATAATGCAGAAAAACATGATATAAAGTGTATTTCTATATATAAGATGCATATAATGTTAAGATTATATTTTGGCAATTTTCCATTAAAACATGACAGGGTGAGAATAATATTAACTTATTACTTTATAACAACGTAATTAAGTGATGTTGTTAAATTGATAATGTTCTTATCATCGTGTTGAAAGTAGTTTGGTTGCTACTTGAAATTCCACCTCTCATTTGCAACTATTGTTGTCATCAAATTAGTTATACAACATGTCAGAAAGAACAATGAATGAAGAAATCAAATTGAGCATGTTATTCATACCTGACTGTAAATTAAAAAAATATTTTTGTCACCCTAATTAGGTAGTGGGAAAAGGGATAAATGGTTTTTGACTTCGTTGTTATTTTATCGCTATCTTGTGTAACTATCGCACGTATAAATTAATTTTAATTGAAAGTGTGACGTCATATGATGAAAATAATTTTCTGAGATTTGCGTTTAAGATTGTATTGGTTTCATATACTAAGGAAAAATATAATGTGAAAAATTATTGAGGTAGGTAGCTAGAACAAGCATGCTCTGATGAAGGATCAAGAACTATTGTACAAAAGCTAGTGTGGGTCAACCCGTGATTGATAAAGGGTGTTATAGACAACAATTAACTCATGCTTGAATAAGCTATCAGCGTGCATTACACGCATGCGCGTAATTAGTACCTCTATTAGTAAATCTGTTAATTTATACTTCAAGGAAAATTGTTTCTTTAGGTATCAGAACTAACACCAGCACTAGCGAACGTTCTTCAAGAAACTCATGAAACAAGCGAAGTGACCTGTCAAAGCTGTCAAACCGATCTTAACTTCATCATTGACAAAACGTTACAGCCAATGACGTCATTATCAGAAATGTATTCCAGCCTGCCAAGAAATTGGACAGCCAGTCGTGACAAGAAGCAAAAATTGGACTCGAAATTTCAAAAGACGCCAGACATAACTACATCTGTTGCATCGATTGGTAAAGAGAATATAACTCCAGCTGCATCGTTTTTTGTTAGGTACGCTATTTTTAATATGTAATCAAATAATAGTTACACCCGGCAATGTTGTAGGAAAAGCAGGGAGGGAAAAGCGGTGGTTAGCAAGTCCTTTCGAAAGTGAATATAGACTGAATATAGACAGACCTTTCCCTCGGATTTAACCATGGTTGTCTCTAGATGAGGTACTAAATTTAGCACTATCTCACCCCTTCCAACACCCCTAAAAATGTGCTTCCTACGGCACTGTCCACAGCATGAGGTATTTGTTGCCAGTCAAAAAAATTATTTCCTAATTTGTGTCAAATGTGTTCGCAACATTTATGGGCGCTTATTTGAACTCTGGGCGGTTAGTCATCCATTTAAGTATAAAAAGTGACGTAATCATTTTAAGCGTGACTGAAATCGCAATGACAAATCAAGAATTCTGTGACGTAGTAATTTTAAAGGAAATTTCACAGGATTGAATTTTTGTTCGTGTTATTAAGAAATAATTGGTAATCACCTCGCCATTTTTCTATCAAACACGGAAGAATCTACTTTTTGAGATGTAATTTCTATGTCCTAGTAAAATATTTCTAATATTATTATTATTATTCTATAGTAATATATTTCTAGTAAAACATTTACAATGAAAATTAAGTTAATCTCGTCTTTCCCATTGGTGGTAGGTAAAAATTAACTACAATTTTATGATCGAACAATAATTAGCCTGTTTATAACACAACTCTTAATTCACGCGTCAGTGCGCATGCGTTTAAAATGTCGCGGTCGAAAAAAATAGTAAAATACTTCTGAAAAAAACATAGTCATAAAAATTAATGAAAAATAGTGTCAAACAGTATAATTTGTATCGTAAAAAACGATAACTTTTTTACGTATGCTATTTTCCGGGGTAATGTGTAACCAAAACTGTTTTTCAACGACCTAGATTTCATGAATAGGCGGATACCCCGCCTTCCAGGGTTCGCTTTGAGGCGTGTGTCTATCAACGCTTCAAAATAATTACTTTCTATCAGGAGACTGGTATTATTCTAGCTAATCAAGCAATCTTGTTAAGTAATCCATTGAGACAGGATTGTTAAAATGCTGAGAGACGGAGACATAAGCAACTGCTTTTCCTTCGCAAATTGGTTGGTTTTTATTGTAGTGAAAGCTTGTGTGAAACGGTTTGTTTTTAAATTGAATGAAAGACAGTTTGGAACAATGAGCCATGAGTCATTTTTACTTTAGGTGTAAGATAATTAGAAACTTAATTGTACTATTTTTTCTTTCGCTGTTAAATACGAAATCGACATCTATTTACAAGTAATTATTTGTGTACACCTGAAATTACAATCTTCAAAACATCACAACGTCACTCCAATTTTGTACGATCCCTTTGATAATATCATCAATTTTGTATGCTGAGATAATGAAAATTGTTTGTTTTATCAGTAAATTACTTATCTGTTAAAAAAATTTTCTTCTCTTGCAAAGATTTTTTTAATAGAGCAAACTGTATGAAAAAAGATATTATCTGAGAAAAATTAAAAAAAGGCAATATGAGGTTATTGGATAAATCTAGCTTCATTTCAGCTGTTTTATAAAAATATTTTTGTTGAGAAGCTAAACTTTTAACATTAGGAAATATATTGCAAGTATCATTGCATTTTCCACTGTGTTCATTATTGCGTTTCTCTTTATTTCTATGTATGTATGTATTTTAATTTTTATTTTTATTTTTATTTTATGAGAAAGCAACATCCTGCATGTTTTCTGGTTGCATAGTATCTTTTATACGAAGAACTTTCTACATAAAAAAATTAAAAAACTCTACCTTTGATCAATTTATCGATTCTACATACACCTATTGCTTAAATAATTGTTTTTACTTTTAAAGAACTTCATAAGCGGATGTAACTTTGCCTGGAAGGTTTCGTTCAAAGACAGAAAAAAACATCAAATTTAAAATATTTCACACGCTTACTTATAAAGCTAAAAAGCTTAAAAGAAAAATTTAAATGTCGAAATATTTGGGTCTTAAGTAAAAATGTTAAAGAGCATTGGTGATATATCGCTTCTAATTCGCTGAAGACAAGTGAAGTGTTAAGGAGTTGTTAATTGTTTATTCAAAAAAATATTATTGTGTGACAACATTGACAAGGACAATTTTTTTGCCTTCACCTAACAACAGTATTAGAAATGAGCATAAAACTCTTCGAGTTGTTATTATTTTTCGTCTATTTTACCTTCTACTTTGATATCTAATATATTTTTACAGTTTTTCGAGGAAAAAACAGATGTTTTTATATATTCCACTTTTGCTGTTAAAAAAGAAGTGAATTATATTTATTTTTCACATTTTTTATAATTTTGATTTGTTAATCTTATTTTGATTTTTATGTCTTGTCTATACTTCATACGAGTTATGCAAAGTTTTTAGATGAAGTAATTTGTTGTTTGCGTTTTAGCAGTTTATTTACTTTTTTATTTCCGTTGAAACATGGTTGTACGAATTTTTCTTACACAAGAGCTAAACAAATAAATAAATAATGTTATCCATCGTATTTTGTTTAGGGCTGCTCAAAAATTAAATTTGGCGTCGAAACCCAAAACTCGAAAATCAAGAAAAAAGAAGGAAGATTCATCCATGGAGCAAAATAGATATGCATTTCAAACTAACTTCAGTGAGCTAATTATGCGCACACCACCTCAAGCCCCACCATCCTTGTTTAAGAATGGAACTGTGAGAAGAGGTGATGGACATGGAAAGGTAAGTCATATTTCTAAATCCATATTTTACCATAAAGGCAGGTGAATTTACGGGTGGAGTGGGAGACTTGCTCCATGTTGTCAATCACACTGGGAAACCTTTTGAGTTGCAACCTCTAAGATTTCTGCTTCAGATTTACTTGAAGGATTTACTTGCAACTTTTCAAAACAGTTAAGGGGCTCAATCTTGGTGATGTAGATACTCCAAATTAGCATTTTTATAAAGCCATTGTTTACTATTCAGTTTTGAATGAAATATTGCGTACTAGGAATTGTGTATTTTAAAAAAATCATTTTAGGTTCGTCTTATACTTCGGATTGTCGATAGGAAAAACAAACCAGAAACTTGTCTCACTGTAGATGCTAAGAAAAAACAAGTCCTGTTAAGGGATTCGACGTTAAGTACGGACGGTCAAAAACGATTTGAAAAAGCGCCACGGTTATTTTCATTTGATAACATCTTTGATAAGGACGCTGTTCAAACTGAAATCTGTTCTGGGACCCTTGTGGATCTTCTTCACACTGTTGTCAATGGTAATGATGCTTGTTTGATAACATATGGATATCCGAAGCTCGGTGAGTAAATTGTGCTGTCTTTTTATTGAGATAAAGCAATTCCCGAATATTATGTTGAAAAATTATGTTGCTAACACTGGCTAGTATAAACAAAACTCCAATTCTATTCTAGGTAAATCAGCTATTATGATTGGTCGTGATACAGCACCAGAGAATATAGGAATCATACCATGCGCAATATCGTGGTTATATCAGCTAATAGATGACCGCAAACAAAGGTATTTATAGCACAAGTGACACATGAGTTCCTCCAGTTACAAAGTGATTTCAGTATGTCTTCCCTGCAAAGGACTTTTAAGCTCTCTAATGATTTTGGTAAAACGTAAAATTGAAGAGGCTTACTGCAAGTAATAAAGCTGTATGGAAAATTTGTAACAAAAGAAAGCAGGAAAAAAAACAAAGTAAATAAATGCATGAAAATTACAAATGAATGTCTCTCACTTTTTAGAACTGGTGCCAGATTCTCTATCCGAGTATCAGCCGTTGAAATCGTTGGCAAATCTGAGAATTTAAAAGATCTGTTAGGAGAGCAAGGTAGGGCCATTTATAACAACCCTTTCTTCTGCTTTTTCTCCTCTATACATAAAATACAGCGGACGAAGTGGGTTTAAATGGTTTGATAGCATTACAATTTTTATGTTGCAGGAAATGGTAGTATCAGCAGCAACGTAACTTCTCCAAGTGTTTATTTGCCAAGAGAACGAGCCTCCAGTATTCAGGTAAAAATTCTTCAAATTATATAATTTCTACTAAAAAGCAAATGGTAACACCTTTTCAACAAATTGTTGAGTTTGCTGAAAACAGTTTGGTGTTTTTTTTAGAAAAGGTATTTTTAATGTGATTGGAAAAAGTAAGTTTAAACTTTTTTCTTTAGCTATCAGATTTTACAGAACTTCGTGCTCCAAATGCTGAGAAAGCTGCTTTTTTCTTCGACGCAGCAGTTGCTGCTAAAACGTCACCAATAACTCCTAAAAATGAACATGGAGAATATTTGGAAGATCCAGATGAAAGGAAAAACTCCAATATGATTTATACCCTCCACGTTTATCAATATATGATCGATAAAGTTGGAACAGGAGAAAGTAAGAAACGTGAAGATTATTAAACTTTTGTTTCAACTGCCTTTTGACTTTTTTTCTGACAACTTACAAGATTCCTTTGTACATAACAATCATAATAAATAACCCTTCCTATTTTTGTTTTTCACAGTTCATGGTGGCCGTTCTCGTCTACATCTTATCGACTTATCTGGTTGTAGCCGCAAAAAGAAAAGTCGAGACACCGGGCAGGGTACATGGCTACCATTGTCAGCTTTAGGAAATGTTATTGTTTCATTATCAAATGGAACAAAGCATATTCCACATCGTGACAGCAAGCTAACGACACTGCTACGAGAAGCGATGGGTTCATTGTCCTCAAGAGTTACCATGATTGCCAATGTATCACAGGATCCAAAACATTGTTTTGAGACATTGTCAACGCTTCAAGTAGCTTCAAGAATACACAGATCAAGGAAAAAGAAAAGTCGGGTGAGTAATCCAAATTGCCGTAGTTAGAGCGTGTATAGCAATCGTTAAAAATTCTGTTCTTAATGGGTTAATGGGTTCTGTTCTTAATTGTGTTTAAATTTTTACTCTTGTAAGTAAATTTTCCTATTCTTTTTTTCTCAGTATTCAAGTACAAGTTCTTCTGGAGGGGATAGCTCTTGCGACGAGAAGAAAAAACATAGGCGTCGATGTAAGCCTGTTACACCTCTGCTGGTGACAGAAGCATGTCATTCAGACAATGTGGGCGAATCTGAATTGACATCAACAAGTGCTGCAGAGGAATCGTGCGACACTGTCATTTATTTAGGACCATCTGGCGGTGCTGTAAGTGATCGAGAATTAACCGATTTCGAACATCCTCCAGAATTTCCAAAAAAGTCTGCAATAAAAAGTGACGTCGTGTCATCAGTGCTTACCACAAATCAGCTGACCACAGTTCCTGCGCTAGGATCTAATGAAACTAGTTTTAACTCTTCTTCTTTAAAAAGAAAAGATACGAAAGGAAAATCAAATTTTGATAAAGATCGATCACACACTCTACCAAGGAGGCATACTGATGAAGAACCAGCACCGATCATAGTAAACATCACCGAACAGTTAGCTAAATCTCCTTTGGAGGAGCATGCTGACACAGTTTTATCATCACCAACAAAAACAACACCAATTGACAATAAAAGTGACTTCCAGCCTTCATATCAACAAAAACTAAATTGTTTTGAAAACAACCTAAACTTAATTAAATACTCGGACAGTTTGCCGATTCGTGGACGTAAGAAATCTTACTCCATGCAACCACATAATAATATAGAAGAATCGTCCCGTAAAAGGACAAGAAGTCTTCGGTTAAACAAACTCGACGAAAGACAATGTGTTAGTACGAATTCTTCCCCCTTTAAAAGGACTCAAAGCTTTAGAGATGAATATATAACAAGAACGGCAAGTTTAGACAGGACTTTTACACGACACGAGGTTGAGTTGGTTGACGGTAAAATCTGCAAGAACTTTAAGTCGACAGATACTGTATCTAGCGTCGGCACTGTTGAAAACTTTGAAAGGCAATTAGTTTCACAAATTGCGGAACGATTTGCGCTTGAGGATGAGTTTAGTTACGTTGATGATATCGATCCTCGGTTGTTCAATGCTCAAGGGAATGAGAAATCCTGCGCAAGTGAGGAATTTTTTATAGATGACGATTTAGAAAGTATAGGCGCCGAGCTTGATCCCTCCGCTCCAGATAACTTTAATGTGTACAACTATAATTCATCTCTTCTTAAAAGTACAAAGTCCCTTGTGGAGAAGAGTGAAGAAAGAGACAATGATATAATACCTTGTAATAATTGTATTGGTGAATGCAGGTGTAATGTTTACACACGTGACTTGCCATGCACGTCTATCATTCAAAGAAGAAATCTGTGTGACTATGATAGTGCTGAGGATACGGATGAAAGGACAAACAAGCAGCTAAGGTAAATGCGATTTTCAACTACATCTTGAGAAATTTCGGAACACGAGCAATCTAAATCTTCTGTTTTAAATTAAAAATTTGTTTGAGTGAGAAAAAATATATTTTTCTTTAGTTTGCAAAAGTTACGGAACCGAAACAGCTTCAGTAGTTGTGATAGTCATCTGGATCATTCACCACGAAACTTTTGTAAACGTAAGTATCGACTGTGTTATTGATGCACACAGATGTTGAATATTTAACTACCGAGGTTTGGAAGTGAAATGATATAGCGTTATTCCGTGTTGAGTTATAGTCTTATCTTTTTACTTCCAGGACCACCATCCGAAGGCGTAAGTAGTGGCTACGAAAGTATGAGATGCGAGAGTAGCGCCAACATACATGCATTCACTGATAATACATATGAGAAGGGAAAGCCTGCTCTGAACAAGAAAGGTAAGGTCTGTTTTCAAAAGTAAGTTGCAAAGTAGATAAAAACGGTACATGTTTTAACAAATCGACGTTTATCAGCGCAGCAAATATTACCTTAGGGAAGTTGTGTTTAAAATTCTCTTTAACAATTTGAATAAAATAATCATCTCTCTCAGAAAAGCCTCTCCAATATCCAGGTTGCAGTTCCAATGACTCGCTTGACATTGAGTCAATTTTTGTTTTAGATCGTGTTGACGAAGTATTTGATTCGAGCAGAGAAGATAACAATAGGCTTGACCGTGCAGCTCATCATCGCACGCAGATAAAAGAATTAATCGAGGAAAGGCAAGACTTGAAAGAAGAGTTGCATCAAACATTAAAAAAACTGGTGTTAAACAGAGTACCTCTGCCTGATATTGATGGTACGTTGTTTTTTATATAACTAAAAAGTATTTATTAGCACATAATGAATTGCCCCGTTACTATCTTCCCCTGGCAGATTGTATTGGTTTCTAACTCGTACTTATTTAATCATGCCGCTTTTTATCAATTGCAAGTTCACAGGTTCAACCTTTCCTCCCAACAAACCATCTCCGACATTCAAGGACAATTTTCCCAATTGCTACATAATTTACAATAACTTATTTTCTCTCTAGAACGGCTTCGAGAAATAACAACGCAGAACAAAGACACGAAAAAGTTACTGTCGCGAGAAAATCGTATCTTGGAACGAAAAGTGAAAGTTTGCAAATCACATTTAGAATTGGTGACGTATTTTGACGGAACGCCAAATCAAACTCCCTCTGTTACTCCTTCCTGTTCACCGAAAAAGAAAAGTCCGTATCGAAAGCTCTCGGCTAAACTTAAATCAAAATTGACTAGAAACTCCTCACCAAGTAGGAAAGCATACAAAGTAACATCTGTATAAGTGTTCATAAATGAAAAAAAAAACATGTTGATATTCTCGGATGAGCCAAAATGGAAACTTTTGAAGCGATACAATCCCGTTCTGTTTTCAGAATAATGCATACTTGTCGAAAGTGCTGGCACGTACGACAAGTTAAATACGAATAAACAGAGACATTCAATGTATTCTTTCTAGGAATTCGAGTCTTAAACCTGGCGTTTCACAAACCATCTCATTGCTGTTACATTATGCTACTTCTACGATTGATATTGTGAGAAAATCGCCAAAATATACAACCTTGGCAACCATATTTTTTGTGTACATATATAAGTTATAAATTAATATACCAAGCACGTTAGTTCATATTTCTATATTGTAAAATCTGACTTTTGATAGAAAAAACAAGATAGAATATACGCAAGTTATCTTGCAGAAGTACAGTACCAAATACGATAACTGCTAGGCGACTTCCCTTATTTGTTAAGCCCGGTTTTCACAAGCGATCTTAGTCACAGGTTTGAACGTTTAGTATCTGTTCATACGTGATAATTTTGCAAATTTAGAAATTAAGGCGAGTCAACTTTCAGAGAGTTTGTAGCATTGGTTTCACAATCTGATCAAAATTCCGAAAACGTTACCAGCCGTGTTTAAGAACGGTTTAACTTTTAGACGATTTAATATGCGTCAAGAATATGACTTATGCCGACTATTAACTACAGAAGGTTATTAGGGCCATGTCTACACATTTTATTTATTAATGTTGTATCTCGAGATGGAAGCTTCCATCTTGAGTTCGAAGCTTCCATCTTGAGATCGAAGCTTCCATCTTAACCCTATTCGGTCCGGGGTTTTTCGAACATATTATGACCGGGGGGGGGGCGGAATCCGCCCCCCCTCAATAACTTTTCATAGGGTTGTTCAAATTGAATCAAACTTGGCACACTTATAGTACGTCATAAAAGGAACAAAATGGCAGCAATAAATTTTTGCTTGCGTCAGCACATTTTCTGTGACGTCATCAGAAGCTTGAAATTTGTTAAAAATGACACTATTCGCTTAAAATTTAATTACTTTTGTTCCAGATCGAATTTTTGCATTCTGTTTGAAGTTTCTGGAAGCTAAATAAAAGTTATTTAACATATTTTCCGGTTTTTACGTGGATCGCATAAAAAATTGCCAAAATTGCCCGAAAATCCATTTTTTCCCGATTTTCGGGTAAAATCCGACAAAATCGGGAAATCGGATTAATCACGTGTCCAAATTATGCAAACTGATTCCTCTTAATAAAACAAAGTTGTGTTCCAAGTTTCAAGTTCTAAAGATAATCCTAACAGGAGTTATTAAATTTTCCCCATTAAAAGGATTTCATAGAGATTTTTAGGGGTAGTTTCGAGTAATGGCCAATATCAAAGCCTCTGAAAGGTATGTGACCTAAAAATTTGACATGCAGGTGTCTAATAGATAAATATTAAAACTCAGTAAGTTTCATAGCCATATAACATAGCAATAAGGAGTTATTTAAAAAAAAAACGTCAGGGGGGCGGAATCCGCCCCCCCCCGGACCGAATAGGGTTAAGATCGAAGCTTCCTTCGATCTCGAGATCAAAGCTTCCATCATAAGATCGAAACTTTCTTCGATCTCGAGATCGAAGCTTCCATCTTAATCTCGAGATCGAAGGAAACTTCGATCTTCAGATGGAAGCTTCGATCTCAAGATGGAAGCTTCGATCTTGAAGTGGAAGGTTTGATATACGAGATCGAAAGGTGTTCTTTGATGTCGAGATGGAAACTTCGATCTCGAGATACAACATTGATCAATAAAATGTGTAGACATGGCCCTAATAAGCTTCCGTAATTAACCGTAACTGGTGACCACTCAATTTTGAGATTTAAAAATGGAGACCAATGAAGGAGAATTTAATCACCATTCTAGGCTGGTGACTAGAAATCAAGGACGAGTGTGTCGGAAAAAAACTAATTTTGTGATTTTTCAAATAAAGCTTCGATGTCAAAGGGTTAATTTAAAGTTCGTAACATTTCCAAGTCCACTTCCACCGTCTGGGATCGACCCATACTTTTTCTGATTTTTTAATTTTTTTTATACTCCTGCCATTAATGTAAAATTACCCTTAATTCTTTATATTCAAGCATGAGAGGTTTTTATGAGTAATTTTTTACGCACGATTTGCGTTAGATAAACACGTGCGTACACGATTTCTTCGTTTGCAACAAGAAAGACATTTTGTTGAGATGGTAAAACAATTGGAAGAAGACAATGACTTGTCTTAACAATGTAATTTCTGATTTATTGAAATCAGGAAATAAAACAGAGGAAAAGGGTTACACGCGTTGTTTTCGTATCCAAAGAAGCTTGCGAGGAGCTAATGCAGTGGATTTGGGCAAGGAGGTTTAATTTGGGCAACACCTATTCTTAGAATCTTTTTACAATTTTCCTCTGCACTTTTTAACTTGTGCTAAAGCAAAATTTTGGTCTCAGATTTTTAAAGCATTGTTATTACTTACTTTTAGTATTAATCCAAAATGAAATATTATAAAGAAGGGTAGCTAATAAAGCTGGAGCCTTTTAACAATTAATTCCAATACATCTGTACCTTCAGAAAGTCTTGGTATTAATTTTGCCTCAAGAAGTCCGATAAACATACCAAAAAAACGGGGATAATCTAGTCTAAAAATATCCTGTTGTTGACTTTACTTGGCGTTCTAGCATAATTATAAATAAAAAGGATTCGAATCAAATAAAAAAAGACGCTCGAGAACAGTAACACCCGATAAAGAGATTTTTATGATTTTGGTATGCTTGCGATGTGCTTTTCCTGTGGTAGACTTTGGAGTGTGATCCAATATGTCGTCAAGTAATTAGCCGTATTTTTATAACATGGCTTGACTTTTCGCATACAAATTTAAAAGCTCTGCCAATATGGGCCTCTAAACAAACATTAATAGATAAATATAGCGAAAATGCTTCAAGACTTGTATCGTACACAACAGTGCATAATTGATTGTACAGAAATAGTTACTGAGATGCCAACATCTTATCGAAGTCAGTTGCTACCTTTTCAAATTGCAGGGATAAGTTAGGATAGCACCTAGTGGACAAATTACATTTGTCTCAGGCTGCTGGAAGATCAATTGATCAAAAAATTACACTTCATCATTAGCTTTCTCACCAGATACATGCTATTGTTGTAAAATTTCTGTGCAAGTCTTATCACAAGGTATACTATTTACTGCTAATTCTTTGTAGTTAATTTATTGATAAGAGCTGCAGCGATTGACACCCCCCTGTTCCTACTTTGCATGTACATTTCGCGTGAAAAGTATCTTCAGTATCTTGGCTTAAAAGTGCATACAGTATAAATATTTCGTTTCATAAAACAGCTGCACATTTCAACGAAAGCATGTCCTCAACCCTCAACAGTACCTTCACAAAAACCTTTTTAACATAGTTATCTTTGAATAGTCGGTACTCAAGGATTTTATCTTTTGTTGCGCCCCTTTCTTGATATTCAATCAACAAGACATTTACAAAGATGTACTTGAAAGATGGTTTGTAAATTTGTCAAATCTCATGACCAATTTCTTACCTTTTCGTGTAAAGAATATTTTCCTGATATTCATCCATCTCCTTGATTTTAATTTTCCGAAAAACGGTTTCGAGTCCCGTGCTAGAGCTTTGAGATAAACAATGATCAATTTCCATGTTGAAATCAATAAAAAATTTGTAATATCTTCATCTTTTTCCATAACTAGTTAAATATTTTTCTCCTTCCCACCACCAAACTGAATTTTGCGAGCAACGCTACAGTGCAAAGTTGTGGAGATATATGCTTAACATCGTTTTATTACGACGAAAAGATGGACTTTGTTGACAAATATCTCCATAGTATAATACACACTATTTTTTGTTTGCCTTTTGCATCTCGTCAAACAAAATTTGTTTCACTACAAAGACCTGATGTAAACGTGCCCCGGACCCCGTTTTGTCCGTTAAGTTCGTAACCTCTCCCTCTACCTCTTCACGGACCCCCCCCCCCCAAAAAAAAAAAAAAGAAGTAAGCTGGCCATCAAAAATATCCTTGCAGTAATGACTCGCTGGCTTAATGCGATGTTCTCCCTAGTTCTCCGGTGTGCTATACCATTATCTTTTATTTGTTTATCAGATGCTGGAACAGTAAAAACGATTATATAAGCCCTATCCTATCCTATATATGCATTTTTTATATTTTTGGCGGATAAAACTAATCCAGCTAGGATAAGATGACATATAGGTTGCGAAAGGTCCAAATATCTTTAAGCGATGGAAATTTTGGAAACAGCATGAGAAGTGTACCGAACTCTCAAAATTCTTGTTTTTGCTTTTGTCCCCCGCCCCCTACTCCCCTTCCTTAACGATCAATATCCCGTAACATGCCAAACACAATTTTTAGAGCGTTTCTAAGCCGTAGTCCAGTCTATTTTTCCAGTTAATTTTAACTGAATGCATCTTTTGATCTTGATAAAAAAATGGTTTGCATGTAGCTAGTAGTTGCAATTTATTGTTTTTCGATTTTTCTGACGGTTTTCACAAACGCACAAGAATCCCTTCAACATGTAAACATTGAAACTTAGCTATTTGTCCCAACAGATGTTGGAAAAATATTTTGCGTATACTTGGAACAAGTTCAAGAGAAAAAGGGACGTCTATCCAAGAGCTAATTCTGGTGGGCTGATCATCACCCAAAAGCACATGCTTATTTTAATTTTCTGGTAGCTAGCTAGCTAACTAACAAAGGTACTAGCTAGGGCAGGTCAGCATTAAAGGTTGAGCTAGCTAGCCAGCATAACCTTTCTTAATTTTGTCCAGGTAGCTAACTAATTCTTAAAAAAATAATTCTAACCTGATAAAATACATGAATAATATCACACATAATAATAACATCACATAGCCAATATGTTGAGCAAAGGGTTGAAACGTTCTACTACAAATTTGCATTTCTTTATTTTTATGTCAGGGATGAAAATTATTATTTATTTATTTATTTATTTTTTTGTAGATCAACCAGGCCAAGAATATTTTTGGTCAGTCTCTTTTTTAAAGTTGGTATATTGTTCATATAGGTTTTTTCAATCTTTTAAGCAAAACAAACCAATTTCTTCCGCAATGTTTCGAAATTTTATTCTTCTCTAAGCATTGTTCGATTTGTGTGACATTCCCTGTTGTGTTTAGAATTATTGTACACTGGGAAACACAACAAGTAAGATCCCTTCCAGTAGCTACGACTCTGAGGTCAGAAGTTACGTTAGTATTTACTTGAGATGTTGTATTATATCTTCTGTACCACAGGAAGGATTTGAAGTTTGGTTAGGGTTTAATCAAAGATATAAATGCCTTATAACAAGGTGTTTGACATTGCATAAATTAACATTTATCACATTTTGGATACAACTACCAGAATGCATTTCGTCTGACGGAAACGTATTTACGGAAGCGATCGACTCTTCAGGATATTAGCAAAAGTGCAAATCCACTAGGGATTTAGAAATCTCCGGTTAATTCACTAAAGTCCTAATTACACCGGTTACACAGGTACGAGACCACTATTCAGAGAAATTTTATGCAAAAGATTTTCTTATTTCAGATTTTATTTACTGAAAAAAAAACCTATTAAGGAGGGCGGGGGGGAGGGGAAATTGCCCCCCCCCCCTACATAATTTGCATTGCTCTTGCATTATCTAAACTTTTAAATTTGCAAAGTTTTCTACCCTTGAACTACTATGATAGTCCCGAGGGAAAACAGTAAGACTTGCCTCCCTCCCGTCCCCCACCCGAAACGATTGGGCTGCCTTTAGAAAGATATTTAAGGGGCTTAAACCTATCGGCGACCACATTACACTTTTTAACACTGCAGAGAGAATCCTTGTAAATAATAATTAAAAGAACTCAAAAATTCGATAGTAAATGTATCTGCATTATTTTCTTACAATAACTTACAATTTGTAAAAATATCTACGCTCAAATACGTCATCAATATATTATATACTGCTTTGTGCGATATAGGTGCGGTTTCAATAAGAAGTATAGAAAAAGCCTTACATTGACAGCCTTATATTGACGTCAATCCCATTTACGCAGGATTTCTTTTTTTTTAAATTGATGACCGGCGGCAAATTCAACCCTTCACATCATCGCATGTACAAAATATGGGCATCTAACTGGAGCTGTTAACATACACACGCAGACTTGTGTCAAATTGGTGAAAAGATAAAAATATGTAATCTTTTTATTTCTGCATCATTAATACTTCACATCTAAATATTGTATTATTTTCATAAGTGATAAGACATGAGTCAATCTCATGAGTCAATGTCTCATTTGGTATGCCAAACACAAAGGCTGTATTAAGCTTTTTTGGCAAAAACAAAATAATTTTCATTCGCCTTATAAATATTCAATGCATGTGTTAATCTCACATGACTTTCGACTCGCTTCATTCCCCTCCCTTCTTGTTTATTAATTTAGTCTTAATTTTCCTTGTTCTCTTCATCTTCCTCTTCTTCCACATCTGCACCCTCCTTTAGCTTTGTTGCGTCCCATATGCGTACTGAACCATCGTTAGACGCAGTATACAATTTGCCTTTGTGAATCTGAGAAGAAAGATAACATAATGTGCTTTAGAGACACTACATTCTTTCGACAACACAACAAAAACATATACACGACAACATACACAGACATATTTTAGTTTTAAACTAAAATCATGAAAAATGGACTTCCTTCAAATAGTTTTAAATTTGCATTTTGCAAGAGTGCTTCAGATACTTTAGGTTAACACCAGAAAATATTTTCAACACCATAGAATAATTTTTGTTCTTGTAGAAAGCAACATTCAAAGAGTCCAGCTTTATGCATGTAATAAAAAAGTGATTCTGAATTTTAAAATCAAACATCTTACAATCAAAGCGTTGACAGAACCAGTATGTCCTCTGAATATTCTCTTGCACGATCCTGACTTTGCATCATATGCTCTTGCAGTTTTATCACCTGAGCCGGTTAGCACTAGAAATTTAACAAAATAAATATAAATAATCATTCTAATATGCTAATAAATTTTGGGTGATAAAATTCTGTTTCCTGTCCCGCCCACCTGTCATAGCTGACGTCCCTTACTCCCTGGTATTTAACAATACTGTACTTACTAGAAGAAAAAAAATTGATGCATGCCTATTACAGTCTATGCATTCTAATCTCGCTTTGTAGCAGCGAGCATAATTAAGAGCGAAATGAAGCTAATTACTTATGGCGTACGTCTTTTCAAAAGACAAATAGGTTTCATATGAAAGAACTTTAAAAGTTGTCCATTAATCTTTATATTTTTCTTGAAAAAACCTTGATAGCTTCTTGAAAATTAGACTAGCTAACTTGAGGTTTAAGAAGGTCAAATTATGTGGTGACGTAGTTTGATATTTTGAACATATTCTTATAAATATTAATTCTCGGTACTCCTAATTTTTATTTATACCTTTTATGTTTGTTTGCATTTTTGTTTCTCAGCATCTAGCATATGTTTTCATAATTTTGCATAATTAGGTAAACTTTCAAGTCCTGTATTTCAAAAACCAATACAGATTTTTCAAAACGTTTCATAGACAACTTTTCAGTCCCTTCTACATAAAACTAACTTGATTTTTCGCGGGAGGTAAGCTTTTTTTACAAAATAAAAATAATAAAAATTATTAAAGAATAAGGATACACAAAAACAGGTAGTGATTTCTTCTCTTACATATTCCGTTGTGAATTTTCATACAGCCCACTGTATGAATGTGACCTTTGTAAACTCGAGTACAATCGCCAAACTCTGTCACCCAACATCGGACAGTATGGTCGGCACTTGCGGAGAATAACAAGCGATTCACCACCTAAAAAAGATGAAACACGATTTTTTCAATGCAATCAGAATGTTTCATTACTGCACTCGAAAACGTTGATTTTTTTTTTACACTGGTCAGGTGTGCACTCACAATTTTTGGAAATGTATTGAGTTGTAAGTGGTGGTGATTGCCTTAAAAAGAAAACTGATGGAGCTGTTAGTTTTTTTTTATTTCATTTTGATTATGATCTCTACCTTCCAAAGTTTGGGTATGAAAATCTATACAATCTTTATTTCGGACATAAGTTTATTTCTAAAACTTGAATAAAAACATTTCAATCATTCGCCATCGAGCACTGATTCCATAGTCCCGATGAAGCAAACAGAATAAATTATTAACATTGAAAAAAAGTTTTTCTTTTTATATATTATTCACTCTCATATTTTCGCACTTCTCCTCTAGTCATAAAAGTTTAAAATACTTTGCAAGAAAATATAACGGTTTCCCAGCAACTTATAAATATTTTTCTGTATCGCTGGCATGTTGAGAATACATTTAAAGGGATGGCAAAGAGCGACCGCAATATTTAGCGATCTCCAGGGCAACACTAATAATTTTAACTTCCTCCTGATAATAATAACTTTTTAGATAACTGAACTTCAGTTCTCAAGTAATTTATCCCACGATTCGATTAATAAATAAATCATACGACACACAAAGAATGTCTGATTTTACAGATTTTTATTCTAAAAGTTGAGAATAAACAATGAGCCCTAACAATATAAAAAAATGGAGCGGTTTTTAACTTTTTGATTACATTTTTTGATGTATAGACTATTGTGTCTGGTCTATTTTTCAATTTTCCCTTTTTTGCAGAATATTACACTGTCAATTAAGGAATAGTTAGTTACCTGTAGTTGTAGCACTGAGGCTTGATGCCCCTCAAAACTTCGAATAATTTTCCCTGTGTGCATATTAAATGAACGAATAATGTTATCAGTGCTTCCAGTAAATAAATATTTGCCATTACTGTCTGCAGCCAACGATAAAACTGCCCCCTGATGTCCTTTGTAAGTTATTAATGTTTCCTTTGTACTCAGTGACCACGATCGAGCAGTGTTATCAACACTTCCAGTCACTAAGATGTCATTATTGTTCTCTAGGTCAGATAAATCTCTTTCAAAATCGTCATCACCTTGTGGGATGTACAATAGCGGATAGACACCAAGCTTGTGTCCTGTAAAAACTGCCTTGCATTCGCCTGTATCTATATGCCAGCACCTAGCTGTGCGATCATAGGAGGATGAAAACAGGATGTTATCAAAGAGCACTAATCTATTTATTGCTCCAACGTGACCTTTTAATGTTTTTGAGCACATTCCAGTATCTATCCGCCATTTTTTGATGCATTGATCTGCTGAAGCTGTGAACACATAATCATCGTTTGCAACAACGTGGTTGATATAGGAGTCGTGACCTTTTAGCACAGAGACAAACTCCTCCCGTGCGACATCAAATATTCTTGCTGTGTTATCTTCGCTAACTGTGATGATCATCGATCCATTTGGTGTTATACACATCGAGTTAATACCTTTTTCATGCTCTTTTACTTCTTTGAAAAAATATCGTAAATCTTTTTTTGTTAGCTTTTGTTCTCCTTTTTTAGAATTTCCTGAACCCATATTTCTCACAATGTCAAATCAGTATTTTAGTAGGCAAATTTTAATCAATCCTTGTAGTGTATTGTTCAGTCCACAGATTACCTTTCTACCACGAATGTTTATTCCAGTCTAAACAAAGACCATGTATAAAATTATCCGAGACATCTGTTCATATGGAGATATCAAACTATATGCAAAATAAAAAACGTCATAATAATAAATGTAAATAATGCATTCGAAAAAGAAAAAAGAAATGACCTTGTATCAGTAAATATTAAAAAATGTTAGTTAGGTTGATATGCATATATTTTAACCAAACAAAAATTACATCTTTTTCCCTTTTTTATGAGATATGCAGCAATAGCCAACACGATAAAGCTACCTGAAAGAACACCATATATACTGAAATAGGTGAGCTCTACAAACAAACCAAATATGTCCCACTTTCATATAGCTACCAACTTCAGAAAATATATAAAATTCGCATAAAAAGTTTTTAGCTATATATTAACCTTACAGTTATTAATTTTTAAAAACTAACTCAAGTTCATTTTTAAAACAATTATTTTTACTTTTTTCATATCTAGTTTTCATATTAGCATCCTCTGTATGGAATTAGTTTCTATGGCAATGATTATAATAGATGGAATCATAAAAGAAACAAAGAAAAGGTTTAGTTTTAAGAGCTAGGACTCATGGTGTAGTTAAAAGCACAACAAAGATTGGTTTTATCATTTTCATTTATCATAAATAACAGTCATGTTTATTTTCATAATTGTTTGAGATTAAAAATGATAAGTTATCTTGAAGTTATTTATAAAAATACTTTCTATTTCATATATAGCGACAAGGTGTGAAAAGAACAAAAAGAATAATAAACAACGTGTTAAAAACAACAACAGCATCAATAACAACAACAACAACAGGCTAGATGGCTGCGAGATTGGTGGCTTCCCCAGAAAGAAATCGAGTAACAACTATTGTGTATATAACCTCGATCGTTATTTTTGTCCTCATCTGTAGCAGGAAAAACTATTTTTATATGTTTTGATGTGGGTACGATAATATTTTGCAAAACATCACAAAGTAGCACAATAGCCAATCACATTGCAGTATATTGTTAATTCTCCTCTATCCGCTTAGTTCTTGATTACTTTTGCGCCTTTAAATGTTATCTACAAAAATCTAGATCTAGCTACCACAGTGAATTACACAGAGAAATTGCAAACAAATATAGATAATATTCAATATAAACCAACTTTTATTATTTCTTCATTTCACTTTATTTACACTGACTTATGATTTATTCGTTTCTGAAGCAAATAAAAAGTATTGATCGTTGAACCTTTTTCTTGCAGCTGCCCATCGGCTACAAAACCTCCCATTTTTTTGTTTGTTCCAACTCTTAATTATTGACTTGAAATTCTTTTTAATTCTGCATATTTTCCCACGAATTTTTCATGCGTGACCTTCATGACGTCATAATGGACAGCGATTAAGATATCGACCATTTTATTTACATATTTATTATTCCCTACCTTTAATAAATATATTAATGGCACGAAAGAAGTATAAAAACATTCTGAAGGAAATTTTATTTTTTATATGAAAGATATAATACAAATTTTAAAACATTAAATGAAATATGAAAATAAATAATAGTTTTTTCACCATTAAAATTAAAAACAAATTCAAGTTCTTTGTTTTCTTAACGAAACTGAATATACGCCCTTTGTTTCGGGAAGTACGTTACGAAAGTGTAAATTATTGAAAAACATTATAGACAGTTTTGCTAAAAGCATTATAGTATAGCGTCCCAATACGCATGCCTCTGTTTCCCACATAAGGAATACAAATGTGTTTTTTAATATAAATAATTTCTTTGACAACTGTGGCGGAATATCAAATTTTATTTGACGCTCTTTATGTTCAGGCTAAATGAGAAAAAAAATTAAGATTCAATTCGCTTATGGCAAATGTAAAGAAATTCGTAACAGTGTGTTCACAGGTTACAAAAAACTTTTCTAATTATGGATGAAATTGATTGATCTAAATAGTGCGCATTGCCATGTTGAACTAATTACAACTATTTCATGTAATTCCTTCTATTTATTATATTGCCCCCCATTCAACCATTTTTACTCTTCCATCCCGTTGAGCCCTCCTCTTCGTTATCTTTAGGCACACCCTTTCCCCAAATTAGTCCCCTTTAAAAACAATACTAACTACGCCTACAGATGTGGTTATACACACTTATAAAACAGGAAAGAAAATTATCAATTTAAAAAATGAACAAAATAAATAATAATGATATATAAAGTGCCATAGGGAATAAATAAAAACTGAATAGAGCACTGGTAATATTCTTAGCGACCAAAATTTCCACCCAAAATTAATAAAGCACTATGTTAACGGCGATTATCTGAAATGGAAATCTTATAGTTGTTGTATTTTAGTAGCAAAGTTAAGGTCAATAAATATTGGTTCAGATTCAGCTGCAAACAGGTTTCTTAGTTTTCTCTCCATTTTTTTTGGTTAATGTTTTGTTAAATTCAAGATCAGCATATATTATTAGATTCAACGTTTTTTATTATATTAATTTTCGAATATACATTTTTTTCTAAATTTCCTTTCAGTATGTCAATTGCTAATTTTAACTTTCATTTAGTTCTGGTCCGGATTATTGACTTGCTGATTGACTTATTGATTATTGGCGTCCGTTGGGAACATGTCTCTTTTTCTTCTGGAGATAGAAGAGTTAACTTCCAAAACACCCTTTCAAAACAAAACTTTCAGTGGCAGCCTTAATAATAGTGGGCTCTCCTTCGTCTCTATATTAGCCCTTCCAATTTCGAAGGCAATTTGTCGACTCTGTGCCATGACAGGAAAAAAAGTAAAGCAAATGTTTCTTGGTTGTAGTACATGTCATATTCTTGACTACAATATCGGATAATTTCATTAACACTGCAACTGAATTCCAACGTAACAGAATAATAGCTAAGAAGAAAATTGTCTACTGTGGCGTTTGGAAAGATAGGACAAGTCCCAGAGACGAAGGCCATGTTTTAAAAGTAACAAAATCGAGTTGTGAATAATAAAAGTGGTAAAATTTAACCAAAAAAACAAACAAGCAGTGTTTCGCCGCTTTCTGGTAAACCAAAAAGTAATAAGTACATATAGCGGTTAGTTAAAAGGAAAAAGCTGTGAACAGTTTTTTAAAAATGAAATTTAACTCTTCTCTTACGCTTTTAAAGATTCTTCAAGTTTAATTACTTTAATAAAATAATTACAGTCGTTCTTATAAAAAGAGACAAAAGGCGTTCCATACTTTTAGGCTACCTTTCAAAAGATCCTTAATCTGTAAAAAAAAAACGTCGAAAAAATAATATTAATTAAAAATACATACGAAGGGGTTTTACATTTTTTTTATATCCCAATTCAACTAAAATTAACTATAAAAAATAATGAACCTCTGACGCATTTTTGTGTCTGATGTACTAGAAGAGGTAAGAAAAAAGTCGACGAAATAACTCAAACAACAAAATTAAGTCAGCAAAAGAAAATTTGATCGGTACAAAATACTTAATCACTGATATGGTAGCGTCTAAATTTTCCGATCGTTTTTCTACTCAAATCCGTTATACCAACTCCATTTTTAATAAATAAATTAAAAATTAAAATTAAAGGTTAGATCTAAACTTGAACAACTATTTTCTAAACGTGCATAGTTGAACGTGTGCTTAAGCCGGAGTTTTGCAACAACAAAAATAAATTAATAGCCTTTTCAATCATATTTTGTTTTTTAAAAATATAGAATTATACAGTGATAATTAGAATACTCCACAAATTTGTTACAACGAGGATAGAAACTATTTTTAAGAAGACACAAAAATTACAAAACCAACATTGGACAAAAAAAATTGTCTCATCAAAGAAACATCAAAGACTACTGCATGTTTAGTAAAAATTAAAATTAAAAATTGTGGAGTGTATATATATTATTATTAACATACTACTTTGTGTAAAAAATAATAAAATAACATTAAATTTTACCTCTTCAGACTCTTCTTTCGTTCTTCGTCGAATTTTCTTGCGTCAAAAAAGAAACTTTCATTGAATTTTTCTCTTGTGTTGTTCGCGTTCTGTTCTGTTTTTTTTTGCGAAGCAACTGTAACCAATGTATATACTTCTATCGATATATTTTTATAGATATTTTCATAGTATATACACTATTATCAAAAATTAAATATTTACGAGTCACGTGATCCAATTGTTAAATAGGGAATTAAATTTTGATATAAAAAATATTATAAGATTGCTTTCAAAATTCAAAAATGTCACTTAAAAAATTACGAAGGATTATTTGAAATGCTCAATATGGTGGAACATATTCTATCTTACCGAATATTTTAATAGTTTACGTCCTGAAATAGTTGTTTTTTTGTTTTATTGTTCTTATTATTTATTATATTTTTTAAACATATTTTTATAGTTGAAAACGCCCCCAAAATAACATTTACGTGCGGTTGCCATAGCTTCAAGGTGTGTTGGCACCCTCAAAGTGGTTTCGCCTATTGACCACATGTAAAGTTTCGGTACATCTTTGCGTCATAAGTCGTTCTAAAATAAAAGTTAGTACACACGGTATTAGAATCGATACATGCGATAGCAGTTCACTTACAAGTATGTAAATAAAACATTCAGTCAACGCACTTGAACCATTACACTCGTGCGATTAGCATCTATGTTATTGTCCAACCCTCATCCTCAACTCATTTGAGATAAAGAAAATAATCTTTTGACAAGAAAGAATCCTTTTGAGCTAAAGAAAAATTATAAAGGATGGTCCATTTATTAAGAATTCTTTCGACGAAAATAAAAGGAATTTAAGAACCCGCGGGTCATATATCTTGAAATATTTATTTTCTCTCTCAATAAATTTATTCTTTGACTTATGAGATGGATTAATTTTACATAGTGTGTCTTAGAGTATTGCGACGTTACAATTGAAGGAATACATCGGCTAAAAATCTTTCTTGAACACGTGTTGATTTTGTTTATACATACAGCACGAATTGTCACATAATTTTTTAAATAATAATTTTTACATTTATGTTAAGGTTTCTATATTTTAATCCTGTTCAAAACGAGTTCTCAGTGATCCTTGTAAATGTTAGGAAGGAGGGTCACGTAATGGTTATTGACATAAGAAAAATCTGCAGTTTTGAAATTGCAGCTTCAGTTAGCTTCCGGGTTACTCGAACACCGGAATAATGAAACTTTTATTATCTCCGATTATTTCTTGAGTCCTTGAACTTTCGTGGATATTTTCTTATAAAAAACTCCAGTTAACTCGACCTCGGAGAACTCGAACATCGTTAACTCAAGCGAGGATAATTTCTTCGATAACTCGACTTTTTTACTCAGGAAAAAAAGTTAAAGACTAGATAAATTGTTTGTTGTTTTATTAACTCCTGATATAATGTAGATGGATAATGTTGTCTGTCTGAGAAAATTTAAATTACGACTGACTTGCATGCTTTTTTCAACGCCAAGATTGCACCTTTTCTTGGTAACTGTTGGCCCACCTCTTGACAAATTGGTTTTAACTCGAACTATAATCTTATTTTAAACTAAACACGACATAACACCAGCTTCGTTTAAAGGTTTCGAGTTACTGGGAGTTAACTAATATATTTGATTTGTGGATAGCTACAAAAGCTCGTTTTCAAAGTTTACCACGCAAAAACAGTTTAAGGCCTTGCGCAGGCATGTCGTTCTACGCTGTGTTTGGACGATGTCTTCTCCAGTTCGGAAAAAAAAGGCGGGGAATGATCTGATTGAAAAGCTTAAAGCTGTTTTGATTTCATAGGTAGATTCATGCCGAAGATTTAGATGTAAACTTTATAGTACCTTCATTTTCCGGTGCAGAGCATAATAAGTGCTTGAGAAAAAATATTGTCATGGTCATATGTTTCAGGTGATGGTCAACATTAATTGTTTTTTCTTTATTTTATTTTTATGCGTTATATCGTACCCAAGTTGTTGTAATCTATACCGCATATTCTATGAATACTATTGTATTTATGTACACGTTCTTTAACTAATGTTCTTTTACTATGTACTTCTTTTGCTAGGCGATGACATATGTGAACATTCCTTTTCCTGTCCACTGAAAAGAACTTTCGCGCAGAAAAGGAATAAAAACAGAAGATCGTGCTAAAAAAAACCTAAAAAATTTCACATTGGCCCATATTTAGTATTATTAATCCATGTGAGAGGCTTTTATCACATAAGCACAAGATTTTGTGGCGTGTGCCTTGTGGTTATGGAGTTCGCTTCGCAATCACAAGGTCCGTGGTTCAGTCACAGCGCGGGCATTTTTAGCAAGCGTCTTCACCACAGCTACGGGTCAACCATGCCATGTGAGGGAAATTGGGTAGGCAATGCCGGTGTATACCTAATGCATATATTTCAGAACACAGGACCCACGTTGATAAGTGTGTTCCCAACACTGAAGTGGTTATATCCTGTATAAATATATTCGGAATAATAATAATAATAAGATGAAAAATGCCTTTTTGCTTTATTTCCATCCAAAATTGTTGACTTAGTTAATTTTTAAGCAGTCTTCAATTTATCAGAATGACTGCTTGATATTCGTCCAATTTCTTGTGATACATATTACAATATAATCTGCTTTGTCTGTCTATATCGGGAAATATTACCGTGAGGCCAAAAGTATAGACAGAGTTTGCGAGGTCGATACGCTGACCACGGGTAATATTTCTGTGAGAGTAGATGAAACAGTTATTTTTTATTTATTAATTGATAGATATTTTGTTTGGGTTTGCAGAAACCTGGATTTTTTTCTGAAAATTTACTTGTGGCAACGCTGTGAAAATAAGGTTGTGTTGAAAAAGAAAACGTTCGATTTGAATTTAATTGCTTTAAAGAGATAACGAAACTTTAAAATTTTTTAAAACTTTTTTAAACCAAAGTTTATATAGAAATTCGACACCGTTTTGCTTGTTGCGCATTGGGCTAAAGAATGTTTATATTAAAAACGCAGTTTTATTTATGTGTGCACCATCGAACATGGATTTAAAATTATCAACATTTTTTTTTATGATAAAATAAATGTAGTGTTTGTAATATTTTGCGAACGACGTTTCTTACCACGGTTGTTCGAACTAATTAGGTCTGACATGTGTTCTTGCTGCTTTCTTGAAGCCGTGTGATATGATTTTTAACTTTCCAGGTTTTTGTGACCACTAAATTGAGAAACGTGAATTGGATGGACGTCGTTGTTAGGAAGAGTTGAATTAGCTGTTTTTTTCAGCGGAGTGTTTCTGGATTTATTGCAACTTGTTTTTGAGTATGTAAGTGTGTAGCTATAATTTAGCGATTCTCCGGAAATGCTATTTGTTTACATTTATAGCTACCATTACGGTTGCTATAATGTTAAAAGTTATACCGCACTTTATTAACTGATAGCTGTTTTTAATGGATTTACACGAAAAATCTGTTGTGCAGATTGGCTCATAAAAATGGTTACTATAAATGTAAGAAAAACAACTTCGCCAGAGAATTGGTAACATACAGTCCGAAAAATCAACTTACACTAAATCCAAAACCTCGCATCACTCCGCAAGAAAAACAACAAAGAATGTTGATAATTTTAAATCTACTGCGTTTTTCATATTGGCATTCATCGCAACAATGAGCAGCAAGCGAAACGGCGTCGAATTAGTGTGATAAGACTCTTTTCTGACAAAGTATTAAAATAGTCCAAATATCGTTTAAAAAATTCTATATACGAAATTCGAATGTTTTGTTTTCTTTTTCGTTGCAGTTTACCTGTACTAAGCACTCAGTCCAATGTTGATGATGGCTGTTTCCTGTGTTTCTGTTTAACCGAAGTTACGATAAAGATTTTTTCAAAAAACGGTATTATGCCTATATGGATTTGCGACATTGTTGGCCTGTACTAATTCCTCAGCCCGGAGTAATATTTATTCTGGACTTTTAGCGGGAATATTCTCTGGAAAATAAAAAAGGTTGGCCAACTGTTTTTGCTATGACAGGGTAGCAACGAGTTGTAAACTGTGTTTTTTATTTCAGCGAAAGTTGTTGAAAGTTTTTTTCGAAAAATATATTACACCGGAAACACCATAATATTGTGCGCCTCACTCGATTTATGGCAGATTATACTAAAGCGCTTCACCTGAATGTGTGGCACAGTTTGCAGTTCATATTAATCTTTTCCAGGCGTTCAACGCTGGGTAACACAGTTACTTGTGGCTTAACCTGGCGTTTCGACTCCGGATCCCCCTGCTAGTCTGAATACCACGGAATCGCATTTTGGATTTTGTCTCTTTTGTAAATTCTATTTCTTTAACTTTATGTTCAAATCTTAGACATCTTAAACTTCATAACGATTTTAGTGATGACGCAGGTATAATAGAACATTTTTGAAATATACCACAAGCAATAATTTTTAATAAATTGATATGCTAAAACGTCTTCGTTTCTTTCTTATGAATGTTAAGTGTAGTGCAGTATTGTTAAAGTAGGGGAGACCTTAATTCTAATATAATTTTAAAACGTTAAAGATTCACGATGAGTTGCGTTACGGTGGTGTATTGTTGAGAAAACATATTTCATGGAGAAGGGGGTGATCAATAAAAAAAGGTGCTAATGCAGTTATTCTGTAGGGCTACATCCATCGTCCAACACGGGCCCCAGCTAGTATTTCTAAAAAATATATAAAACATATAAATACACTATAAATACACTATAAATGTTTAAAGTTATACTACTAACATAAAAATAATTTTTAAAACAGATTGAAATAAATCAAAAATTTCAAGAAATTTGTTTGGTTGGCGTGTGACAAACGGCGCTGGAATAGGATTGGATCCTACTCTTTTGCCTGGCCACTGCGACCAGACGAAATGTTTTTACGAGCATGACCCTTGCTTTGCCCGCTCACAGTAACGCGTTGGTTTGTTCTCGCCTGTTTCTCACGCACTACATGAAACATTTTGCAAGTTCAAGATAATACCATGGGATAATACCTATTAATTTCAAATGACGGAACAACATTGTAGAAGTTCTGTACAAAACAGACTGCTGGCGACCTTAAAAGGTATAGGGAACAAAATTACACACGAACAAGAATCCGAAATCTTTAAGCCTGCAAGGGCTTTTCATTTTATGCTCAAACTCGCTTAACCTTTCTATTCTGATCGTAAGTATATTCATTATTCAATTTTTGGAACACATCCTCAGTATGCTTAAGATGAAAAACATACACGGTGCTACTAAATCCTCAGTATGCTTAAGATGAAAAAACATACTATTATTGCTCCAACGTGACCTTTAAGTTTTTTGAGCACATCTCCAGTATCTTATCCGCCATTTTTGATGCATTGATCTGCTGAAGCTTGTGAACACCATAATTCATCGTTTGCATCAACGTGGTTGTAATAGGATCGTACCTTTTAGCCAGAGACAAACTCCTCCCGGTGCGACATCAAATATTCTTGCTGTTGTTATTCTTCGCTTAACTGTGATATCATATCGATCATTTTGGTTTAATACCATTCGAAGTTAATATCTTTTTTCATGCTCTTTTTTTACTTCTTTGAAAAAATATATCGTAAATCTTTTTGTTAGCTTTTGTTCTCTTTTTTATGAATTTCCTTGAACCAATTTTCACTAATGTCAAATTCATGTAATTTCTGTAGGCAAATTTTTTAATCATATCCTTGTTAGTTGTATTGTTCGTGTCCACAGAGTATGCCTTTCTAACCTCGAATGTTATTTCCAGTCTAAACAAAGAACCATGTAATAAATTATCCGAACATCTGTTCTATGGAGATATCAAAACTATATGCCAAACAAAAACGTTCATATAATTAAATGTAAATAGCATTCTCGAAAAGAGAAAAAAAGAAAGAGCTTGTATCAGTAATATATTAAAAATGTTAGTTAGGTTAATATGTATTATTTTACCAAACAAACAATTAATTTTTTCTCTCTTTTTATGAGAATATGTCAGCAAAGCAACCGATAAAGCTACCTGAAAGAACACCATTATATACTGAAAGTGTGACTCTTGAAACAAACTAGAATATGTCCCATTTCATATAGCTACCAACTTCAGAATAATATATATAGTTTGCATAAAAATTTTTTAGCTATATGATTACCTTACAGTTATTCATTTAAAAACTAACTCAAGTTCATTTTTTATAATACAATCTATTACTTTTTTCATATCTTAGTTTTCATATTAGCTATCCTCTGTATTGGAATTAGTTTCTATGCAATATATTAAAGTAGTGGAATCATAAAGAAACAAATGAAATTAAGTTTTAGTTTAATTTATATAGAGCTAGGACTCATTGTGTAGTTAAAAGCCACAACAAAGATTTTTTATTCATTTTTCATTTATCAATAAATTAACAGTTTCATGTTTATTTTTCATAATTTTGAGGATTAAAAAAATGATAAGTTATCTGAAGTTATTTAAAAATACTTTCTATTCATATTGCAGATCAAGGTTTGAGAAGAACAAAAAGAAATATATAAAACATGCCGTATGTAAAATAACAACAACAGATCTAATTAACAAACAACACAAAGGACTAGATGCTGCGAGATTGTGTGCTTCCCCAGAAGAAATCGAATGAGTAACAACTGTTGGTGTTATAACCCCGGATCGTTATTTTTGTCCTCATCTGTAGCAGGAAAAACACTATTTATATAGTTTTGATGTGGAGTACGATAATATTTTGCAAAACATCACAACGTAGACAATAGCCATCAAATTGCATGTATATGTTAATTTCCTCTATCCGCTTAGTTCTTGATTATTTTCGCGCCTTTAAATGGTTATCTACAAAATATAGATCTTAGCTACCACAGTGAATATACACAGAGAAATATAAAACAAATAGTAATTATTCAATATAGACCAACTTTTAATTATTTCTTAGTTTCAACTTATATGTACCACTGACTTTATGATTTATTCCGTTTCTGAAGCAAATAAAAATTGATCGTTGAACCATTTTTCTGCAGCCTGCCATCGGCTACAAAAACCTCCATTTTTTTGTTTGTTCCAACTCTTAATTATTGATGAAATCTTTTTAATTCTAGCATATTTTCCCACAATTTTTCATCGTACCTTCATTGACTCATCAATGGACAGCGATTTATAGATATCGACCATTTTATTTACATTATTTATTATTTCCCTACTTTAATAATATTATTTAATGCACGAAAGATATGTATAAAAACATTCTGAAGGAAATTTTATTTTATTATGAAAGAAAATACAAATTTAAAAACATTAAATAGAAATATGAAAATCAAATAATAGTTTTTTCACCATTAAAATTAAAAACACAATTCAAGTTCTTTTTTGTCTTAACGAAACTGAAATATACGCACCTTTGTTTCGGAAGTACGTTACGAAATGTTAAATGTATTGAAATAACATTATTGACAGTTTTGCTAAAAGCATATATAGATAGGCGTCCCAATACGCATGCCTCTGTTTCCCACATAAAGGCAACAAATTGTTTTTTTATATATAAATAATTCTTTAACAACAGTGCGAATTATCAAATTTATTTTGACGCTACTTTATGTTCAGGCTAAATCAGAAAAAAATTAAGATTCAATTCGCTATATGTGCACAATGTAAAAAATTCGTAACTCAGTGTTCACAGGTACAAAGAACTTTCTACTTTTATGGATAAATTGAGTATCTACATAGTGGCATTGCCATGTGAACTAATTACAAACTATTTCATGTTATCCTTCTACTTTATTATATTGCCCCCATTCAACACGCATGTTTACTCTTCCATCCCTGAGCCCTCCTCTTCGTTATCTTTAGCACACCCTTTCCCAATTAGTCCCCTTTAAAAACAATACTAACACGCCATACAGTATTGGTTTATACACACTTATAAAACAGGAAAGAAATTATAATTTAATAAAAAATGAACAATATTAAATTAATACATCGTATATATAAAGTGCATAGGAATAAATTAAAAACTGAATAGCAGCGACTGGTAATATTCTTGCGACCAAAATTTCACCCAAAATTAAATAACACTATGTAACGCGTATCTGAAAATGAAATCTTATAAGTGTTGTTTCATTTTAGTAGCAAAGTTAAGGTCTAATAAATATTGGTTCAGATTCAGCGCAACAGGTCTTAGTTTTCTCCATTTTTTTGTTAATGTGTTTGTTAAGATCACAGTATCAGCATAATATTCATTAGATTCAACGTTTTTATATTATATTAATTTGAAATACATTTTTTCTAATTCCTCTTCAGTATGTCCAATTGCTAATTTTAACTTTCATTTATGTTCTGGTCCGCGATTTGAACTTGCTGATGCTTTACTTTGAATTATTTGCGTCCGGAACATGTCTCTTTTCTTTGATATAGAAAGAGTTTAATTCCAAAAACACCCTTTTTCAAAACAAAAACTTCAGTGGTCAGCTTTAATAATAGTGGACGCTCTCCTTCGTCTTCTATATTAGCCCTTCTAAATTTCGAAGGCAATTTTCGACTCGTGCCATTAGACAGGTGAAAAAAAAGTTAAATGCAAATTGTTTTTGGTTGTAGTACATGTTCATATTCTTATCTACAATTATCGATAATTTCATTAACACTGCCACAAATGAAATTCCAACGTAATCAGAATCGACATAGCTAAGAAAATCTCTACTGTGGCGGTTGGAAAACTAGGACAAGTCCAAGACGAAAGGCCATGTTTTAAAAGTAACAAAATTCGAGTTGTGAAGTAATAAAGTGGTTAAAATTTAACCAAAAAAACAAACACAAGCAGCTGTTCGCCGCTTTCTGGGTAAACAAAAATAGGAATAAAGTACAATATAGCGGTAGTAGTTAAAGAAAAAGTGTGTAACAGTATTTCTTTCAAAAAATGAATTTAACTCCTTCTTCTTTATCCGCTTTTAAAGATTCTTCAGTTTTAGTTACTTTAATTAAAATATTACAGTCGTTCTTAAAAAGAGACAAAAGGCGTTCCATACTATTTAGGCTGACCTTTCAAAAGTCCCTTTAAATCGTGACAAAAAAAAACGTCGAAAAATATAATATAATTAAAACACTACAGTATCCAACGGGTTCTTACTTTTTTTTATATCCCAATTCACTACAAATTAACTATAAAAAAATATAACTCCTGACGTCACTTTGTGTTATTACTAGAAGATCCCGGTAAGAACCACAAGCGACGAAATACTCAAACTATACAAAATTAAGTCTAGCAAAAAGAAATTTGATCGGTAACAATAAAACTTAATCCCCTGATATCGGTAGCGTCTAAATTTCTCCGATTCGTTTTTCTACCTCAAAATCCAGTTATACTAACTCACATTTTTTAATAAATAAACTTAAATTAAAATAAAGGTTAGATCTAAACTGAACAACTATTTTCTAAACCGTGCATAGGTATGAACGTGTGCTTAAGCGGAGCTTTTGCAACAACAAAAAAAAATTAATAGCCTCTATTCATTCTATTTGCTTGTTTTTAAAATATCTTAGAATTATACCAGTCGATAACCTAGAATACTTCACAAATTGTTTACCAACGAGATAGAAACTATTTTAAGAAGACCACAAAAAAATACCAAAACAACATTGGACAAAAATTGTTATCACAAGAAACATCAAAGACTACTGCATGTTTAGTAGAAATATTACAAATTAGAAATTTGTGGATAAGTGTTATATCAATTTATTATTCAACATAACTACTCTTGTGTAAAAAAAATAAAATAACATTAAATTTTACCTCTTCAGACTCTTCTTTCGTTTCTTCGTCAATTTTTTTGCGTCAAAAGAAATTCATGAATTTATTCTCTTGTGTTGTTCGCGTTCTGTTTCTGTTTTTTTTTGTCGAAGCAACGTTAACCAATTTGTATTATATCTATCGATATAATTTTTAAGATATTTCCATAGTATATAACGACTATTATTCAAAAATATTATGATTTACAGTCATCAATGTTAAACATAGGGAATTAATTTTGTATATAAAAATGATTATAAGAATTGCTTATCAAATTCAAAATGTCACTTAAAAAATTAGTAAGGATTATTTGAAATGCTCAATATGGTTGAACATTTCTCTATCTTGTACGAATATTTAATAGTTTACGTCTGAAATAGTTGTTTTTTGTTTTTTTATGTTCTTATTATTTCATTATATTTTTAAAACATATTATTCTATAGTTGAACTAGACCGACCCCCAAAATAACAATTTTACGTCGGTTTTGGCCATAGCTTCAAAGGGTGTTGTTATGCAACCCAAAGTGTTTCCCTATGACCACATGTAAAGTTACGGTTACACTTTGCGTACATAAGTCGTTCATAAAATAAAAAGTTGTACACACCTGGTATTCAGAATCTGATACATGCGCTAGCGTTCCACTTACAACGCTATGTAAATTTAAACATTCAGTCAACTGCACTTGAACCCATTACACTCGTTGCGATTAGCACTTGTTATTGTCAACCTTCATCCTTCAACTCATTTTGAGATAAAAGAAAATAATCTTTTGTAAAGAAAGAATTCCTTTTGAGCTAAAGAAAAATTTATAAGGATGGTCACATTTATTAAGAACTCTCTTTTCGACGAAATAAAGAATTTAAAAGAACCGCGTCAATATTCTGAATATATTTATTTTCTCTTCCAATAATTTATTCTTGACTTATGGATGGATTATTTACATAGGTGTATTAGAGTATGCAACTTTACAAATTGCAAGTGAATCATCGGCTAAATAACTTTTCTTGAACAACGTGTTGATTTTTCTTATAACATACAGCACGAATTCACATAATTTTTTTAATAAATAATTTTACATTTATTGTTTACAGTTTTCTATATTTTAATCCTGTTCTCAAAAGCGTGTTCTAGTGATCTGTAAAGTTAGAAGGCAGGTTCAGCGTAATGGTTATTGACTATAAGAAAAATCATGCAGTTTTGTAAATTGCAGCTAAAGTTAGCTTCCGGGTTACTCGCAACACCGCGAATAATGAAACTTTTATTATCTCGCATTCTATTCTTGAGTCCCTTTGTAACTTTCGTGATATTTTGCTTATATAAAAACTCAGTTAACTCGAACCTCGGAGAACTCGAACATCGTTAACTCAAGCAGGAGTAATTTCTTCGATAACTCGAACTTTTCTTACTCAGGAAAAAAAGTTTTAAAGACTAGATAAATTGTTTGTTTGTTTTTATAACTCCTCAGCATATAATCTAGCATGGAAATGTTGTCTGTCTGGGAAAATTTAAATTACGACTGACATTGCATGCTTTTCAACGCCAAGGATTGCACTCTTTTCTTTGGTAACTGTTTGCCCCACCTCTTTGACAAATTGAGTTTTAACTCGAACATATAATCTGATATTAAACTAAACCTACGAACATCTAACACCAGCTTACGGTTTAAAGGTTTCGAGGTTTATGGGAGTTACACTAGTATATTTATTTGTGGCTAGCTACAAAAGCTCTTTCAAAGTTTTACACGCAAAACAATAGGCCCTTGCGCGAGCATGTTCTGTTCTGCGCTGTGTTTTGGACTGATGTTCTCCAGTTCGGAAAAAAAGGCGGCGAATTGATCTTCTATTGAAAAAGCTTACGCTGTTTTGATTTACATAGGTAGTTCATGTCCGGAAAATTTAGATGTAAACACTTTATTAGCTACCTTCATTTTCGTCATGAAAGAATAATAAAGTGCTTCGAGAAAAAATATTGTCAGTGGTCATATGTTTCAGGTCAGTGGTCAACATCAATAGTTTTCTTTATTTTATTTTTTCGTTATATTCGCCCCTCCCCCCACCCAAGTTGTTGTAATCTTACCGCACATTTCTATGAATACTATTGTATTATGTACCACGTTCGTTAACTAATGTTCTTTACTATGTATCTGTTGCTGCGGGAATCATATGTGAACTTCCTTTCCTGTCCACTTAGAAAGAAACTTTCGCGCAGAAAGAAGGAATTAAAAAACAGAAGTCCGATTGCTAAAAAACCCAAAACTAAATTCTTCCTTTGCCCATATTTATGATTATTTAATGCATTGAGAGGCTTTATCAACATAAGCACAAAGTTTTGTGGCGTGGCCATTTGGTTATTGGAGTTCAGCTTCTCTTCACAAGGTCCGCTGGTTCAGTCCACAGCGCTGCATTTTTAGCAAGTCGTCTTCCACCACAGCTACGGAGTCAACCCATGCATGTGATGGAAATTGGGTAGCAATGCCGGTGTAGCCTAAATGCATATATTCAGAACACAGGAACCGACGTTGATAAGTCGTGTTCCCAACACTGAAGTTATTTCCTATAACTCTTTCCTAATAATAGATATAATAAGATGAAAAATGCCCTTTTGCTTGTATTGTACATTCTATCAAATTGTGACTTAGTTAATTTTTAAGCAGTCTTCATTTTACAGAATACTGCTTGATATTCGTTCCAATTTTCTTGTGATACATTTACAATATAAATCGCTTGTCTGTCTTATTCGGGAAATATTCACTGAGAGGCCAAAAAGTTAGAGACAGAGTTTGCGAGGGTCGATTACGCTGACACGGGTAAAATTTCTGTGTATGAGGTAGATGAAACAGTTTATTTTTATATTTATTAATTGATCTAGCTATTTTGCTTGGTTGTGCAGAAACCTGGATTTTTTTTCTGAAAATTTTTGTGAATATACACGACAACATACACAGACATATTTTAGTTTTAAACTAAAATCATGAAAAATGGACTTCCTTCAAATAGTTTTAAATTTGCATTTTGCAAGAGTGCTTCAGATACTTTAGGTTAACACCAGAAAATATTTTCAACACCATAGAATAATTTTTGTTCTTGTAGAAAGCAACATTCAAAGAGTCCAGCTTTATGCATGTAATAAAAAAGTGATTCTGAATTTTAAAATCAAACATCTTACAATCAAAGCGTTGACAGAACCAGTATGTCCTCTGAATATTCTCTTGCACGATCCTGACTTTGCATCATATGCTCTTGCAGTTTTATCGCCTGAGCCGGTTAGCACTAGAAATTTAACAAAATAAATATAAATAATCATTCTAATATGCTAATAAATTTTGGGTGATAAAATTCTGTTTCCTGTCCCGCCCACCTGTCATAGCTGACGTCCCTTACTCCCTGGTATTTAACAATACTGTATTTACTAGAAGAAAAAAAATTGATGCATGCCTATTACAGTCTATGCATTCTAATCTCGCTTTGTAGCAGCGAGCATAATTAAGAGCGAAATGAAGCTAATTACTTATGGCGTACGACTTTTCAAAAGACAAATAGGTTTCATATGAAAGAACTTTAAAAGTTGTCCATTAATCTTTATATTTTTCTTGAAAAAACCTTGATAGCTTCTTGAAAATTAGACTAGCTAACTTGAGGTTTAAGAAGGTCAAATTGTGTGGTGACGTAGTTTGATATTTTGAACATATTCTTATAAATATTAATTCTCGGTACTCCTAATTTTTATTTATACCTTTTATGTTTGTTTGCATTTTTGTTTCTCAGCATCTAGCATATGTTTTCATAATTTTGCATAATTAGGTAAACTTTCAAGTCCTGTATTTCAAAAACCAATAGCTACAGATTTTTCAAAACGTTTCATAGACAACTTTTCAGTCCCTTCTACATAAAACTAACTTGATTTTTCGCGGGAGGTAAGCTTTTTTTACAAAATAAAAATAATAAAAATTATTAAAGAATAAGGATACACAAAAACAGGTAGTGATTTCTTCTCTTACATATTCCGTTGTGAATTTTCATACAGCCCACTGTATGAATGTGACCTTTGTAAACTCGAGTACAATCGCCAAACTCTGTCACCCAACATCGGACAGTATGGTCGGCACTTGCGGAGAATAACAAGCGATTCACCACCTAAAAAAGATGAAACACGATTTTTTCAATGCAATCAGAATGTTTCATTACTGCACTCGAAAACGTTGATTTTTTTTTTACACTGGTCAGGTGTGCACTCACAATTTTTGGAAATGTATTGAGTTGTAAGTGGTGGTGATTGCCTTAAAAAGAAAACTGATGGAGCTGTTAGTTTTTTTTTATTTCATTTTGATTATGATCTCTACCTTCCAAAGTTTGGGTATGAAAATCTATACAATCTTTATTTCGGACATAAGTTTATTTCTAAAACTTGAATAAAAACATTTCAATCATTCGCCATCGAGCACTGATTCCATAGTCCCGATGAAGCAAACAGAATAAATTATTAACATTGAAAAAAAGTTTTTCTTTTTATATATTATTCACTCTCATATTTTCGCACTTCTCCTCTAGTCATAAAAGTTTAAAATACTTTGCAAGAAAATATAACGGTTTCCCAGCAACTTATAAATATTTTTCTGTATCGCTGGCATGTTGAGAATACATTTAAAGGGATGGCAAAGAGCGACCGCAATATTTAGCGATCTCCAGGGCAACACTAATAATTTTAACTTCCTCCTGATAATAATAACTTTTTTAGATAACTGAACTTCAGTTCTCAAGTAATTTATCCCACGATTCGATTAATAAATAAATCATACGACAACACAAAGAATGTCTGATTTTACAGATTTTTATTCTAAAAGTTGAGAATAAACAATGAGCCCTAACAATATAAAAAATGGAGCGGTTTTTAACTTTTTGATTACATTTTTTGATGTATAGACTATTGTGTCTGGTCTATTTTTCAATTTTCCCTTTTTTGCAGAATATTACACTGTCAATTAAGGAATAGTTAGTTACCTGTAGTTGTAGCACTGAGGCTTGAATGCCCCTCAAAACTTCGAATAATTTTCCCTGTGTGCATATTAAATGAACGAATAATGTTATCAGTGCTTCCAGTAAATAATATTTGCCATTACTGTCTGCAGCCAACGATAAAACTGCCCCCTGATGTCCTTTGTAAGTTATTAATGTTTCCTTTGTACTCCAGTGACCACGATCGAGCAGTGTTATCAACACTTCCAGTCACTAAGATGTCATTATTGTTCTCTAGGTCAGATAAATCTCTTTCAAAATCGTCATCACCTTGTGGGATGTACAATAGCGGATAGACACCAAGCTTGTGTCCTGTAAAAACTGCCTTGCATTCGCCTGTATCTATATGCCAGCACCTAGCTGTGCGATCATAGGAGGATGAAAACAGGATGTTATCAAAGAGCACTAATCTATTTATTGCTCCAACGTGACCTTTTAATGTTTTTGAGCACATTCCAGTATCTATCCGCCATTTTTTGATGCATTGATCTGCTGAAGCTGTGAACACATAATCATCGTTTGCAACAACGTGGTTGATATAGGAGTCGTGACCTTTTAGCACAGAGACAAACTCCTCCCGTGCGACATCAAATATTCTTGCTGTGTTATCTTCGCTAACTGTGATGATCATCGATCCATTTGGTGTTATACACATCGAGTTAATACCTTTTTCATGCTCTTTTACTTCTTTGAAAAAATATCGTAAATCTTTTTTTGTTAGCTTTTGTTCTCCTTTTTTAGAATTTCCTGAACCCATATTTCTCACAATGTCAAATCAGTATTTTAGTAGGCAAATTTTAATCAATCCTTGTAGTGTATTGTTCAGTCCACAGATTACCTTTCTACCACGAATGTTTATTCCAGTCTAAACAAAGACCATGTATAAAATTATCCGAGACATCTGTTCATATGGAGATATCAAACTATATGCAAAATAAAAAACGTCATAATAATAAATGTAAATAATGCATTCGAAAAAGAAAAAAAGAAATGACCTTGTATCAGTAAATATTAAAAAATGTTAGTTAGGTTGATATGCATATATTTTAACCAAACAAAAATTACATCTTTTTCCCTTTTTTATGAGATATGCAGCAATAGCCAACACGATAAAGCTACCTGAAAGAACACCATATATACTGAAATAGGTGAGCTCTACAAACAAACCAAATATGTCCCACTTTCATATAGCTACCAACTTCAGAAAATATATAAAATTCGCATAAAAAGTTTTTAGCTATATATTAACCTTACAGTTATTAATTTTTAAAAACTAACTCAAGTTCATTTTTTAAAACAATTATTTTTACTTTTTTCATATCTAGTTTTCATATTAGCATCCTCTGTATGGAATTAGTTTCTATGGCAATGATTATAATAGATGGAATCATAAAAGAAACAAAGAAAAGGTTTAGTTTTAAGAGCTAGGACTCATGGTGTAGTTAAAAGCACAACAAAGATTGGTTTTATCATTTTCATTTATCATAAATAACAGTCATGTTTATTTTCATAATTGTTTGAGATTAAAAATGATAAGTTATCTTGAAGTTATTTATAAAAATACTTTCTATTTCATATATAGCGACAAGGTGTGAAAAGAACAAAAAGAATAATAAACAACGTGTTAAAAACAACAACAGCATCAATAACAACAACAACAACAGGCTAGATGGCTGCGAGATTGGTGGCTTCCCCAGAAAGAAATCGAGTAACAACTATTGTGTATATAACCTCGATCGTTATTTTTGTCCTCATCTGTAGCAGGAAAAACTATTTTTATATGTTTTGATGTGGGTACGATAATATTTTGCAAAACATCACAAAGTAGCACAATAGCCAATCACATTGCAGTATATTGTTAATTCTCCTCTATCCGCTTAGTTCTTGATTACTTTTGCGCCTTTAAATGTTATCTACAAAAATCTAGATCTAGCTACCACAGTGAATTACACAGAGAAATTGCAAACAAATATAGATAATATTCAATATAAACCAACTTTTATTATTTCTTCATTTCACTTTATTTACACTGACTTATGATTTATTCGTTTCTGAAGCAAATAAAAAGTATTGATCGTTGAACCTTTTTCTTGCAGCTGCCCATCGGCTACAAAACCTCCCATTTTTTTGTTTGTTCCAACTCTTAATTATTGACTTGAAATTCTTTTTAATTCTGCATATTTTCCCACGAATTTTTCATGCGTGACCTTCATGACGTCATAATGGACAGCGATTAAGATATCGACCATTTTATTTACATATTTATTATTCCCTACCTTTAATAAATATATTAATGGCACGAAAGAAGTATAAAAACATTCTGAAGGAAATTTTATTTTTTATATGAAAGATATAATACAAATTTTAAAACATTAAATGAAATATGAAAATAAATAATAGTTTTTTCACCATTAAAATTAAAAACAAATTCAAGTTCTTTGTTTTCTTAACGAAACTGAATATACGCCCTTTGTTTCGGGAAGTACGTTACGAAAGTGTAAATTATTGAAAAACATTATAGACAGTTTTGCTAAAAGCATTATAGTATAGCGTCCCAATACGCATGCCTCTGTTTCCCACATAAGGAATACAAATGTGTTTTTTAATATAAATAATTTCTTTGACAACTGTGGCGGAATATCAAATTTTATTTGACGCTCTTTATGTTCAGGCTAAATGAGAAAAAAAATTAAGATTCAATTCGCTTATGGCAAATGTAAAGAAATTCGTAACAGTGTGTTCACAGGTACAAAAACTTTTCTAATTATGGATGAAATTGATTGATCTAAATAGTGCGCATTGCCATGTTGAACTAATTACAACTATTTCATGTAATTCCTTCTATTTATTATATTGCCCCCCATTCAACCATTTTTACTCTTCCATCCCGTTGAGCCCTCCTCTTCGTTATCTTTAGCACACCTTTCCCAAATTAGTCCCCTTTAAAAACAATACTAACTACGCCTACAGATGTGGTTATACACACTTATAAAACAGGAAAGAAATTATCAATTTAAAAAATGAACAAAATAAATAATAATGATATATAAAGTGCCATAGGGAATAAATAAAAACTGAATAGAGCACTGGTAATATTCTTGCGACCAAAATTTCCACCCAAAATTAAATAAAGCACTATGTTAACGCGATTATCTGAAATGGAAATCTTATAGTTGTTGTATTTTAGTAGCAAAGTTAAGGTCAATAAATATTGGTTCAGATTCAGCTGCAAACAGGTTTCTTAGTTTTCTCCATTTTTTTGGTTAATGTTTTGTTAAATTCAAGATCAGCATATATTATTAGATTCAACGTTTTTTATTATATTAATTTTCGAATATACATTTTTTTCTAAATTTCCTTTTCAGTATGTCAATTGCTAATTTTAACTTTCATTTAGTTCTGGTCCGGATTATTGACTTGCTGATTGACTTATTGATTATTGGCGTCCGTTGGGAACATGTCTCTTTTCTTCTGGAGATAGAAGAGTTAACTTCCAAAACACCCTTTTCAAAACAAAACTTTCAGTGGCAGCCTTAATAATAGTGGGCTCTCCTTCGTCTCTATATTAGCCCTTCCAATTTCGAAGGCAATTTGTCGACTCTGTGCCATGACAGGAAAAAAAGTAAAGCAAATGTTTCTTGGTTGTAGTACATGTCATATTCTTGACTACAATATCGGATAATTTCATTAACACTGCAACTGAATTCCAACGTAACAGAATAATAGCTAAGAAGAAAATTGTCTACTGTGGCGTTTGGAAAGATAGGACAAGTCCCAGAGACGAAGGCCATGTTTTAAAAGTAACAAAATCGAGTTGTGAATAATAAAAGTGGTAAAATTTAACCAAAAAAACAAACAAGCAGTGTTTCGCCGCTTTCTGGTAAACCAAAAATAATAAGTACATATAGCGGTTAGTTAAAAGAAAAAGCTGTGAACAGTTTTTTTAAAAATGAATTTAACTCTTCTCTTACGCTTTTAAAGATTCTTCAGTTTAATTACTTTAATAAAATAATTACAGTCGTTCTTATAAAAAGAGACAAAAGGCGTTCCATACTTTTAGGCTACCTTTCAAAAGATCCTTATCTGTAAAAAAAAAACGTCGAAAAAATAATATAATTAAAAATACATACGAAGGGGTTTTACATTTTTTTTATATCCCAATTTCAACTAAAATTAACTATAAAAAAATAATGAACCTCTGACGCATTTTTGTGTCTTGATGTACTAGAAGAGGTAAGAAAAAAGTCGACGAAATAACTCAAACAACAAAATTAAGTCAGCAAAAGAAAATTTGATCGGTACAAAATACTAATCACTGATATGGTAGCGTCTAAATTTTCCGATCGTTTTTCTACTCAAATCCGTTATACCAACTCCATTTTAATAAATAAATTAAAAATTAAAAATAAAGGTTAGATCTAAACTTGAACAACTATTTTCTAAACGTGCATAGTTGAACGTGTGCTTAAGCCGGAGTTTTGCAACAACAAAAATAAATTAATAGCCTTTTCAATCATATTTTGTTTTTTAAAATATAGAATTATACAGTGATAATTAGAATACTCCACAAATTTGTTACAACGAAGGATAGAAACTATTTTTAAGAAAGACACAAAAATACAAAACCAACATTGGACAAAAAAATTGTCTCATCAAAGAAACATCAAAGACTACTGCATGTTTAGTAAAAATTAAAATTAAAATTGTGGAGTGTATATATATTATTATTAACATTACTACTTTGTGTAAAAAATAATAAAATAACATTAAATTTTACCTCTTCAGACTCTTCTTTCGTTTCTTCGTCGAATTTTCTTGCGTCAAAAAAGAAACTTTCATGAATTTTTCTCTTGTGTTGTTCGCGTTCTGTTCTGTTTTTTTTTGCGAAGCAACTGTAACCAATGTATATACTTCTATCGATATATTTTTATAGATATTTTCATAGTATATACACTATTATCAAAATTAAATATTTACGAGTCACGTGATCCAATTGTTAAATAGGGAATTAAATTTTGATATAAAAAATATTATAAGAATTGCTTTCAAATTCAAAATGTCACTTAAAAATTACGAAGGATTATTTGAAATGCTCAATATGGTGGAACATATTCTATCTTACCGAATATTTTAATAGTTTACGTCCTGAAATAGTTGTTTTTTGTTTTATTGTTCTTATTATTTATTATATTTTTAAACATATTTATTATAGTTGAAAACGCCCCCAAAATAACATTTACGTGCGGTTGCCATAGCTTCAAGGTGTGTTGCACCCTCAAAGTGGTTTCGCCTATTGACCACATGTAAAGTTTCGGTACACTTTGCGTCATAAGTCGTTCTAAAATAAAAGTTAGTACACACGGTATTAGAATCGATACATGCGATAGCAGTTCACTTACAAGTATGTAAATAAAACATTCAGTCAACGCACTTGAACCATTACACTCGTGCGATTTAGCATCTATGTTATTGTCCAACCTCATCCTCAACTCATTTGAGATAAAGAAAATAATCTTTTGACAAGAAAGAATCCTTTTGAGCTAAAGAAAAATTATAAAGGATGGTCCATTTATTAAGAATTCTTTCGACGAAAATAAAGGAATTTAAGAACCCGCGGGTCATATATCTTGAAATATTTATTTTCTCTCTCAATAAATTTATTCTTTGACTTATGAGATGGATTAATTTACATAGTGTTGTCTTAGAGTATTGCGACGTTACAATTGAAGGAATACATCGGCTAAAAATCTTTCTTGAACACGTGTTGATTTTGTTTATACATACAGCACGAATTGTCACATAATTTTTTAAATAATAATTTTACATTTATGTTAAGTGTTCTATATTTTAATCCTGTTCAAAACGGAGTTCTCAGTGATCCTTGTAAATGTTAGGAAGGAGGGTCACGTAATGGTTATTGACATAAGAAAAATCTGCAGTTTTGAAATTGCAGCTGCAGTTAGCTTCCGGGTTACTCGAACACCGGAATAATGAAACTTTTATTATCTCCGATTATTTCTTGAGTCCCTTGAACTTTCGTGGATATTTTCTTATAAAAAACTCCAGTTAACTCGAACCTCGGAGAACTCGAACATTCGTTAACTCAAGCGAGGATAATTTCTTCGGATAACTCGAACTTTTTTACTCAGGAAAAAAAGTTAAAGACTAGATAAATTGTTTGTTCGTTTTTATTAACTCCTGATATAATGTAGATGGATAATGTTGTCTGTCTGAGAAAATTTAAATTACGACTGACTTGCATGCTTTTTTCAACGCCAAGATTGCACCTTTTCTTGGTAACTGTTGCCCCACCTCTTGACAAATTGGTTTTAACTCGAACTATAATCTTATTTTAAACTAAACACGACATAACACCAGCTTCGTTTAAAGGTTCGAGTTACTGGGAGTTAACTATATATTTGATTTGTGGATAGCTACAAAAGCTCGTTTTCAAAGTTTTACACGCAAAAACAGTTAAGGCCCTTGCGCAGGCATGTTCGTTCTACGCTGTGTTTGGACGATGTCTCTCCAGTTCGGAAAAAAAAGGCGGGGAATGATCTGATTGAAAAGCTTAAGCTGTTTTGATTTCCATAGGTAGATTCATGCCGAAAGTTTAGATGTAAACTTTATAGTACCTTCATTTTCGGTGCAGAGCATAATAAGTGCTTGAGAAAAAATATTGTCATGGTCATATGTTTCAGGTGATGGTCAACATTAAATTGTTTTTTCTTTATTTTATTTTTATGCGTTATATCGTACCCAAGTTGTTGTAATCTATACCGCATATTCTATGAATACTATTGTATTTATGTACCACGTTCTTTAACTAATGTTCTTTTACTATGTACTTCTTTTGCTAGGCGATGAACATATGTGAACATTCCTTTTCCTGTCCACTGAAAGAACTTTCGCGCAGAAAGGAATAAAAAACAGAAGATCGTGCTAAAAAAAACCTAAAAATTTCACTTGGCCCATATTTAGTATTATTAATCCATGTGAGAGGCTTTTATCAACATAAGCACAAGATTTTGTGGCGTGTGGCCTTGTGGTTATGGAGTTCGCTTCGCAATCACAAGGTCCGTGGTTCAGTCCACAGCGCGGGCATTTTTAGCAAGCGTCTTCACCACAGCTACGGGTCAACCCATGCCATGTGAGGGAAATTGGGTAGGCAATGCCGGTGTATACCTAATGCATATATTCAGAACACAGGACCCACGTTGATAAGTGTGTTCCCAACACTGAAGTGGTTATATCCTGTATAAATATATTCGGAATAATAATAATAATAAGATGAAAAAATGCCTTTTTGCTTTATTTGCCATCCAAATTGTTGACTTAGTTAATTTTTAAGCAGTCTTCAATTTATCAGAATGACCTGCTTGATATTCGTCCAATTTCTTGTGATACTATTACAATATAATCTGCTTTGTCTGTCTATATCGGGAAATATTACCTGAGGCCAAAAGTATAGACAGAGTTTGCGAGGTCGATACGCTGACCACGGGTAATATTTCTGTGAGAGGTAGATGAAACAGTTTATTTTTTATTTATTAATTGATAGATATTTTGTTTGGGTTTGCAGAAACCTGGATTTTTTTCTGAAAATTTACTTGTGGCAACGCTGTGAAAATAAGGTTGTGTTGAAAAAGAAAACGTTCGATTTGAATTTAATTGCTTTAAAGAGATAACGAAACTTTAAAATTTTTTAAAACTTTTTTTAAACCAAAGTTTATATAGAAATTCGACACCGTTTTGCTTGTTGCGCATTGGGCTAAAGAATGTTTATATTAAAAACGCAGTTTTATTTATGTGTGCACCATCGAACATGGATTTAAAATTATCAACATTTTTTTTTATGATAAAATAAATGTAGTGTTTGTAATATTTTGCGAACGACGTTTCTTACCACGGTTGTTCGAACTAATTAGGTCTGACATGTGTTCTTGCTGCTTTCTTGAAGCCGTGTGATATGATTTTTAACTTTCCAGGTTTTTGTGACCACTAAATTGAGAAACGTGAATTGGATGGACGTCGTTGTTAGGAAGAGTTGAATTAGCTGTTTTTTTCAGCGGAGTGTTTCTGGATTTATTGCAACTTGTTTTTGAGTATGTAAGTGTGTAGCTATAATTTAGCGATTCTCCGGAAATGCTATTTGTTTACATTTATAGCTACCATTACGGTTGCTATAATGTTAAAAGTTATACCGCACTTTATTAACTGATAGCTGTTTTTAATGGATTTACACGAAAAATCTGTTGTGCAGATTGGCTCATAAAAATGGTTACTATAAATGTAAGAAAAACAACTTCGCCAGAGAATTGGTAACATACAGTCCGAAAATCAACTTACACTAAATCCAAAACCTCGCATCACTCCGCAAGAAAAACAACAAAGAATGTTGATAATTTTAAATCTACTGCGTTTTTCATATTGGCATTCATCGCAACAATGAGCAGCAAGCGAAACGGCGTCGAATTAGTGTGATAAGACTCTTTTCTGACAAAGTATTAAAATAGTCCAAATATCGTTTAAAAAATTCTATATACGAAATTCGAATGTTTTGTTTTCTTTTTCGTTGCAGTTTACCTGTACTAAGCACTCAGTCCAATGTTGATGATGGCTGTTTCCTGTGTTTCTGTTTAACCGAAGTTACGATAAAGTTTTTTTCAAAAAAGGGTATTATGCCTATATGGATACGCGACATTGTTTGCCTCCCTCAGCCCGGAGTAATATTTATTTTTGAACTTTTAGCGGGAACGTTCTCTGGAAAATAAAAAAGGTTGGCCAACTGTTTTTGCTATGACAGGGTAGCAACGAGTTGTAAACTGTGTTTTTATTTCAGCGAAAGTTGTGGAAAGTTTTTTTTCGAAAAATATATTACACCGGAAACACCATAATATTGTGCGCCTCACTCGATTTATGGCATACTATACTAAAGCGCTTCACCTGAATGTGTGGCACAGTTTACAGTTCATATTAATCTTTTCCAGGCGTTCAACGCTGGGTAACACAGTTACTGGTGGCTTAACCTGGCGTTTCGACTCCGGGTCCACCCGCTAGTCTGAATATTAATACCACGGAATCGCATTTAGTCTCTTTCTTAAATTCTATTTCTTTAACTTTATGTTCAAATCTTAGACATCTTAAACTTCATAACGATTTTATTGATGACGCAGGTATAATAGAACATTTTTGAAATATACCACAAGCAATAATTTTTAATAAATTGATATGCTAAAACGTCTTCGTTTCTTTCTTATGAATGTTAAGTGTAGTGCAGTATTGTTAAAGTAGGGGAGACCTTAATTCTAATATAATTTTAAAACGTTAAAGATTCACGATGAGTTGCGTTACGGTGGTGTATTGTTGAGAAAACATATTTCATGGAGAAGGGGGTGATCAATAAAAAAAGGTGCTAATGCAGTTATTCTGTAGGGCTACATCCATCGTCCAACACGGGCCCCAGCTAGTATTTCTAAAAAATATATAAAACATATAAATACACTATAAATACACTATAAATGTTTAAAGTTATACTACTAACATAAAAATAATTTTTAAAACAGATTGAAATAAATCAAAAATTTCAAGAAATTTGTTTGGTTGGCGTGTGACAAACGGCGCTGGAATAGGATTGGATCCTACTCTTTTGCCTGGCCACTGCGACCAGACGAAATGTTTTTACGAGCATGACCCTTGCTTTGCCCGCTCACAGTAACGCGTTGGTTTGTTCTCGCCTGTTTCTCACGCACTACATGAAACATTTTGCAAGTTCAAGATAATACCATGGGATAATACCTATTAATTTCAAATGACGGAACAACATTGTAGAAGTTCTGTACAAAACAGACTGCTGGCGACCTTAAAAGGTATAGGGAACAAAATTACACACGAACAAGAATCCGAAATCTTTAAGCCTGCAAGGGCTTTTCATTTTATGCTCAAACTCGCTTAACCTTTCTATTCTGATCGTAAGTATATTCATTATTCAATTTTTGGAACACATCCTCAGTATGCTTAAGATGAAAAACATACACGGTGCTACTAAATCCTCAGTATGCTTAAGATGAAAAACATACACGGTGCTACTAAATCAGATAAAGTAATGCATTTTCTCATTTTTATTTTTACGTGTCATTATCTCGATCAGGCATATACAGCAGTGAAATCTTCAGGATGCGACGACACTGTAAAGCAGACAATGTTCTAAGTCGAACAATAAATCTCAAGGGGGATTTCCATAGAGCAGTATTTTGCGCGGCTGCGACTAAATCGTGCATGCGCAATAGACAAAAAAAGCGATAGAAACTTCTCATAAAGTTGAATGAATTCAACTTTGTGAGGAAACTTTTAAGCGATAGCCAATCAATTAAAAATAAATTGATTGCATCATCCTCTGCATCGTTTGTGGCATTTAAAAACAAAATGACATATTAACTTAATGGAAATCACACAAGCGATAAAATCGCCGTCCAAAACTCATTGCCAAAATGGTATATGACCAACAGCAATGTTTATGAGTATTGAGTTATAGTTACCAGTAGCAAGCCTTGATTTTTATCCGCTTTGAGAGAAAACGGAGTTGTACCAATACACTCCCGTGAATTCCCAGCTATTTTCAAAAACTAATCATTATTACTGACGTAATTACCTTATTGTTTTTTCAATATTAAAAGAAGTATTTATATTACTAGTGTGTTTTATTGTTCCATTCATAAAAGAAAAGAGAAAAAATTTAAAAGTTAAAACATAACTGCATGTTCGCCACATATTCAATGGAGCATCCTTAAAGGCATTTATCATAAAATAACTATATTGAAAAGAACACGAACCTCTTGTTACCCCGTGATAGCTAAAATAGTCATCCAGGATTAGTCATTTGTTGTGGATATATATTGCATTACAGCCAAACAATTTTGTGACTCTTAAGACTTTCCCCACTAGCTACACAACCAGGATACTTAGTTCGCCATTAGACAGTTATAGCTAAAACCATAAGTAGCATTAACAGATACAGTATCACCTAGCTAGCTGTATTTAAACGTTTAATTTTAACACAGACTTAAAACTTACAAATGACAATATCGCAATGTCTATGCGGTTGAAAATTTCACTTTAGCTATGTATCATAACATGATACATAATTAAAATGTATAAGCCAGACCTGGATAGAAACAAAAATGGAATGCATATAAGCAAGTAGCAAGATTCTTACAAGATCATTAGCATTTTTTATGGTAGACAGCGAACTTGTGCATAAACTTATTAAACTTATTCTTATTGCTATTTTGTCTGTCTGTTTAAAATGGCCACCCTGGAACATTATTTTAAACCCCCATAATTTCATTACTTTGTATTAAGAGGCAGACGAAATGCGCGAAATACAAATGCGGAAAATATTTACGACGGGCGAAAATCCGATAACAAATAATGTAAATAAATATTCGTGTAAGATGTAAAGAACAACACTTTCATGATCTGATACATGCAACCATCAATACGGAAATTTTTCGCGATTATAAATGAAATATTTTTCTAAGGCTTCTTCACTGACTTTATCATTTAAGTAAGGAAGTGTAAAAATCAAAATCAAACAGCGAGTTCTGTTCTGCCATACCACGGCGTGAATATGCCACGCTTGAAACTAGACTGCCATCTTACGAAGCGTCAATGCTGTAGGATATTTTTAATATCAAACGTGTAGCATTGGAATTTGCTGAAAAAAAGATTTTTCATTACCGGTCTTAACTTCTGTTTATCGCTGTAATTTTTTCACCCAAATTTTTTCTAAAAAAAGGATTTTAAACAGGCGATAGCAGTTTGACGGGTTGTGGAGCTGTATCACAGTTGTAACGTAGACTTTTTGAACGTAAAAAAAAAACAAAGGAGAGGCGAACAAAAAATTATTTTGTGGCAGCCAGATAATAAATTTTAAGCGAGAGAAAATTTTTTATAGATTTCTAAATCCTAAAATCTACTAAGATGACTACTATAATAACAATTAAATAACTATGTTTCACAACTAAATATCTATATATCTTCCTGGCAACATTTTTACAGAAGTTTAATGGCTGTAAGGAGTGCAAATAAGAAGTTTTGAATGTACTTACCAGTAAACATCAAAAATAAGATCTTTGAGTCGAGATAACTAAGAATATTTTACGTACTATAGTAGTAACAGCATTTTATAACCTTCGTTTAAACTTCTTTGAACTAAGAAAATATCTGTCATGAGCAACAACAATATTTTTTTCATGTTTTGAGTCCCTTTTCCACAACATACTACCAACTTCAAACGAAAAAGTTTGTTATGATGAGATGGCGCCAAATTTGAATAATAATACAGACCGGAAACATTCAATAACAAACGAAAACGCAATATGGAGGCTTCATCTTTATTCTCGAATCCTTACTTTCTTATCTTTACCAAGCCAATCAGTCGATCTAGTCTTTAAAATCAACACTCGTTATGAACTTTTATTCAGCAGCCGTGCCGCAGCGCAGTTCGCCTTTCCTTTAAATGTATTACGGCCGAATGGCAGTAATGCCCGCACAGCAACACAATTACTGAACTTTAGAGTCTATACAAGGAAGCAACACAATTACTGAACTTTAGAGTCTATACAAGGAAGCGGTGGGCTTATTAGAAGGTTTCTATCTGATGACGAGAACAATCAAGTAAAAAAACTTGAAATAAGAATTGGCGGAATCCAGTAGAGAACATATACTTTTACAAATTACAAACTGCCTCCCCACTTTCTCTACAACATATTCTTTTCCTACGTCGGGAATGACGTATTTGCACATTTTTGTTGAAGCTTCACCCCACCTCATCTGCGGTCTGATGAGAAACTGAATTTTGATTTACTTGAAGAAGGCTTAGTTAACTAGTCTACCGTTTAGCAACTTTCCTATAAATTTTGAGAAATTGTTTTAGCGATCTAAGTACAAGGTGAAAATTCAAGTTGCTTGTAACAAGAAATACCTATGCTTTAAATGGTTGACACATTGCAAATAGCGCAAGATTGTGGATTAAAGATGCTATATTGTTATTAATGCGTTGCCATTGCATAACCAATGTCACTATCAGATTTATTATTCTGACAATGGTACTATTAAATGTTAAACCTATTCTTCATTTGTGGAAAATAAAAACCATTCTTCATTAAACACAAGTATTAAAAATTTACAAGTTGTGAAGTTATTGATTTGCCACTTAATTCCTCTTAGGCTCAATTGCTTTAAATAAATATATTTAAATACTTTTAAAACTAAATATTGAACAATAATAAATGAAAGTATGAAAATATGCATGAATGAAGAGAGTAATAACATCACTTAAAACATTTATCAAGCCTGTTCCGTCAGAAATATTATATATACCAAAGTCACGGTGAAAGATAAGGTAAGAACTTCATAGTTTCTTTTTTTGAACTTTACACTTTGTTATAGCTAGGTTGTAGAACAAAAAAACAATATTTATATCGATTGTTACTACGTTGTTATACTTATCAATCTTATTTTTAACTAGACACATCTTCTGGCTGGACACAGAAAATAGAGATTCGTTTTTATATTTGGCAACATGTTTTCTCTGCTATACAATCTGACTTTGTTACGAAATGTGTTTTACATTTTTAGATGATATTGTGGACTTTTGTATCACTTCTGCTGTCTTATGGTAGGTATTCCTGGACCTCAATAATTTGATTGTAATCGCGTATTATCGAAGACTAGCTATTCCTATTATTTCTTTTATAATTTATTATAACATATATAGGAATCGGTTGCTTAAAATAAAATATATTGAGGTTAAGGAACACTTTTATTCAATTTTTAGGTATTTAAATATTAAACCGGGGATGGCTTGATACAAGAACTAATGTTTGTCATTAGCAGGAATTCAATTTATGAATTATCGCTTCTCGTTTTTCCAAAAAAAGAAACTTAGCTAAACCACGGAATTGTAACCACAAGCAATTGAGAACGTCGTTTTTATCTAAGTAACATGGACTCTGAATTTCCCGCAGTTTAACGGCTTGCGACTTGTGTTTTTAATTTACATTTAAATTGTTAAAAAGGTTAGCACGTATTAGTTTTCCGATTTTTTAGACCTTACAAAGCCATGAAGCAGTTTGGTCTAACGTGGAAAGTGCAGCTAGCACAGTCTTGACGTTGTTTACTTGGTCTGCACACTGTCAATGTAAACCACTTTAATCCTGGCCTACTCATATAGTATGGGTTGTAGGTAGAAAAACTGGCTGCGTTAAAGCCTTGTAGTTTTTTAAAAATTAGAGCTCGAAGTGTATTGAAAATTTGAAGCATGAAGTTTATTGGAAAATTGGATCTCGAAGTTTTCTAATATCGCTGTCACAAATATATCCTAAGAATAGTATAAAGAAGTACCGTGACGTATTTTCGTAGTTTTTTTGCTGACGTCGCAAAATCACGCGATAAAATACGGTTCTCAATATAACAGATATTACACTGTTTGTTTTGTAAAAATCAGTAAAATCTCACCTGAGGCTGGCTCTTATGATTTTTTTGGTATTACTAGTAGCACACAACTCTAGCCTTATTTTTTTTTTTTACTTATAGTTTTTTTTCCAAACTTCTCTAAAATAACCGTCTTCATATTAAAAATTGGCCTCTTACTGTTACTGATGTAGCTCTATGCTCGTGATCAATCGAGCAAGTATGAGTATTTTTATTTAGTTATGGAATTGCTAAAAGAAGCCATCACGAGCAACAACAACTAAGAGAGAAATACAAGAAAGTTTGCATCTTTTATAACAAAATTCAGACTTGAATTATGGCCTACGTGTCGCGTCTCCAGAACACTGTTCTCAATCCATTCTTTTTATTTATAACGGATGCAATGTGCCTGCCTTTAAATGTACCGCTTATCACTATTGGCAAGAATTGTTTCTACTTCTTTTTCAACACAACAGCTACATGGCATGATGCAGAGATTCAATGCAATGTTATAAACGGTCATTTAGCTTCGATACACACCGAGCAAGAGCTAGTCGTGTTTCAAAACTTGTCTAATCATTTAAACAGTTCGTGGGCGAGCTTCTGGATTGGTGGAAATGATTTGTTGCATGAAGGAAAGTTTAGTTGGAGCGATGGTATGTGTATAGAACATACTTGTATTTGTTATTTGAACTTATTCATATGTTAATTAGTAGAGGTTAAAAAAGGATGGATTATTCACTACAATGTAAGTAAAAAAAAATAAAAAAATAATGAGATACAATAATCTACTTTAGACGTAAAATTTCTAAAAACGTTTCATAAGCTTGGCAGTTGAATTAAGCTGGTTTCTCCCCCTTTTTAAATATTGATTATTTTAATTTTATTCATTCCAGAATTTTAGATATTTTAGGGAAGCAACATGATAATTAATTAATTAATTTTCTAAAGTGAATCTACAATGGTATGCAAACTGGCATTGGATTTATTTCAAGGCTTACTTCTGAGTTGGAAAAGAATTTAAAAACTCTGATACTACAAAGCTTTAACATCCTCTCTCCCGATGACAAATATAGTAATGCATTAGCTAAAATTCTATAGGAAACAAGATGTTTTATTCATATTGGGCTGGCGGAGAACCAGAAAATACACATGATGATCAGGATTGTATATACATAAGCAAAGATGGGTTCTGGCGAGACAACAGATGCTTCAGAACTTTAAAGTATGTCTGCAAAAAACGATGGAATGGTGAGTCCGAAAATATTGGTAGTTGTTTACACATAAAATAAAAAAAACACAGAAATCTGTATAGCAGGTTGTATTTTGTATGAAAATTTCCGTTATTCGTTCTTTCATTTTTGTTACCTTTTCATTTTAAAAGTTCCCGTTTTTCACGTAAAAAAACAATATATAAAATATGGTATTATTTATACTTATCTTTCTTTAATTTCTGTGTCCTTTGTTTTTCGCGCCGTAAATTCTCGCGCGCCGTAGGAAGAAAACATTGGAACCCAAATGTAATTCTCCATTTCGCGCCCTTTAAGTTTTGCGCATGCACCTGCGCGAAAAATCACTTATTTCGCATGCTTGCTCTTGTATTTTCTTATCGCCAATCAAGTGGGAGTGGTGACAACTCAAAAATTTAGGTCGTCAGTAATTAGTCATTGCTCTGCATTTCAACATCTTATTTCTTCTGAACGCAGGAATAAACTGTCCTATTGGATGGGATAAATTTGAAAACTCATGCTATCAGATAAATTCAATAGAGGAAAAGTTCTTCGAAGCTAAAGTAACATGTGAAAGTCGGAACAGCACTTTAACTTCAATATTAAGTCAACAGGAGAATGACTATATCAAAGACAAAATTGGCGATAAGACCCACCTTGGCCTCATTGAAGTCAATGAGGATGGGAAATATGAATGGCTTGACGGTAAGTTTGGCATGCTGAAAAACATGTTGAAATAGGAAATACACCTTTTTTTCTCTTATATTAATACAAAAAGTTGTCTGTGACTAAAAATACCGAACTTAGCCAAAATTCGGCTTTCCAAAGGAGATGTTCTCCAAAAGAATGCGCAAATTCGAAATAATAAGTCTAATTTGCTTATCGGCTTTTAAACATTAGGCAATTACATAGGCCAATCCATCCGTTTCGGAATAGCATTTCAGGCTCTACACATTAGAGACAACAGTTAAACAATTTTCCTAAACTCATTTTTTTGTTAATGCACTGTTGACGTCATTAAAACTCCCTGAAATAGCCCATATTACATCTATTTGTTCTTCTCCTTAAGTGGATTTTTCCATTGGCCTTATCGACTATTGAGAAAGATTATTTGAAATGTTCTGTTGATGAAACTGTTTTGATTCATCACTTTTTATCTGTTTGATTTGGTTTTTCTTCCCTTAATAACCAGGAAATGAGAGGGATATAAGGTTGATAATTCAACTTACAATTACATATATAATCTAAACACTTAATTCTGAGGAGCTTAGGCATGCTCTATATATAACAAATGTATACATATTACAGACAACAGTTTATACAGGGCTCTCACTTTTGTCATGCTTACTTTTTCATATTGCGTGATATAGGCAGTCCATTTAACTACACAAATTGGTCGCCTGAACAACTAAACGTGTTTAACAGGATCATTGAAGATTGTGTTATGGTTAAAGAAAATGGTAAATGGTTTGACACCAACTGTAGTCAGTCGTTATCATTTGCTTGCAAGCAGGAACATGGTAAGATAAATTCAGAAGCAGCAAAGTGGTTGTTGCCTCACGTTAAAGATTAAGCAAATTACTTATAGATAGAAAAAGGGTCTGTACTAAAGCAAAATTAAAGTATCTGGGAGATTGAGAATGATTTTTGTTGATACAATCATTGGTATAAAAATATAACAAATAAGCTTTAGGTGTTTATTTATATATTTTAGGAGACGAAATTAAAATTGAATCACCAAGAATAATGTCCGCTACGTCCACAACGGCAGGCTATTATCTTAGCCACTGCTTCATCACACAAAAAGAAGGAACATCGTTGCAAAATTGTTTTCAGCTCTGTCGTGGTCATGGTTGTGTTTCATTCAGCCATTCGTCTTCAGGGCTGTGTGTTTTGAATGGTTGTGTTGAAAAGTTCGACAAGATGAAAACAGCAGCTGTTGGTCAGAAATTTGCGATGGTTTTATTACCTTTTTTCTCATTAGTTATTTTTAAATTAATATCATTACTATTTGTTTCTTTTTGTTATGTTAATTTACACAACACATGTAAATAACTTTGACAAATCGCTGTTTCTCGAGTTTTACCATCGTCCTATATAGTTGAATTTGGCAGGTTCTTTCTAAATTAATTTAAATTAGCTTCAAGATCTGTTATGAAGGGCTATGTTTAGAAGCAGAAAGAAAATATGTTGTAAATATGCTGTCTTTTAATCAGTAATATTAAAAGTCTAGACATCACGGAATACTTTGAGATCTTGCTTTGTTTTGTGATACACCTTTATATTTTAAACACTGTACCAAGTAAAATATAGACGAACTTTGTACAACGAATTGTTTTATATGACCATAGTTGGGCGTATCCGCAAAAGAGAGGTTAATTAGAGGGTGCGCTTATTTATGCATGTCACTTCATTATTTTGATTATGTCAAACGTAATTATTTCCGTGAAGAAGATAAAAACAACTAAAAAATATTGACAATTGAAAAAAAAAATCACCACATTTGAGAGATTTTTTGGTGGGCCACAATGGAAGTTGGTCCTTCATGGTGATACAGCAAGGCGGTAAAACTTGTGGTATTTAAGGGCACTAAGTGTATTTCGAATAGGAAGAACGATGCTAATTATAGAGACTGTGGTTGTTTGAGAAATATTCTAATTGTGCGACATAATGGCACAAGAAATTTTTGTTATAGAAATAAGAAAACACATCAATAATCTTCTCTTGCAATGTCGTCCCCTGGGCTATTTATGTTGTTTTTTATATTAGTATGGTTTAGACAAAAAAAATAAAGCAAGATAGTAAGCAAAGCTATCACTTCACGTGTGGACATATTTTTGTAGATCATACTGATCTACTTGTGGAATGTTAAATAGATAAGTCTGGTCTGTTTCAAGAAAACTTGCCACAAAACGAAACTTTTGTGTAGCTACACAAAAGTTTCGTTTTGTGTTATGACTACGAATGACTAAATAGATAAAATTTATATCATTTCTATTTTGAATTCCAGTTCTACTCACCGCTTGTTAATTTCTTCTTCGATGAAGAAAACGGTCTGTCTTATCTGGAGACTAATTTAAAACTGAAAAGTGCAAAATTACTTTAATCTGAAATAGATATTGAAGATGCACCTGCCTAGTACATCTCGCTTAAAATGGGCTTCCTCAAGGCATTTCCCGGGACACTAGCACTCACTGCCAGAATTTTAAAGCCAAGGGCTATGATAATGGTGAATGATAGCTGCGGAGAGACAACGCATACAATATTTTTTGTCGTTGTCGATAAGGATTGTGTAGAAATCAATTGGGCAGAATGAAAAATATCCGTCATATGAATTAGAAGAGAGCCGTCACAAGCTAAAACAAAATGTTTCTGAAATTTTGTTTTAGTTTGTGACACGTCGGCGTCTATTGGCCTATAGGCCTTAAAATGCTTATCGGGGAGGTGTATGGGATCATGTGCTTTTGACGAACAGCGAAAAAGATAGGTTATAGAAATTTGGGTGATATCAGCAAAGACCCGACAAAATACAAAAAAGATGCACGACTAGATACAGGGCGATATGACTTTTAGCCCCATAGCAACCAAAAGGGTAGCCATAAATCTAAGCAAATAATATTGCAGGAGGATCGTTGAAACATTGCTACATACATACAAAAATCTCAAAAATGTACTCAAAAATCAAGTTATAATTCCAAAACCTCAAATCATCTCGCCAGAGAAACAACAAAAAATGTTGATAATTTTAAATCCACTGCGTTTCTAACATAAAACCTTCATCAGCACAATGAGTAACAAGAAAAACGGCGTCGAATTTTTGCGATAGATCTTCTTCTGACAAACAATAAACTTTAGTCAAAACACGTATAAAAATTCTATATACATGGTTATTCGAATACTTTGTTTTCAAACATTGAAACAATGAAATTCAAATCGATAGTTTCTTTTTTTAACAAAACCTGGTTTTACTGTAACCTTGTCACAACAAAATTTTCAGAAAATAATCTTGGCTTCTACAAGCCCAAACAAAATAGCTCAGTTAATAAATACAATATAAACTGTTCTATCTATCTCTTCCGAAAATCATTACACTCAGTCAGCGTATCGACCTCGCAAGCTCGACCTATACCTTTGACCTCAGGTAATATTTCTTAGTATAGTATTGTATTAATATTTTCGGCACCTGTCCAGCATTCCGGTTCCTTAGAAGATATCGCGCCATGAACTTTAAACTTCAAAAACTTTCCCAGCTCCTTGCATTTGCACTAGGAGATCTGGGTCTCGGACGTAAGCTGTATTTTGCACAGCTCATAATGAATATATATTATAATACCCATATTTGTCTATCTGTCTGTCACGCAAAATGGTAAGCGCAGTGGCGAGACACAAGAAATGCGGTAAATGATTTGCGATTTATCTACGGGCGACCGACTAGTTTCTTTAAATTTGATGTATGTCTTGTGTACTTTTCGCTGTCCATTCTCTCACACTTTTTTTAACGACGTTGACAAAACGTCATTACGACGAATTATTCCAAGAGAATAGCAAATCGGCATGTTAAAATTGAAGATCTATTGCGACGTCAGATTGACGTCACTGATGGTCGCATTTTTGACGCGACCATCCCGCGACAGTCATCCGACAGTCGTTTCGACGTCGGGTGATAACTGGGATATTATATGATACAGAATTACATGTCTTTTAAACTTTCGATATATCATACTATTTCGTTATCTTCAAATTTATTATAGCTAAATAGCATGCATTATTTTTTTAACTTGTTTCAGCTATAGAAAGTTCTGTTTCATTATTGTTACGGACAAATGCTCATTAATTTGCCATTTCTCCAACGTACTTCGTCGTAACAGTTGAAGCAGGTTATATATTCACAGTGTGATTTTGATTATAATTTCAGATTATAGCACAATTTTAGTGAGGATTTCAAATATGTTACTCATTTTCTATCAAATGATGTGACACATCTAAAGAAATAAATTCGGGAAGTGTCTGTGGTCAGTTTGCTTCAAATCGACGGCCAGCACGATATATTCAAAGTGTACTAAAATGTAAAACAGACATTCAACCATGCTATTTAAATTCAACTCGTTGCCACTGCGTAACTAATGCTATGATCGCTATCCAGTTGTTACATTGTTGCTAAGTAACAAGTTGATTGTGAGACTTATACTTCATTGGTAGAAAGTAAACACAATTCCTAGTTAACTGCAAGTATACTGCTTGATGAAAGATTCAGAATACACGAATAAACAACAATTTATCCATTTTGTAAAACAACCCAGATTTACAAATTTATCTTCTTCAGTGCAGAATAAATATCAAAAATATTTATTACTAAACAATACTGAATGAATTTCTGAAGATTACAACGAGTAAATAACAGATGAATAGTAAATTAGAAGATGAATAGAGCTGACGATTGGAATAGTTGCGATAATAAATAATGCATTGCTAAAAAATGAAGCTTCCTGTCCAAAATATTGCATAAACTTTGTACTAAAAGTCATCGTGAAAAGTTAAAAGTAAGAACCTTATTTTTTCTTTTATCTGTTGTCTAAAGTTAAAGAATATCTTTTGCAAAATATTAAGTTGATTTCTTATAAAAGTTTTTTTACTTATTACGACAAAGTTAAAGCGTTTTTATAGTTTTAGTTATCAAGGCATGCGCAATGTATATATGTTTTTCATTTTTCAGTTTAATATTTGAACTAAACCTCCTTATTTGAACATTTACATGAAATTTTTTTTTTTTTTATTATATCGTTCATACCAACAACTGAATTTTAAGTCCTATATCTCAACCACCTCTAAAAAATTTTCAAAATATTAAAGATATCCCTGGAGAACTTTTTTATATCTCTTTTTTTATTAAATCAACTTTTTTTATGGGACGTGAGCTTTAAAGAAAATAATAAAACGTAAAAATTATTTTGCTTAGTTATAAATCGATGCACTTTATTTTTCGCTATTTTCTTTATTTCATAAACAATATAGTTGTAAATAAATGGAAAATATTTTAGTTTCTATTAAATTAGAATTTTCTCTGCTAGAGCCTATGCAACCTAACTTTGTTTCAGAATGTGTTTTACATTTCTAGATGATATTGTGGACTTTCGTATCACTACTGCTGTCTTATGGTGGGTATTTCCATCTAAACAGATTTTTTCTTTTTCCCACAAAATTTCAAAACAAATCCTGGGAGGGGGGGGGGGGGGGGGGGGGTGGGCGGGGGATGAAGGTGTTAACTTTACTACCTACTTCGGTTTAATTTCGATAACTTTTATTTTTCAACCCTGACCAAAATATATTGAGACGAGACAGTTATTTTCGAAGTTCGACGCCACAAGTTACTAAATTGGCTATAGCACACTCCCACATTTTGAACCTATAAAAGCTCACTTGTCAATGTTTAGTGTCGACTTAGGATTTAAGCTTTTTAGTTATATCCAGATTCTTATAAGGTGAAATTTGTTGATGACGTCAGCATGAACATTATCCTCGAATTTCGGAGCCCAACGTGGATTATTTCGTTGCGCAGATATTCTAAAGAATGGGACTAGCAAATTTTAAACGTAACTTACCTACTTACTCGTGTGCAAATTTATAGCCTGTAAAGTATTAGTTATTTGACGGTTTTAGTTTATATTTAAAAAATGACAAACAACTGTCTTTGTCTCAACATTCGTGTTTAGCATTGTTATTGAGGAATAGGCTAAAAATGAAGTGAAGATGTCAAAAATTTTTTGCTCTTTAGGAAGAAAAGTGGGGTTTTTGTATATTTTGTTAGAGATAGTTGGAAAAAATCTCAATTGCTTTTTCGTTACAACACCATTGTAAAGAATCAACCATTCTGAACTAAATATATTTCTCCTTGACGTGTTAAAGATATATTAGACATAGATAAATTAAAATAATAAAAAATCCGAGATGATAAAATGTCATACTTTGAACAAAATAACAACATCTGCATTGATATTTGACTGTCAAAGAACTTCTATTGTGGTGTTCCCCTCTCTAAATTCTATTGTGGTAAAATTACCCCCCACTTAAAACGAGACTTAAAATACTACCCTATAAAAAAACATTAAACTTCTAGTGCACCTTTGACATTTAAAATAATTTAATAAGTGTGGCTAAATTTTTAGCTTTACATACAGAACTCATGCTTATCATTGTCCGAATTCCACTTTACTGGGTGGTTATCGTTTTTTTAATAAAAACAGAGGACATATAATAATACTGTTTCTAATAACTATGTGATATTGCAACTCTATGAAACCCTGACTTTTTTAGCTCGGTAAAAGGCAGGTAAGGGATGGGGGAATGTTTTTTTTTCAAAGATTGGCCAGTCGTTAGTTTTATTTTATTTTATTTTTTATTTAATAATACCGTCATAAAGATTTTCAGCTATCGTTATCTTTTTACAGCTGATGCAACGTGTCCATCTTTGAATGTACCGTTTCTCCCTATTGGGAAAAAATGTTTTTACTTCTTTTTCAACACAACAGCTACATGGCATGATGCAGAAAATCAATGCAATGGTATAAACGGCCATTTAGCTTCAATACACACTGAGCAAGAGCTAGTCGTGTTTCAAAACTTGTCTAATCATTTAAACAGTTCGTGGGCGAACTTCTGGATTGGTGGAAATGATTTGCTGGAGGAAGGAAAGTTTAGTTGGAGCGATGGTATGTGTGTAGAACATCGCCTATATTGTATATTTAATAACATTTGAAATTGTAAAGTTAAATCTAGGAGGTTGAAGGTGAATACACAGTTATTCGCTAACTTTATAGTTATAAAGCACAACAAAGAAATTAATCTTTTTACAATTAAATTTTGAAGTTTAAAATTTTTAAAACGAGTACTTAACTCGGCGGAAGTAAAATTGTGCTGACAAATATCTCTTCCGTCAACCTTGGTTATAAAGTGTTTTAAATTTCCGACAAATCGACAATTCCAAAACGTCGCTTTCCAAACGAGTTTTTTAAGTCTGTTGTTATATATTATTGACACAATATTTGGTTAATTATTTGTAGCACAATTCAAGAAATATAAGTGTCAACAAAAAATTAATATTTAAAAACACATTCAGCTTCAAGAAAATTTTTGCGACAAACAAGATTCTTTTGGCCTTTTTTTGGTCTTCGCAGATCTTTAAAATCTTTGAAATTCCACTGAAAGCTCTTACACGCTTTTATTGCCTTCCCGTATGATGTATATTCAAATCGTTTCTGCTTTTTTATGCGAATTTTTAAAAAAAAATTCACCAAAGGTTGGCAAATTTTATTTTGATTTCGATTCAATACAACATATGCTTTGACAATTATATAGGCATGAACCATATCATTATAAAAAGTACATTTACCAATGTCTTCATCGAGATTTGGATGGAGAAAACATGCTAGCGTATATTTCTATTTTCAGATAATTGATGCATTAAAATTTTCTAGGAAACAAGATGTTCTATTCCTTTTGGGCTAATACACAACCGGAAAATTTACATGATGATCAAGACTGCATATACATTGATCAGTATGGATTTTGGAGAGACAATAAATGCTCCCAAATTAGACCCTATATCTGCAAGAGACCATCTCATGGTGAGCTTAAGTTACTCTATTGCGAAGTAAATTAACCCTATTCGGTCCTGGGGGGGGGGGGGGGGGGGGGCGGATTCTTAATGCTATGTTGCATGGCTATGATACTTACAGAGTTTCAATATTTATCTCTTGAAAATATAATAATTCTTGTTAGGATTATCTTTAGCACTTGAAACTTACAACACAACTTTTTTTTCAGAAAGTAGAATTCCTTTGCTTGTTTTGGACACGGGATTAATCCGATTTACCGACTTTTTCGGATTTTACCCGAAAATAAAAAAAAAAAAGAATTTTCGGGCAATTTTTGGCAACTTCTCATACGATCTATGTAAAAACCGGAAAATTACTTAAATAACTTTTATTTTGCTTTCAGAAACTTCAATCGGAATTTAAAAAATTCCCTCTAGAACTAAAGTAATTTTAAGCAGATACAGTTGACTCCCTCTAATTCGAATCTCTATAATTCGAATATTTCTATAATGCGAACGAGTGCCCAGTCACCGTCAATTTTCCTTGAAACTCTTATAAAAAACTTTCTACAATTCGAATTTCTCTAATTCAAAACTTTTTATAATTTGAACAGTTTTTCAGTCCCTTCAGCACGATTCTCTCCCTAATTCGAATTTTAGAGTGTAAACAGGACAAATTCAATTTGTCGACCTGAGAAAAGCACTTGGTGATGCAACTCGTATTGTCGAAAGAGATCGTCTCTCCAATGTAAACTATGAAAATTAAGATTGAATGAAACTTGAATTATGTTTTCTTGATTTTGAAATAACGTAATTTCTCTCTGTAATTCGAATTTTCACTCTCTGAAGCTGAAAGTTCGAATTACAGAGACTTTCTATAATTCGAATCTCTCTATAATTCAAACAAAAATTTTTCCCTGCGGGAATTCGAATTAGGGAGAGTCAACTGTAGTGGCATTTTGAACAAATTTCCAGTTTTGGATGACGTCACAGAAAACGTGCTGACGTAAGCAAAAATTGCCTTTCGGGACGTACTATAAGTGTGCCAAGTTTGATTCAATTTGGACAAGCCTATGAAAAGTTATCAAGGGGGCGGATTCGGCCATAATATGTTCGAAAAAGCACGGACCGAATAGGGTTAAAGTAGAAAAAATGGCTTGCAAAGCATTTTTTGCTAAATCGGATATTTAATTTTCGCACAGATTTAGGAATTTAAATATATTCAATTTATGAGCATTTATTATTACTGCTTGCAATTTGATTAAAAACACTACCTGCTGGAACGATACTCACTCAGAAAGAGTTCGAAGTTTGTTTCTTTTGTTTAGCACGAAAATCTAAGGAGTGCAAAATTAAAAAAAAAATTAAGACCACCAGTGATTAGTTACTGTTTGTAATTTTCGCGATTTATTTTCGCCAATGGAAGTTTAATTTTAAAATGCAGGGATGAGCTGTCCTATTGGTTGGGAGAAAGTTGAAAGCTCGTGCTATCAAGGACATTCAGTGGGAAAGAAATTTGTCGTCGCCAAAGCAACATGTGAAAGTCAAAACAGCACATTAACTTCAATAGTAAGTCCAGAGGAGAATGACTACATCAAAAACAGAATAGGAGATAAAAATCACCTTGGACTCGTTGAAGTCAATAATGATGGGAAATATGAATGGTTTGACGGTAAGTTTAATATGTGGAAAAACTAGGCTGAAATAGGAAACTTTTTGTTTACCTTTTTTGTTTATCAGTCATTGTCAAAGTTAAGCCTAAATGTTTTTTTCACAAAGTGAACTTTTCAAAAACGTGGATGTCCTTTAGAACGGAACCAAACCGAACCAACCGTTGGAACCGATGATTATGCATAGGATATCTTTTTAAAACAATTGATGCTTTATATGCTTCTTCACTTAGTTGCCTTCCCTTAATTACCATGTACGGAATCGAAGGTAAGGGTGAAGTGGGTAGACCATCATGAAAAGGAACAGAAGAAACAATATTTTACTGTTATGAAGGCAAATTTCCCCCATAAATTTTTAAAGCATAAACAAGTCTTGGTTACCAAGAAATAGCAACGATGTTATAGACTGCAATTTTTTTTAAAAAAAGGTATCCTTTTGTTGTGGAAAAATCCCTTTTACGCCGGTTAATTTGTGTTGTTATAAGTTGTGTTATTATCCTGAAAGTGGGATGCACCTTTTTCATTTAAAACTTATTTTAAAAGTTAAGAGTTGTTAAATGGCTACTCTGAGCTGAAGTCGCCTGTGGCACCTTTGCACCTTAGTTCTCACAAAACTGAGGGAGTTCATATTACTGGATACACCGACCAGAGCTTTGAATCTACTTTGTAGCTATATTTAAATTCAATTTGTAACCTAAAAATGCCGTGTGTGGATTGAAACAAATTAAATAAGGGGCGGAGGGACCATTTTGGTCATGGTCAATTTTGGAAATACTTATACAGTTAATGCGTTCCTCTAAATCTGGGGGTTTAAATACAGGAAAAGCAGTTGGAAGGCTGCTAAAGGCGATGAATACGCTTGTTCTGGACTCTTCTAGGCAATCAATCACTTAGTTGACCGTAAAAAGAATCCAAAATGATGCATAAAAACCAAGTTTTCATCGAATCCTCTGATAAATTTTGCGTCTTAAAAAGGCAGAAAAAGGTTCTTCAAATCTTGGAATATATCTCCCTCAACAGTAAGATTGTCGCGCTCTGCCACGCCATAATACAATTTGCAATTAGTTATATACTTTTTGAAGTTCTGTATGATCTTCGGTATGTACGTAACAAATGTATGGATATTATATAAACAAAATTTTATAGAGATCTCAGTTTTATCATGTTCACTCTTTAATATTGCTTAATATAGGAAGTCCATTTAACTACACAAACTGGTCGACTGAACAACTACACACATTCAACAAACATGTCGAAGATTGTGTTATGGTTAGCAGGAGCGGTAAATGGTTTGATACCAACTGTAATGAGTCACTATCGTTTGCTTGCAAGCTGGAACATGGTAAGTTAATTTCAGAAGCAGGAAATTCTTAATGTATTTAAACAATATTCAACAGATTGCAAAATGATTGAAATAATGTTTGAACCTTTTTTCCCTAATGGCAATTCCAGGTCAGGTCATATAACATTATTGTGAGAGATAACAAGTTGATATAAAAATTGTAATGCCTAATACCAGAAATACCTATATTCATATACATATATTCTTAGGAACCAAAATGGAAATTCAGTCGCCAAGAACTATGATGGCTACTTCCACAACTGTAAATTATTATCTCAGCCACTGCTTAATCACAGAAAATGAAGGAATATCGTTGCAAAATTGTTTTCAACTTTGTCATGATCATGGTTGTGTTTCATTCAGTCATTCGTCTTCAGCGCTGTGTGTTTTGAATGGTTGTGTTGAAAAGTTCGACAAGATGAAAACAGCAGCTGTTGGTCAGAAGTTTGCTTTCTATAAAGTTGTGTGACAACATGCGTTACTTGATACACACGAAACTCAATAGAGACAAATAGTTTTTCGGCATATATTGCTGAAATAATGTTTAAGCTCGGTTTCCACCTGGCGTTAATTCGCGTTAAGAAGGTTTGCTATTTGGAGTTATGACTATTAAGCGCACCTGTGTTTATTCCGATTAGCGTATTTTGTGTGAAAAGGCCATTTCTAGAAACATTTCTTTCAAGCTAAGGGATAAAAAAGTACATTTATTTTTCTCCAGGTAAAACTTATCTGATGTTCTTTTTTAGTGACTGTTTTCCATTTCATTTTTTTTACATTAATATGTGTCACACATATAAATGTTCTAAACGTAGAAGTCTGTCTGGAAGTTTCTTGTGAATAACTCAAGACTTGATAACTTTGGCGTTGGGATGTGGATATTAGTTGGGTGTTCATAGGGTGGAAACGTTGTAGATAGAAGGATTTTGGCTTTGCTCTCTCTTTCTTTTTGGCTAGTGCTTTTGATTCAACTGATTTTTGCAGAACACACTTTAAAACCAGCTTTCTCCAATGTTTAATATCTTATGTTGTATAGCTTGCCAGAAAAAAATAAAAGAAAAAAAATTATATTCAGATACCTTAACTTAATTGTAAATTTTTTATTAGCTGTGTATTTAGCTTAGTGACTTTATTGCATGTTTTATTGTATTTAGCTTGGTGACTTTATTGCATGTTTTATTGTATTTAGCTTAGTGACTTTATTGCATGTTTTATTGTATTTAGCTTAGTGACTTTATTGCATGTTTTATTGTATTTAGCTTGGTGACTTTATTGCATGTTTTATTGTATTTAGCTTGGTGACTTTATTGCATGTTTTATTGTATTTAGCTTAGTGACTTTATTGCATGTTTTATTGTATTTAGCTTAGTGACTTTATTGCATGTTTTATTGTATTTAGCTTGGTGACTTTATTGCATGTTTTATTGTATTTAGCTTGGTGACTTTATTGCATGTTTTATTGTATTTAGCTTGGTGACTTTATTGCATGTTTTATTGTATTTAGCTTGGTGACTTTATTGCATGTTTTATTGTATTTAGCTTGGTGACTTTATTGCATGTTTTATTGTATTTAGCTTAGTGACTTTATTGCATGTTTTATTGTATTTAGCTTGGTGACTTTATTGCATGTTTTATTGTATTTAGCTTAGTGACTTTATTGCATGTTTTATTGTATTTAGCTTAGTGACTTTATTGCATGTTTTATTGTATTTAGCTTAGTGACTTTATTGCATGTTTTATTGTATTTAGCTTAGTGACTTTATTGCATGTTTTATTGTATTTAGCTTAGTGACTTTATTGCATGTTTTATTGTATTTAGCTTAGTGACTTTATTGCATGTTTTATTGTATTTAGCTTAGTGACTTTATTGCATGTTTTATTGTATTTAGCTTAGTGACTTTATTGCATGTTTTATTGTATTTAGCTTAGTGACTTTATTGCATGTTTTATTGTATTTAGCTTAGTGACTTTATTCTATGTTTTATTGTAAATAACTTTCACATTGTTACACTATTAAATGAATTACTGTAAACCTCCGAATATAAGCCCTGGGCTTATACAAGTTCGTAAGCTTTTTTGGGGTGGGCTTATACACGGGGGTGGGCTTATACACGGGTGGGCTTATACATGGAAAACAATAGCAACATATTAAATATCTATGCATATATTTTACGTAATAAAAACTTTTCACTCATCGCCACTTTCTTCACTATCTTCACTTTCGCTATCACCATTATCTTCACTTTCGCTAGACGTCGCTGTCTCTACAACATTGTCTCCGCTACCATCATCTTCTTCCTCGCTTGATGTTTCAAGGTGGAATTTCTCCTCTGTTGAGGCATTGTATAGTCGTCTATACCTCGGATGTTAATTTGTTTATCTTCTGTCCCATCTCAATTATTAGTTAATCCACACTTAACAAATGATCGAATTACGCACTCTTTGCTTGCTGTCACTTTTTCCCAAGCATTTGCAACCCACTTGGTTGTAAGCACTCGTCTTTCTGAAGCACCAATCTTTCCTTCTACATAACGTTCGAGATTATCGTCAAGATGTTTTTCAAATTCTTCTCTTACGTAGTTCTTAAAAGGTTTATTTACAGGTACATCTAATGGCTGTACGCGGCTAGTACAACCTGGGGGGAACATTTACCAAAACTGTCTTTTTCTTGTGAAGAAGGTGTTTTACTGCATCGGTTTGTTGCACATCAGCAATTAATATTTTACCAGATGATCCTGCTGTCGGTGGATTTGAGAATAGGTTACCCCATTCGTCACTAGTCCACTCTTTCATCACGTTTTCGTCACACCATGCGTTCGGTTGAAAATAGACTTTGACTCGTCTATCCCATTTTTTTCTTTCTTCCGCATTAATCCTTTTTCCTTTACCTCGAAAGATTATTGTGGGTCTAACACGGGAAACTCCATCACCAAAAATGGTCAATTGGACGGTGCACTGTCTTTTTTCAAGATCTGAACTTCCACTTACGGCCCAGACTTCTTTGGAACCTTTTTGGTCATACGTTGTACCATCATCTAAAACAAATGGAAGAGGTGTTTGGTCCATGTTTGCTATATCACCTAAAGTGTAAATACCACGCATCCTTTCTCTCAATAATTTAGCATGGAACTTTTCAATCGCTTTCCGCAACTGGGCTGGTGGCTTTTGTGCAACATGTGTTTTTCGTCTCAATGTCAATTTATTTCTCCGTAGGAAACCAGAGAACCAGCGATCAGAGAGTTTGAAATCTTTTGCATTAGGATAGAGTTCTGTCATTAAGGTTCTAGATCGGGACAAAAACCACCATTTCTTGACGATCTTTCCTCGCTTTCTTTGTTCTTTAAACTCGGCCAAAAGTTTAGTTTCAACGAGTGGATACTGTGCTTTCCTCCCACGAATAGTTTTACTTTTTGATTTTTGCTTGCGAATAACACTTTCATTCTTAAGCCAATTTATGACTTGTTTACGATCTACCTCAAAATGTAAAGATGTTCGTGAAATGTTTTTAACGTTCTCATAGTACCAACGTACAACAGCAAGTTTAAACTCTCGAGGATATGATTTTCTAGTTTTCTTGTTGCGTGTATCAGCAATCACTACTTTATCAGCCATGGTTGAAGCAAGGTTGGAGTAAAAGAAACAATTTTCGAAAGAAAAAAACATTCGAAAGATAACATTCGAAATTTTTATTTTTAATACAAATTTTTTTCTGTGTAAATAACGATCAATAAAACATGGCTTTGATTTGCGTTGCAAAAGTAACTTCACGAATTAAAGGCCACCATGTATATCGTTATGACTACAAAGTAAACGAGGAAGTTACGTGCAAACTCGAACCAGATAATACATTAAGCAAAAATGCCATTGCTGTAATGAATAAAGATCGAAAGGTTATTGGGCATGTGCCTGAAGCTCTAGCGAAGAAGCTCCCATTAATGAAGGAGTGGAAAATATATGACATTAAAGCGAAAATAACCGGCGAAAAACGACGTGCACCTGAAGGGACATGGGTTCTAGGGGGAGAAATTGAGCTCCCTTGTGTTTATTTCTTATATGGACCAAATATCAATAGAGGACTAGTTCGTAAAGAACTGAAGAAATAGCTTGTACTTGTATGTTTTTGCAAAAAAAAAAGTTTTTTAGTAAAAGAAAAACAAAACAACCATGAAATTTTCCCTTCCAATATTATGGGCTTATACACGGGTGGGCTTCTTATACATGGAAATCGTTAGTAATGAGTAAAATGATGGGCTTATACACGGGTGGGCTTATAGACGGGTGGGCTTATATTCGGAGGTTTACGGTAGGCAGTTTTAACTACAAATCCTTTTACGCGCGCTGAAGAAACAAAAACAGTTTCAAAAACTGCATTTTATTGAATTTCTAACGCTACCAGTATGCAACAGTTGCGTCACACATTTGTACCAACATGAATTTAGCGATAATCTTTTGATACGCGCGCTTATTAAGTAAAAACAGTTTCGAAAACTACATTTCATTGACGTTCTATCGGTATTGTACCGTTTGTGTTGCAACAGTTGCGTCACACATTCGAACTAGTAGCGGATACGAAGAGAGAGGATGTACAAAAACATCTAATAAGATTCTAATTAGTAGCGATCCATATACATTCTGAATAAATTTATTGTTAATTTTCCTACTCTACTTGTGGCTATCGACGAAAATTGCGACTCTTATACATTCCGGAGTAATTTGATTGCTTATACACGAGAAAGATTATTTTGGAATAATTGGTTTATATGCAGAGAATTCAAAAGTTTTGGGTATAACACGTCCCAGCAAATTGCAACAATTTGTAAAACTTCTTTTTAACGCTCTATATCACCATAGTAACCACAATGTCTTATGCCGTATTATTGATAACATCACTAATTACTTTATGTATTGGTTTTAACTATAGAACTAAGACCATTGAAATAAATGGAACCATCGTGAACGGTGATCGAAGCAATAGCTACGTTATTAAAAGAGGTAAAGCAAGAGTCTCCTATTATAAGAATACGTGTGCTACATTTAATATCATCTTGCAAAGTGGTAATCAACCTTCAGTCCTTATATCTACACTACGATCCCTTCCCTTCCCTGAGCTATCGACTTTCCCAGTTGAACTATAGCGAAAGTTTTCCCAAAAGCAATATATACTGCGTTTAAACAGCAATAGGATGTGCTTTAGCAATATGATGTGCTGATAAATTCACTACTGATGAACATGATCCGAAAGGTCAAGGTCTGGTTCACATTTCCGAACTGTGTTAGTAAAAAAATTATATGTGCTAAAAACAACCACCTGAGAAACTTGTGATCAAGAAAGGCCTTAGCAATCTTAATGTCCGACCCAAGAGGTTAGAGATTAATCTACTTGTTTATTACTGAAATGTGTTATATAGCTAGTTACATAATTTTTTTCTTTGGTTTATACGTTTTTAGGTTCTTTAACACAATATATTGTGGATAATTTCATTTCAGCTGTAAATCCTTTTTTTCGTGTTTTTAGACATTATTAGGCAATTCCTTTTTCCGAAACGTGACATTTTTCTAGATAGCTAACATGTGAATTTTGTTGCTAACTTTTGCGCAATTGCGATGTGTCTGCTAGCTCTAGCTACACATAACAGACCAACAAAATTGTTAACACTTGTTGTCACATCAGTTGTTTAAAATTGGAAGATTTAGAAGAGCACTTGGTTTTTTAGGTAAAAAAATTAATAAAAAATAAGATTTATTTTTATTCATTAATTATTACGCCTGCCCATGTACATACATGTTAGCAAGATGCTAGCTAGCTAGTCATTTCTTACCCACCTAAATTGCCAAAAGTCATGTTTTTTACAAAGCTTTAAGAAGAACCTTTATTTTCATTTAAAATGTCAACAATGGAAATCTGTCAAAATAACATGTTCCATAATAATATTTACTGTTTGGCTCACCGTTTTTTTATCAATCTTTTTTAACATTTCTCATAGTCAGGAATCCTCTTAAGTCAAATGTTTTTGCAACAAAATCCGCGATCTTGATAGTAAATCGTTGCATATATTATGAAGCGTGGGTAAATAATCTATTTTGGATGTAAACCAATCGCATTACAGTTCTCACCAGCGCTGCCGGCCTCGATGTCAAAAAGGCAAAAGTCCCTGTGAACGAGGTTGATGTTCGTTGTTTTGTATTTTTTCTTTTTCATCTTTTTCCTAAATTTTATGTTCTTTATTTAAAATAAATATTTTTTTGAATTATAAGCTTTTCAATGTTATAAAAAGAAAAAGAAAATGACAAAATAACGATTGAGATGTATACTTCATGTATTCCACCCACATCCAAACTCACACACACATTATAGTAGAAATGCGGTTGCTTTAGCCAGCACGATTAAAAATTTTGTAACATAATAATCTACTTTACGTACATGAAAATGGCAAAATTCTCCATACTATCCTAAACCAACAATATGTATCATTGCACATTTATGCGTTTGATCTCTTGAAAAAGCTCCCGCAGTTTAATAAGGGGTAAATAGCGTTATCTAATAAAAAAAACTTTTACCGTTGCAGACATAACAGCCATGTCAAATTTATATCGATTTGACACTAGGTAAAGATTCATACATTCAGCTAATCAAATATGAATGGACAGTGTTCTTTAATATTACTTTTTTATTTATAGTTTCCTTTATGAGCTGGTCAATGGTTGCTGGGTGCTGTTAAGAGAAAACAATTGGTAAATAATTATTAAAATTGGTGAAACTCAACTGGTTTTCATCTTTGCATTTGTAAAAACTGCAATGTGTTGCTAATTTACTTATGGTACTAAGGGAAAATAACTGTACTAAGCTGGCTAATAATTGATAAAATCTCGTTTAACTATAATTCTAAACGCTGACATAATGGTGTGTAAGTACTGTGAGTACTTTGCGCATGCAACGGAAAAAAGAACCGTTGTGCAAATAGATACCACCTACTGATCTACTCTTTGTAGAAAGAATTCAAATTTGTTTGAATACAGAAATAGCCAAACTGAAGTATGCAAACTGATAGAGACAGTGCAAAACAAAAAGAAAGATTATCTTAAAGTTTTAGTAGTGAGACAGTTATTCAGAAATTTGTACTTCAGAATGGTGGCGGTTAGTTTCGGTAAGAAATTTTATTCTCAGCTTCATCTTAATTATATTCAATAAGTCCAGACAAAAACTTTAATTATTTAAACTGTTATTTAATTTTTTTTAACATTATTTAAGCGTGGTCATTTTATTTCAATACATCGAAAACTGATATATCAGTGTTTATTTCCTTCATCTCAAATACCTTCCTCAAAATAAAGTCCTTGACATACAACTTCTTCCCCAGTTGTTCTTGTTTGTTAGTGGTATTTTTCTTTTAAGCTACTCAGTACGTTAAAAACCAAAGCTATAAAAAAAATCGGAGTTGCTAAGCACATTCACGTCGACATTTCATACACTTCTAAGTATATTGAATTTTCAAAACTTGAAAGAAAACAAAATCTCACGATTTAATTAAACTTTCCATGTAGAATGGAACAAAAATGTTATAAGCCAACAAAAGGAAAATGGTTTGCGGATTGGTTTGTTGTTGGATGAAGGAAACATTGCACTTTCAAAAATATTAGTCCATTATCTAACTAAGCTTGCTGGTAAGAAAGGCCTCTATCAATTTTTCAACAAACAGGACGTTAAAAGCAAAATTTTAACATTGAAACATAAGAATGTGTTAAAAGCAAATCAGGTGGACAGGCTTTTACCAAAGTCAAAAATAGTTGACCTTACGAAAGTAGACATAAGCTTTGCCTTTATATTATTTCGACACATATGCAATATTTCAATACCTTCTAATGGCTGGAATAAACTTCCTGATTTACAAGATGTTTCAGAATCAGCAAATATTCTTCGTTTAAAAATATTGAAAGACAACTGGGCACATAATGGTTTGGATATGGACGGTACGACCTTTCAACGTACGTTCGATCAAATCAAAATAATATTGATAGCATTGGGAGTGGATCCTGAGAAAATAAACAAGATCATGGTGAAAATTATTGACGCAAATGTGGCAAAAGAGTTAACAAAGATACAAAAATGCAACAAGGTTTTATTATTGTTGTTGTTCGTCTCAATGATTTCGCTTTTTTTCTGGAATCTTCATATAGCTTGGACAGTAGAAGTCATCTTAGAAAAAATTTCAGGTGTAAACAGATTTAAGGATTATCTAAAAACATCAGCCCAAAACGGCTTTAAACAATATCTTGAGTCGGAAAAGCTTTTAAATAACACAAAACAAAGATGGAACCCAGAGAAAATAGATACTCAGCAAAAGCAGCACCGTGTTATCATTAAAAGGTTAGAGGAGAAAGTTCTTCGTCGTTCTCAAACACTAAAAAATGAGAACAAATTGCTCGAAAAATGGGTTGATCAATCCATGCAATTTGACGATGAGAAGGGTCATTACTACAGTGAAGGCGTTTTACACCACATTAAAACTAAACCCAAGGGATTAGATCAAACTAAAGAATATAATCGATACCAGCCATTGTTTCAGTCAGAAATGAAGTATTTAGAAATACTGAAATACCTTGATAAGTTTGCAAATGAGTATCAATCACAGAATATTTTGAAGCAATTAGATGATGAATTTACAGAAGGAGATTTGAGTAACAAGAAAGTTATATGTAAATGTGATTTGACATAAACTGTGAACTTATGATGGTGGGCACTTACTTTAAAAAAAAGTTATTTTAAAAAAGAAAATTTCACAATTACAACGTAGCCTTGGTTTCCAACCTTTTCCTTTTATTATTGGAAACAAAATGAGGATACTTCGCTGAATATTAGAGAGCATATTTATCTATCAAAAATCTAACTGTATATTTTATGGCTGGATCGACTGCCCTCTTACAGCTTGTTCAAGATGTATTTGGTTAAAATAAACATATGTTTTGGCAAGAGCACTAACAACCGCTCGATGGCTTCCGGTATACTAATAACTGTATGCACTTTATTGTAATATTTACAAGTGGATTTGTTTCACTTTATTAGAAGTCTTTGTTAAGTTTCCAGGCTAAATTTTTTTTATATCTGCACCAAATACCAAATGCGATACATTTTTACTGACTTTGTTTTGATTGCTCCCGTGTAGTAGCCAATCATGACGTCCGATTTATTTGAAAAACTAATCCAAGATTTTTGCTGCCTTGACGAACCCGGGAAGGAACGTGTAAATCAGATTTTGGAAGTAGTCGTGTTCAGTGCTAGGTTTGTAGGTTTCTGATTGACTTTTTCGCCTTCTAAAAGCTTTTTATTTATGTAATTATTTGTTTTCTGTATGTCTTTACATGTATATATTATATTTTTGGCCATGTACAAATCTTAATCCACCAATTTTAAAATTTTGGTTACGAATGTATTTGAGGGAGTTACCATATTATTCAGTTCGGTACAAGAGCTTTTTTTTCTAGCCAGCATTACTTCCTTTTGTGTTTTTAAAAAGTAAAAGTAGTCCAATACAGTTGGCAGTTGACTGCGTCAAAATTTTCAAATCTTTTCTATGCTAAATGCAGTTTAGAACCTACCCCTTTACAGTAACGTAAACTTTGACTAAAGTTTATTGATTTAATGAGAGTTAACCTGTGATACTTGTACTACTAATGATACTTAATTTGTAACGACAACCTACTGGATGTGTTCTTTATTTGCACTGACAATTTTGCAAATTTCATGAAAACTTATTCTGGAAATTAAAATAGCTGACCGATATTCTTTAGCCTGGAAGGGGTTGAACCAACCTCGTTCCCAGGGCATTTTGCCTTGTGGCCACTCCGTAATAACGGCTCAGGGGCCACAAGACCCTGGGGACGAGGTTGGGGTTGAACGGAATTTGCTATAACGCTTTTTCTTGCGCGGCACGGTTTACCTGTACTAAGAGCCTGGTATCACGATTAACTTTCAAATTTTTACGGAAACTTATTCCGCAAAATAAAAAATGTTGGCTGACTGTTTTTTGATATGACGGGGTAACAATGGGTTGTAAAATGTGCTTTTCATTCAGCTGAAGGTGCGGAAAAGTTATTATTTTTAAAATATATTACACCCAAAACATAAAATGTTGTGTGCGATTCACTCGATTTATGGCATACTGAATATATGCCTGTACTAAAGCGCTCAACTTTCACGGGGCATCGAACACCGGGTCAAACAGTTACTTGTGGCTTAACTCGACGTTTCGACACCGGATTCCCCGTCTAGTCTATTTATTATTATACATATTTTGTTCAAAATGGCAGCCGATCTTCATTTTGTACTACAGATGCACGATACAGCGATATATTATAAGAATAAGAAATACGTACTAAGTACTGAATACCGGCGGACCCGAGGATTCTTTACCGGCTAACGACTAGTCTCTATAATAACAGCCGTATTTTTTTTGTTTGTCGGCGCGAAATCCATACTAATCAGAGAAAATCCCGAAAATTCGGGGGTTATTTGAACCACAACCCGATCCCCTTTCAAATACGAACCTCCGTCTTACCATGGACCTCCATGGTCTTACTTAAAAACAAAGCGGTGTCTTGCAGTGTTTTTTCTCAAAATGGTGTAAGTTTTTTACGCATTTTAACCACTGTCTTTTCCCTAAAAGTTTATACAATATACAAAAAGCCATAAATTGGAAAACATTATATTTAAATCTGAAAAAGCCTTTATTTGGTTACAAGTCATCCTCCCACAAAAATATACACAAAATGTAAAAATTAACAACACAAAATTATTTTTTTTATAGTATGATGATCCGTACTGCCCTTTACCAACCATTTTAACCGAAATGTCAAAAAATCAATGACCAAGAATAAATTTCAAATCAACGCAGATGGTACTTTGGAAACATTGTCTACGGTCCTTCCTCACAAAAGTTTACACAAAATGTAAAACAGATCGGTTTTTAAGGAGCACATCCAAATCAACAAAAATCATTACATTGAGCATGTTGAATATTGTCTTTACCTATAAATCTTCCACAAAAATGTTATGAAACATATGAAATTATAGAAAAAATCAGTCATTTTAGTGCATACAGTCCTCGCGCATTAGATTACAAAATATAAAAAACAATCAGAACATTTAGTAATTTTAATCATCACCACACAATTATTTCCCTTTGTAAAAATATCAACAACACTTGTAAAAATAACCTGGGAGTTTACTGGCTGGACTGGCTCACAAAAGTTTACCTGGATGTTCAAAACAAAATAGCAAAAATAACCTCAATTTAAACTGATTATGAATTTTTGAGCATAAACGAAAAGTTATTCTGCAAAATAAAATTGCTGGCTGGCTGTTTTAGCCAAACTGGATAACGACAAGCTTAGCCTGCATTTTTATTTAACCGAAGTTGAGAGAAATTATTTTTTAAGAATGGACAATAATACAAAAAGAGCGCTGTGCGACATAATTAATACAATAATAACCGATTACCCCGGGAAAATATCGCCCGAAGTCTAAGTCTATGACTGAGGGCGATATTTTCGGTACAGAACGGGGTAATCGGTTATTATCGTATTTGTTAACCGTCTATATTCTGGTTATCTACCTAGCTACATTGTTTATGAAAAATGTTGATGAGATATCCAGTTTTATCAAAATATTAAACACAGGACGACGAATTTAAAACAAATGCCTTCTCCTCATTTTCAGACTTGTTCCTGGTGTCGTTATTCGTCCGTTTTTAACATACTGGAGGTAAAAATTCGAAACAGAGTTGTCAAATACAGAAACATTCTATGCAGAATTCGAAAGTCCCTATAGGATAAATTCTTGTAAACAAACCACTACGATGTTCGACACTCACAAAATAAGGTTACCTACACAACCTGGAGTTAAACGCAGGCACACTTACTTGTAGCTTAACCCAACGTTTCGACGCCGAGTCCCCCCGACTAGTTTCTGTATAATTGTATTAATTATCAGACAATTTATTGTACCTGTGGGTGGTGAGGGCGTTAGCGAGCTGATTTCTTTTTCTTCCATCACTTTCGATTGAAAGCAAGAACGTGCATCAAAGATTTTTATGAATTTAAACTGAACGTGCGGACAAATACACATTAATTTAAAATTAAAAAAATAATGTGAACAGAAATTAATCGCGTTCTGATTTTTAATGACATTATATTTTGGTGAGTTGCCTAATATCTGTTCGGTGTTCGAAATAAAATGTACAATTTTACCAATGAACAGATACACAATGTTCGGAATATGGGTAAGTAATGACAAATCACTTATGAGAGTCGCCGCCTATAATAGATAGGGGAGGGAGGGGCTTTTTTACTTTATCAATTCTACAAAATTACTTTAATTTACTTTTCGTATCAAAACTCCAAAAAATGCTGGCCCAAAAACACACAGTGAAAAAGAGCGAATTTTTCTAAATCGGTATCAGGCATACGACTTATCTTGGAACATTCAATTTAGAAAAAAATGGTGATCATATCAAACAAATGGATGTTAGAAGCAGATTGCAGCTACTACTTGACATTAGTGAACGTGTTTTTAAACAAATTTTTATACGTGAAATAACAGCAGAAGCGAATGGAAGAGATATTTACCAATTCTTTCAAACTCCACGAGTGAAAACTAAATTATCGTACTTACACAAGAGTAAAACTTTAAATGCACATCAATGGAAGAAATTGCATCCAAAATCACACATCATCGATATCAAATCTTTCGATATAACGTTAATGTTTCTATTGTTGAGTACTATATGTCATTTGCCACAACCAAAGTCCGGATGGATTGCTACTCCAGATCCTCGTGACAGATCATTGTCTGCTAATCTTGTTCGAGTGAAGATGTTTCGAAATAAATGTTCGCATGATACCTTAAAATTATCAAATAACGAATGCCATCAAATTTGGATTGAAATGTCACAAACTCTAACAGAACTTGGCATTTCGAAAAAAGAGATCAACGACTTAAAAAATGTTGGTCTGGGAAAAAATGGCGTCGCGTTATTAAGGTGGAGTTGTACTACGACGATCATTGTTGCGTTAATTTTTAGTGTTGTACTATGCTTAGCATATTTTAAAATTAAAGGAGATAATTATGTTATTTCTGATAATTTGTCAAGACTAAATGAAATTAAAAACGAAGTTCAAGAAATTAAAAAAAACCGCAGTGAGTCAATTTTACAAGCCAACGGAAACTTGCAGCATTCACAGAAAATTTTGAAAAACGCTGCTAAAATAAATAAAGCTAACGCAGTGGTGTCCTTCAAAAAAATAGAAAAGCTAAAGAAGGTGAGTGAAGAATCAGACGCAATGCTGGAATACAAGAAAAAAATTTGTAAGAGTTGCACTCAGTTCCCGAATGATTATACTTTTTCTTTATCTGGTGATCAGTACATGAAAACGTGCAAAGAAACTGAAATATTACTCATGGCAGGAATGTTAAAAATGAATAGTCAAGCGAATAAAAAATACGTGATCGAATTATTTTACAAATGCCTTATGGCAGAAGTTGAAATGGTATACTACATAGAAATGAATCGTTATCTTAAGATTGGTAACCGAAAAGCTAAATGCCAATGTCATATATGTCGCAAGTCAAAAACATAAAGGATTTTCATTCAGCTAATCGCAAATTTTTTATTTCGTAAGTTGCTTCAAAGTGGAACATCATAGTAACTCTTGTGAGATGTGAGCCTGCATGTAAAAGACCAGGTTATTTGTACAGGCTTTGTTGACATTTTTACACAGGCATTTTGGCAGGTTTAGTAGAAAACTTTCCATGAGTTTTTTTTTAAATATAATTAAAATAGGTTTTGGGAGTCTTTAGATTGATGATGCATTTGCCAGCAATTTACATCTTTTATCCTTTTTAAAGAATCATAACAGTAAAAACACATTTTGAAGAAAATCTACAACATGTCAATCATTAGTTGTCATTTTAGACTTGTTGTGATTTTGTGCGGCTTTCTTTGCATCATCAATTATTTGTTTGCACGGTTTAAACTCATAACATGGAAATTGTGATTCTTGATCACAATGATCTTTCAATATCAAGGCGATTTTGATCACTACCTTCAGATTTGTTCTTGTTCGCCAAGCTGAAAAAATTATCAACAACACAAACTACAGAACGATTTCCTACAGAACCATCCTCATACTCTTTCACAATCGCACCCTGCAAGGCATTGGAGGAAGTTCTGATTTAGTGAGGCATTTAAACTCAACGAATTCTTCATACACTGCATAGTCATCGTATTGTAATATATCAGAATATATTTGGATAAAATATTACTCATTCGGTCAGTTTGCATTTGCTCTGTTATCTAATTCGATACATTTGTACTTTATCCCAGAATGTGTTTTCAACATCCATTTTCAGTAAAAAAATATCTTAATCTCTTTCTGTAAAATGCAGCAGCACCTTGAATGAATGTATTACGCTGAGAAGAACTTGTATCTCCTTTACGAACTCCTGTTTGCATCAAAAATAACAGAAACAGGATTGATTGATTTTATACCAGTTTACACTTGACCCATCATCGACTAATGCAAATTGTTGCTCCTTCATGTACTGAACAAGTTAACTTCTCAATAACGCCTCATTCAATATACAACTGCTATTTTACGATTACACCTAAAGTTTTGAGCAATTTTACTGTCTGGAAACATCTTTTGATACAAGGGCAACCTCGTTCCCAGGGCATTTTGCCTTGTTGATAAGTTGATAGCGGCGAAAAGGCCCTGGAACAGGCTGGTCACATGATCGCTTATGATTTATGATAATTATACCAAAAAAATAATTCATGAACATTTCTTGCCCTGCAAAAATGTATTTCTGGCCCGCGCGGGAGTTTTATGTAAACTAAACAAGAGTACAACAAACATGGCGGTCGATTTATTTTGTGGAGTGGATAAAAATACTAGCTAAGGTTTAGCATCGACTTTAGAGAGGCTCGTTTTTGAGAAATATATTAAAAAAAGATACCATTTTTAGTTCAACATGATATAAAGCAAATTTATCTCAATAATTAAATTGATATATATGCGATGTCTGTCTTTCCCTGCAGAACTACCGGTAGTTAGCTAGCTAGAGCGTATACCGTCTAAATTACGTGAACATTTAATTAATAGTTAGTAGCCACATATATCGATGTTGTTAAAGTCATTACCCTACTTGGGTACAAAACGCAATGTTGTTAGTCAATGTTTGAGAGTTTTCTTATAAATATTTTGATGAAAAGCTGGCTGTGTTCTCCTTAAACCTTATATGGGCAAATTAGCTAAATTATCTGTCACATTTCTAAGAAACATTTTGTTGGCTGAAAATTTTGCAGCTGACTTTCATCGTGACGTGTGTTGTTTATAATTCCCAAACCTCTTACGCAAATCGGCAGGCAAAAACTGCAGACGGTAAGCCGTGTGCCAGTCCATTCCAAACTTTTTTCCAGGTAGAGACATATTTTGAAAATGAAATTAAAATATATATATAACTTGCATATAGTTTAGATTTAGAACACAAACAGTACAAAAGTTTTTAACCATAATTTGACTTTCTTCACCTAAGGTCTGCATTTTTTTGCCTGCCGATTTTCTGATTTTTTGGCCATGCACAAGAATCTTTAAAAAATGTAATGTAATATGATGAGCTTATTTAATATATTAACCAGGCCCATAGAATGTACATTAAGTGAGGCACTTGAATGTAACCTGTATTGTGCTTTTTTTGGCACTGCCTTTTAAACGAAGAAAGCTCTTACAAATTCGTCATATCACAAATTTTATTCCTATTCACCTATATGCTTAAGGATAGATATTAAGAATGATTTTGTATTAGCTATACTTTCTAGGTTTCAGAATTTGAGCAATTTAAATGAGGCCGATAAGGGTTTTGTAACAAAACTTCTAAATCTTGACCAAATATGAACACAAACAAGTAAGATTTTTGAACAAATTAATTCTTCTAAGGCCAATAAATGTCCTATTTTTATTTTAGGCCAGTGATTGATTATGCTCCACCAGCATATTTTTACATATCGTGGCCAAGTCCAAATGGCATTTTTGGAATTAACACCCTGCACGTATATAATAAACCAGCTTTAACTTAACCCATTATTTATATTGTTTAATGATATCAAATATTGTCCCTTTTACAAAATAAGACTTTGCAAAATCTCTAAATATGAATCTGCAAAAAAAGGTTTCTTGTCTTGGTGGCAGTTTATATATAATTAAGAACAACATGGCAAATGTTTACATTTTAGAACTGGTAGAAATAGAGTTTTTATTCTCGGGTCTCGGTTATGACCATTTTAAAAGATAAAACGAAAAACTTTTGGAGAAAATGACTTACACATTTGTTATATTTTTAATTTTATAAGAGTTTGACTGTAGTCATTTCATTATAAAACATTAAATGCTTTGCTACTAATAGGGGCAGTTTACTTAGAGTATAAATTTGAAAAATGCAAGATTCCATAAATTTTGATGCTGAATTTAAATGTTGGTCATTTTGGTTGAAAATGATCATAAAGTGTCAAGCATGTTAACCCGGATCCGAGAATAATCCATAAATTTAGCACTACAACCTGTCATTCTTAGTTTTGATTTTAAAAATAGGAAAATTTGTTGTGCATATTAGAAAAATTTGTGTGCAACTAGAGTACCCAGATCTTCTCCTACAATTTCTAACGTGTTCTTAACAAAATCACCCACCTGGAAAGTAATAGCCATTTAATATGTCCTTTATAAATATGTGGTTGAGTAAAGCTGTCTCAGGATGTCACGTTACTAGCTAACGTGACATCCCAGCCCAGCTAGCTAGCTAGAGCTCATGAATTTTAATGGAAATAAACTTTCAAAACATTTTCTAAATTAAAAGCCTTTCGCCAATATTGAGCAATCAAGCTAAGCGAGATTAATAGACTTTACGTCAGTAATATTCTGACAATTTTGCTTTTATCGACAAAAAAGTTTCTTTAACGTTGTGTCTTTTTTCGCCCGCCATCTCTAAATCTTGCTTGTAAGGCCAGCGCCAAATTTGCATCTCATTATCTTTGGAATTTCAAAAATGCCCAGTATATCTGAGCATTTTTGTGTCACATGACCAGCCTGTTCCAGGGTCATTGTTGGTCACTCCGTAATAACGGCTCAGGGGCCACAAGACCCTGGGGACGAGGTTGATACAAGGGAACTAAATGATTTGCTGCAACAAAGGATAAATTGTGTTGCACAATGAAGTTTGTATGTAACACTGCAGCTTGAGGTACTTTTTGTTTAAAGTCTGAAGTAGAACTACTTGCTTCACCAAATGCAATATTTCGAGTGTTTTTAATAGCACTTTAATTTTGTTTGTGAATGTTACCTTTACAATGTTCTTTCACGTCAGCTATACCCATGTGTACACAAGAAAAAGACTTTTTACAGGGAATGCAAAAGAAAGCATAAGAATTTCTATTTACACTCTGTTTAATATTTAGCATAATTTATGTTAATTTATGTTACGTCTTTTATATATTTCGTGTTTTTGAGTTTTAAGCAGGTTTTTTAGATTTTGACCGTGAATACTATGCTATTTCTACATTGAAATCAAATTTTCGTATTATTAACTTCGATAACTTGTGAAACTTCGAGGACAAATCTTCCGAATACTTCACCTTGTAAGATTTTCTCTTTTTTTGCTGCTTCGTTGCCATTTTGAACTTTTTGACTGATACGGTAAGGTTTTTGAACATATCCAGTGAAAATAGGAAAAAATATGGCTGCCATTTGTTCTCCTACGCAATTAGATATAAACGATATAGGTAGCATCGGGGGAAGCGCGGACACAGATTACGCGACTGTTCAACACTAATTTGATTGAACTTTAAAGTTTCTGTGCGAAAATATTAAAAATTCGTGAGAGTTTTTGTCAACTCGTGAAATTTATTGTGTTTTCGCGAAAATCCGTGACAACTATGATTATATCTTCTTTTTCTTTGCAGGAATGCGTACGCTAAAATGTTCAATTCGTGATTTCAAACCGACCGCGGTTTCTTGTTGATGATTGGGGGGGTGGTGCTACCTGGCATACTTTCGTTAATAACTCTAGAGCCATAAATAGTATTACCCTGAAACTCCTAGTAGCTAATTCTTTATCATTGTGGATGAGAAATATGGAGAAAAAAAAATCCAAAAATTTACAGCAGGTGGTGTGCCACGCCCATTTTAAAAGGCACTGTTCAAAGTATTTTTAGCATTTTGGTATATGGATATTATAATGGACTTTAGAATGGTAACATTTAGGTTTATATGTCTAAAGTTGTTCAAATAACTTGCGCCCTTCGCTTTTACCGCCCAATTACGCCCTCTTTTTTTTTTTCTTAGTTTTCACTAATACTTTGATGCCTGCGTTCCTGGTCAATAATTTTTATATGCTTTTCTCATTTGATTGTAAGCATTTGGCAATAAAAAATGTATAGAATCAATCTTTGAACTATGTCTCTAACCAGGTGTGCATATATATTTGACTTATTTCCAAATGTGAATAATATTTGTTACGTTGGCGGCTCAAAGGGTCTTAAACTAAGCCAAAATAGCTAAAATGTTTATTTATTTATTTATTGAAATTAACATTATTTTCAACATATACAAAAAAGACATAAAAATCTATCATGAAGCTACACAACAACTAAAATTGCTGACAGTCAGCATTTGAGGCATGATTTTTAATTGTCATGTGACAGACATCATCCGTACCAAGTTTTATAAGTTATAACCTAATACAAGGGAAGCTATGGAGGTAGGGCTTTCCCCCCCCCCCTCCCCCCCAGGACTACACTCGCCCCCCTATACCCCGGCCTGAATAGGGTCAAGTGGGTTTTACCTATCACAAAGCATTTTCCTATTCCTCTAAGAAAAAGTCCATATTATCACTCACTCAGTATTTTTAAAACTATTTTTAAAAAACTTAATATTTTTTATCACTACTAGCGATGCGCTTGAGTGTTTCAACTTAGTCGTTTTGTCTCGTGTTCTACGAAAATATCACTGTCTATGTCTTTAGTTTACTCAATCTAGCCCGAGGTAGTAAAGTCTCAGATTTTTGTTAAGTTCTCATTGTTCTCATCGTCAAAGGTATTTTCAAATCTATTGTCTATTTTTAAAAAACGATCAAGTAAAAATACATGAAGGTCAAGAATATCAAAAAAAATTGATATTCTTGCTTCATTGCTGCATCTGCTTCACGCTTGCTTCATGATTTTTGTAGTGTGAGCAGGTAATGCAAGGTGCGCAAGTGAAGCAAATAGTAAAAAACAAAAAACAAATTCTTTCCACAAACCAATGCTAACAAATTATATAAAATTGTAACTTGAAATAAGATTCTCTGTCTCCAAACAATACTTCTTTAACCAGCGTATGGTAAACACCACGTTGTTTACGATGCTTAAAAATTTCACTAACCCATACTTTTCTTAAAATATTTAGAGTTTTTTCTCGTCGCTTGCGCCGTCGTTTTTTCAACAACAAATATCCCAAAATCATAACTAAAACTCCTCTTCATCCATGTTTATCAAAAGAATGCAAGTGATCTTCTTGTGCTAGTGTGAGCTACTTGCTTCACCTCTTGCTTCACTTCTTGCTTCGCACTAACTGCGCATGCTTACTTCACTTGCTTCTGCATCTGCTTCATTAGTGTGACACAGGCTTAACAGTTCGCTTTATGTTACGTTTCTTTTTGAAAAAGTTCGCATTTTGCACTTTTTCTAAACATTCGCTTTGCTTTTCGAAGTGCGGGTAACCGTATTTTCGGAAGTTGATAGGAAATGCTATTGATATGAATATTTCTGTTCATACTATTTATGGTTTCTTCCAATTTTCTTGCTGTCTCTGATCTTTTTACTGTCTCGGTCAATAATATGATCATTCTTCCAGATTGTCCGCAATCTCATTTTTGTGTGTTCCTGCGTTCCGTACGGCTCCTTTATGCTTCCCTTCGGTCATTTTCGCCACTGACTACATGACTGCTCTATCCAGTAATGAGGACACTACACTTTCTTTGCAGGACATTTGGTGATTAAATATGTAGTTGAGATATTGATCAGTATGAGATGGAATACCAGAGTTTCTAAGAAAGGAAGCGTTTAGTTGTTCTCGTATTCAATTGTAAATTAAATTGGCGGGTGTAAATTATTGACATGTTCATAAAATGCGTCTAGATGTACTCTTTTAATTATTAAGAAGACGTCATCCACAACTCTTTTCCAAACACTGGGAGTGTGATCTGCAGTTGGAAAAGCTGTAGTGTCATAAGCCTGCATATATATTTCAGCTACCATAGAGGAAGTTGGGCCACAAATAGCCACACCTTCAGTTTGTGTAAAGAGTTACCGTCAAATGAATACCATGTTTTTGTGAGCACAACTTCGATAAAGGACATTAGTTTGTTTATAGGAATACGTGTTTTGTTCTCATACTCAACATCATGTAGCAGTAATTCTGTGATGATATATAACATTAAATGATACCATACCTTCGTCCTCGATTTTTATGTTTCTGATAAATTCGGAAAACTCATTCGAGTTTTTGCATTGATCACTTTTGTGTAATTGCTAAGAATGGAAGCTAGATATTTCGATAAATTATACAAAGGAGATCCTGTACACGAGACGATTAGGCGTATTGGAATTCCATGTGTATGTATTTCAGGAAGACCATAGAATCGAGGCGGTGAAGATCAAGTTTGTAATACAATCTATCATCGATGTTATCTTTGCAGTTTAGATGGAGGTCTTTCGGAATAAGGTCGTTGATTTAAACATCTTACGGTTTCTTATCTAGTATTTTCTAACAATCTCACTTCAGCCAACATGCGGGCTTTTCATATTGCTGATTAATTTATCTATTGTTTTCTTCTTTAAATACTCTTTCTTCCATACACGATTTACAACTTGTAAAATGTATCCGTCATATCCAAAACCGCGTCTGAACCAACTATTTTGTTGATTCTTCTTCTTCCAAAGTACGAATCTAAATAAACAAAAATGTGTTTCCTATGAAGAAACATGACCGAAAACAGGACCTGCCCCCCCCTGCACCGAATAGGGTTATAGTAATAAAGTAGTAAAGTAAAATTTTAACGGACATTGCTAAGAATGTCCGTTAAAATTTTACTTTACTACTTTATTACTATAACCCTATTCGGTGCAGGGGGGGGGGGCAGGTCCTGTTTTCGGTCATGTTTCTTCATAGGAAACACATTTTTGTTTATTTAGATTCGTACTTTGGAAGAAGAAGAATCAACAAAATAGTTGGTTCAGACGCGGTTTTGGATATGACGGATACATTTTACAAGTTGTAAATCGTGTATGGAAGAAAGAGTATTTAAAGTCGTGTGAAAGAAGAAAAAAGTGTACGTACCAATCAAAAAAAATCTTATACTCATCATTTTTACAAAGTGCGAAAAAGTGGGATTGAAATTGCGACAGGTCGGGGGATTAAAAAGTGCATGGACGGATTACAAATTGCGGTAGGTTTAGGATTACAAAGTGCGACAAAATAAGATTATAAAGTGCGACATGTACAGATTACAAAGTGCGACATGTACAGATTACAAAGTGCGACATGTACAGATTACAAAGTGCGACGGGATTTCAAAGTGATACACTATGTAGTCTGCATCGGTCAGGTTTCATGCTGGAACTATACCCTCCAAGACCTATTTTTCGTCGTGATTCGATCTCAAAACGAGACGAGAAAAAGCGCATCAAAGTTTATTTTTAATCGATTGTTCCATCTACTCTTTAAAATGTGGTATACAGGTGTTCATTTAGTTTTTAATTCTCTTTAAATATACATTAAGTTTGTATATTCTGTATTCTGCTAACGTGTCTCCTTTTTTACCCGTGCGTTTTAAATTGTAGATTTTTAAGCATGATCTATTTTAACGAAATTTATCATATGTATATCTATTATGTAATATGTAATATGTCTTATTCATCTTCTTATATGCATTTTTTATCACACATTTTTGTTAATTTAAGTCTGAGATTATACCTACTCTTAGCTGCAACCTGGAAAAAATTGTTTATTGATAGATCGACAGGTCTCTTGCTGAAATGCATTTTAAAGGGGTCGTAATGTTTCAGAAAGATCCACTTTAAAGCTAAGAAACAAGCAGACTGAACTTAAGGCGGTTCCCCTAGAAAAGAACTATATCGTAGAGGATTGTCTTTTCTGAAGATACTTGATGAGGATATCATAGTGTGACAGTACGACAAAATTAAGTCAAACATTTCATTGATTGGTTGCCATGGTTACCCGTTGCTAGAAAAAGTATAGGCAAAATATGACATTTTGCTGCTCGACGCCTAACCAAATAGCTGAATAACATGCGTTATTTCAAGCGCCTTTTTGGTCGCTTTTGTTCCTCAAAGGGTCACATTTATGGATTGAGTGAAGCGCATTTTCGCAAGGCTGACTCGTCTTCCAGAGAACTGATGCGGTATTTTTTGGACAAGAGAAAAGCTAAAACAGGGCGAAACAGGCAATATCTCGACAAAATAACTGAAAGACAAAACTTCGATTTGAAAATCGGTTTCATTTAAACACTAGGTGGTACTAATGCCTGCATCGACAGAAGAAATTGTAAAGCGTGGGTGCTTCGATCTTGAGAATTCTTGTTTCGCGTGGATTCCGAACTTAAGCTAGTATAGGGACGTCGTATGTACAGACTTTTCCAAAAACCAAGGTCAAACTCTCACAAAAAAATAACATACAGAATTTGACTTGTGACGTCACAGCTGTTCATCACGCCTCATCCCCACAATCAGCAAAAAATCAACGCATGCGCAACGTGACCCAACAGGCTCAGCAATCTTCGGACTTGGTTGGTGTATACTAAAATGGTACTCTGTTACTGGTGCTCCGTAGAACTGTGCGACAAAATAGGCGTCAGGTACCCCATGAGATACAACCCCCCACAGGTGAGTACAAAACATACGACGAAATCTGGCTTTTTTCATGTCAAAGAAAACATGGCTGCTCATAGGGGCGAACACGGCGAGTACGTGTACGAGGGCTACTTTTGTGGAAATGCGTGCTGCTTGGCTTACGTGGAGGAGCGAAAGGTGTATGACAGCGCGTACGAAATGTCGCTGTTGTTGTTGAAAAGGCGCTATAAAGGAAGGACTGCCCCAGACTGGAGACGCCTCGTCAGATTTGGGGGCGACTTGACACAAAAGGAATTCCTGTCATCGGGGTAGGGTCATAAGATGCTTTTCGGAGCCCTAGGTAAGTTATCTCATAGCCCTTCAGAGTTATAAGATAAATGGAAGAACAATGCAATGACTGCGAATGTGTGCTTGATGAGTACAATAGATGCACCTGCGGACGGAGCCTGATGATAAAGGGCAAAATGCTGTGTTGGTACTGCTATCAAGAATATATCAGATATAATGGGGGTAGTTGCGCATGTGCGACGAAAGCAATTCTCGGAACCTGAAAACATGGTTGTTATAGAAAAACCCGGGTTTTATAACCCCCACAAGAGTTACAAAACATACTAAGGTCTGTAAACAGGTGGAGACTCTAGGTACTGCTTGCATACTGTACAGATTGAAGTTTTTTTAAGACGTCATCTCTACCTTCCTGTCTTCCTTTCGCAACCAGCTGGGCGCGTTCTCGTTCATTGATGGAGTCAACAATCCGTTTAAAACGTTGTCGCATCTGTTCCTTTAGCAGCATATACCGTTGTTTTTCCTGCATAATGAGACTAAACTCGTAGTCGCTGATAACCCCATTTTCTACGGCTTTCGAAATCAGATCAACGATGGAATTCAATTTCGACTCCGCGAGTAGCCTTATATTCTCGTGTTTCTTCGATTTCACACCAAGCCTCTTTGAAGCGTTCCTCAGACCAGCTTGCCCGATACCTACAGCAATCGTTATTCCACCCATGGAAATGCACAGTGAAGCACCAAGACCCGAGGCCAAGGCTCCGATTCCGACCCCCGAGGTGATAATACTAACACCTAGTAGCCCATGATCACAGTATCGGACCCAGGTCCCATGCATCTTGAATTTCTTTGCGAGTCTGTCCCGTTCTTTAATCTCACTTCGTAGATACATTTCAATCTCTCCCATCTTGTCAAGTCTATAATTTTGACTTTCATCCTGCATAGTATCTTCCTCAGGCGCACTAGCTATATTTGGGTACAATTTTGTTATATCGTTTATCGTTTATTCTATGAGTAAACATATCGTAATTCCTGTAAACGAAACATTTTTGTCGTGGTGAAATTCATCTGGCAGCATAAACTCGAGGCGGTCCGTAGAACCTTTCAAAGGAAGGTATATTGGAGTGTCAAAACTCCATGTAAGCATGTCCCCCCAGGCATTTAACTCTTTGGTGGGGAGCAAAGCGAGAATTTTTGACTTTTTTCCGTTAAGGAGGCAGTCGTCTTCATCCAACTGAGGGCAAACAAGTCTCAATCTTTGGTAAACATCAGTCTTGTAGAAGGAATCATAGTCTCCCTTTGTGTAATACTTACCACCAGCTGGAGCAGGTAGACCCAAGAGCTCTTGCAGTTGTGTGTTAATAACCAACGTGTACCCATCACTGACACGGAGCCTGCAGAGTCCATTTTTCAGGACAAACAGCTTGATCTTGTCCTGTGCCTGACTGTTGACGATAGTCGCCAAATCCTCGATCTTGTACAATCCATTCATGATTTCAATTCGGGTAACCCTCTGATCAGGCCCTGTCTTACGGATGGCAAAATCATGTCGGTGTAAATGTTAAGCCACATTGGTCGAATACTGATGGACTTTAAGGCAATTCTCGTATCCTGACTTAGGTAATCCTCAAATAGTGTGGGTTTTTCAATATCGGTAATGTACAGTTGCTTCATCCTTTCTTCTAAGAAAGGATGAAGCAACTGTATTCATACAACCCAAAGTCAAAGTACAAGTCAAACAGGGGAGAATGGCCCCTTGGTGTAACAAACCTGGAGCACCAGGATTTATACGTGTCTACAGAATCACACCTTTCCGCGGTCTTCCCTGAGTTTAGCAAATATGCTATCAAAATTCCAACAACCTACCTCAATGACCCCGTCATAGTGGGATGGGCGGGACAAGCCTTGGACTACTGGAACATCCAGGTTAATTTCGCAACACATTGCGCAACCACGGCTTTAGGTATCTCCACCAAACATATGACGGGCTCCGTACCCATTGTCAACTCCATCTTCAAATTTCACGTATACTACCACATGCGTCGTATCCTGGCAATAATGGCCTTTTGACGATGGGTTTAGTCAGTACAAAAATCCCTACTCAACCTCTGGATACGCGCAAGTGTGTAGTGAATACGGTGCTGAGCCCAACGGTCTGTACAAATTTAAGTCGAGAAGCGCATCATTGACCAACGGTTCGTGGTGGCCTCAAGTTGATGGGGATTACGCAAGGTTTATTAAGCCAACAAGCCAGGGTCTGACGTCGGAAGGTCTTACCAAGCTAAGCGAAAGTATTCGCGTCTACGTGGTCTTGTTGCTCGGATCGCAGGCGGGGGCCAAGGCATCCCTACTCGGTTCTGGTGCGGACAACTACACAGCCAGGCAAATTTTGATACAAAAATTTGAAAGTATGGTGCGGCGTGAAGAGAATATAGGGGAAGACATAACAGCATTCCAAAAAGTGCTTCAATATGTAATAACTCCGGTTGATTTTCCTGTTATGCCCAGCGTGTACATGTTACCCTCAGACATGACCCTGCATATAGGTAAAATTGAGGGTTATAACAACAATATCTTGATCGCACCTGCTAATGTAAAAGTTGGAGTCCAGGTTGATGTGAATAACAAGCCTATTGTGAAGCCTATTGTGAAGCCCATCAAGCATGCTGCAGCTATCAAAACACCACCTAATCATACTAGCAAATCACCCCCTGAACACAGGGAAGCCCTACAGGGGGAACAACATATGCGGAAGGCACCTACTAAGCGCGAGTCGGGACAAATAGAAACGAAAAAAAACAATCAACATGAGGATACCAAAGCCGCATTGATCACGGCGGGAGTAGGGCTCATCATCGCCTACATCTGGCTTAAAAAATAGGTTTAATGTGTTTTATGAAACATATTAGACTTTCCTCTTTCCAACGTAGACCACAACAAAACCAACGGCAGCAGCGATTGCCATATACAGATGTTTGGCTGCATATTTGACAATTTTTGCTGCTACCCTAAAAAAAAACGAGACGACCGTACCAATGATGCTGCCGGGGAGGGCAGCACCTGCTTTACCTGCCAAGTATTTCAGAAATTTTCCAAGCCCTTCCAGCTGCTTCTCTACAAACCCCTTTCCTGCTGCACTTCCTCCTACACCTCCAGCGCTTCCCCTTGTAACTGCGAGTGCAATGGTGGAAATCAGTAGACCAACAGCCGAGACTATACTCGCTATAGTCAGACCCTGCTCCTTGAACAAGATCTTGAGCTTTTCCAGTAGAGACGTGTCCTCCCCAGCGATTTTCATTAGCGTCTCCTTGATGACCTTCAGCTGAACATATATTTCAGAGGATAGTAAGCCGTGTGCTTCTTGTGCGGCCTTTTTTTTGATCCTTCAGATTTTTGATCTCTTCCTTGACCTTTGCTATTTCCCTGTCGAGGGTAGCTTGCCGTCTTTCTGAGCCTTGAGTTGTTTCATCTTGGCCTCTGCCTTGTCAAGTTGGCTATCGTATAGGATCATCTTGCTTTTCAAGTATTTCAGGTTACCTCTTATGGTTTGCATGTTGAGATTAAGTCATCTTCTCTCGCGTTCAATGATAACTTCATCAGGGCCGACAAATGAAGTATCTTCGATAAACCTCTCCGCAGCATCCACAATCTTCTCGGTTGAGGACAACACATCCATATTAACATCCTCAGCTGGAACTTATCCATGATAGGATTGATATCTTGCGCGAGCAAGATGGGCCGCTTCTTTACTGTCTTTGATGTTAAACCCTAAGGCTTGCAGACGCATCAGGCCCAATTTCTTTTTTATCTGGCCAACGGTTTTTAATGCACTATTCTGATTCGTGATCACTACCCAATCGACAACAGGTTGATTAACCTCTAGTTTAAAAGCATCGTAATTTAGTTTACGTAGGGTCTCATCTGGCGGCCCCAGCTCCTCCCTAAGATGTTCGTAAAAAACGTCGACCTTGTCCTTTACCAACTTTTCCCTATGCCTTGGTAGGTTGTCTCCCGGAACACCCTGCTGCTGTTCTCCTTTGGTTGGCGTTGCCAGAGGCCTTGCCGTCGTCTCTTCAGATCTGTCATCTGTATAATCATCCTCATGTATAATATCTGGTTCAACTGGGTTCGTCGGCATCTTTTATTTTTAAAAAACCTCTCCCTAATATATATAAATGAGTAACTTTGGAGATAAACTTAATCCCTACGCGGAACTGAAAACAATGTTGGCTATTAAAGGAAGAAGGCAGCGCGTCAAGGTAAACCACGCACCCTCCACGATCAACCAGAATGAATATCTCTATGTAGAGATCCCGAACATGGGACAGAACGATGCTATATTTCCCGGGAGTATCAAACTGTTGTTCGGCCTGGAACTTACTGGAACAAACACGACACGCACGATCGTCAGCAATATTGGTAAGGCATTGGTGAGAGACCTACGTATCACCTTGAACAGTAACGAGGTGCAAAATATCAGTGACTACAACACGCTCGCGGTCTACAGATACCTCTGGTTGCCAAAATTCGATCGGGAGAACAACCTAATTCTTCAAGGGTTGAACCCCAATGACGGTACAATCCGGGGTCTGCAGGTGAAGGCTACTGACTATGCCAGCACGAACGAAGAAAATGCCATTGTTGCCGCGTATGGCAACACGTTCAGTATACTCCTCGGAAAAATGTTCGAACTCACGAACGACCTACCCTTCTACCAGCCCGGCCTGTATGACAAATTGCAGTTTATCATCCATTTCGCGTCGTACGGCGCCGTTATCAAAGACGGAGGTATAGCCGCCTCGGGGTCTGGATCTAATGCGGTAGCGGCCAAGGCAGCGGATGACACCTACAAGATAACAAACATTTCCTTAGAATATGACAAGGTAAATCACGAGGGTCTCGCGAGTGCTATGATGGATGTCACGTTATACCCGCCTTGCACTACCCTGTGAACGAATTCTTAGATCCAAGGTAGTAAATATGAAAAAAGAAGATACCAGTCACAACCTTCAAATCGACACCCCGGCAAAGAGTCTAAAAGGTGTAATATTACTCTTCGTAGACCCTACAAAAGTGAAGGCTTACTCTGGTAAAAACGAGGTGTTCTACAACCCTAAGATTGAAAAAATAAGTATTACCGTTGAGGGTGAACCCAACGACTTGTACTCGCATGCCATGTTGCCAAGGATCATCTGGAACAGATTGTGTTTGGAAGCCACGAGTCAAATGTAACAATTGGGCAGTTCCTAACGGAGAGATACGCGTTATTTATCGATTTCCGAACTTCACCCGACCCTAGTCTGCATGGATCTGGAAGGTCCCTACAGCGCCTAAGTGACGGTATCACCCTTCAAATGACAAAGAAAACCGATGGAACACGTTGTTATGTGTACCTCCTACAGGATGCCCAGCTCAACATACTCGATGGCCGTTTCCATAGCGTTGAGTATTGAATAAATGGCAACACTCGGTGTTCTTGTTGCAGGTGCCGCGATTAACGCGTTGGCATTCAGCGGATCAAATTTTCTATTTAGCAAGCTTTCAGGGCATGGCGAGGCAGAGCGCAAGAGGCATGATGAAGCTCTTGAAAAGGTACAAACCGCCCAGGCCGAATGGGTAAAAGACCGACAAGCAAAAATCAACTGGTTCAATAAACAAAGGGGAATGCAAATACAGGCCGGGAAGAGCTTGAGAGAGCTCGAAGACGATATGTACAAGTACTACATTGCAACGAACGATAAGGTTCCGAAATTGTCAGATTACTATGTACCATCTAAGAAACAGCAGCAGGGTGAGTACACCTTCATTGTTGCATCCTTGACTCTTCTGGGGTTTGTAGCCTACAAGTATCTGTAAACGTTTTTGACATGTATAATAAACATGTCAAAAGCACCACATAGTGTTACCAAAGAAGAAGCGGGAAAATTGCGCCATATATACTACACTCCCGAACATCTCTGGACCGGACGAAAAGCTATCAAATTGCTCGCAAAACAGAGTGGCCTATCAAAAAAACGCTAGTCACTCACTGGCTGTCTAGGCAACTCTTATGGCTCCATATCCGCCATATCCGGGGTCCGAAAAAGATTGATTACCCGCATTTTACCATCACGAGACCTAACGAGATGCATCAATTTGATATCATCTATATGCCTCATGACAAGCTGTATGGAAACACCTACAAGTACATCCTCAACGTAATGTCGCTGACATGATCAAGAACATTTACAAGGCGGGACCTTTACGATACCCAAAGACCTTCCAGTGCGACAACGGGTCTGAGTTCAAGTCAGATGTGACGAAACTGCTAGAGGGTAAAGGTGTGCAAAATAAACGGGCTACCACCAAATACCACCATACGTTCACGGCATTCGTAGAGAGCTACAACAAGGTACTCGCTGAGAGACTCTTTAAACCCCAAGATGCGCAAGAGTTGGTCTCTGAGGAGACTAGTAGCATCTGGGTGAAACACCTATACACTATCGTGAAAGGTCTCAACAACACCAAAACCGCTATGATTGGCATGAAACCTAGTAGGGCGATCAAGCTCGAGGAGGTACCCCTCGCAAAGGGGCAACAATACCCCGAAGATAAGTCATTACCTGAGGATGGGTTGTACCTCTATCTATTACAACCAGTGGAAGAACATGGTGACGCGAAAAGACGCGCAACTGATGCTTTTTGGAGCAAGAAATTGTACAGGCTGGATCGTATTGTAGCAGGTAGCCGTGTGTTGTACTATTTGAAAGACGGGCCCGAAAAAAGCTTCGTGTCGGAAGAGTTGATGCTGATCCCAGAGGATGGTCAGGTACCTCCAGAGCATGTCAAGGAGTGGTAAATTGGATATTTTTTGTGCCTTATCAAGACCACAAAAAAGCTCTCATTCCGCAAGCTCCAAGAGACGTTGATGTGCGTAGTTTTCACCAATTCTAAAATGTCTACTTCTTTTTCCAAAGTGAGTAGTAAAATTAGCGTCAGCCCCTAATCCTCTAGTGCCGGCACACCCAAGTAATACAAGTCGGCTCGAGTAATGTCGATAAGCCTAAAGTGGCACCGGTAACGCTCCACATGCTCGTCCTCTTCAAACCTATTAAACGCGTGTATACCGTTTGGATTATCGATGACGACAATCTCTTCGGATTTTGGGTAGTTGTCTCGCATCAATCTCCTTTTGGTGGGAAGAACACGTCTGTGAACACGCGCGCAGTAATAGGGAAGATGATGATACTCGTCGTCGTCCCGTGCGGTATGCTTGAGATAGATCATGATCATGTTATCTTTTCCAGGATCTTGAGCATGTGGCACGGCGCGTTCTTGAAGCCTCGCGTTTTGCTGGGTCTGTACTTTGAGATCGTCCTGGAGCATTGCAAGTTGTTCATCCCTATCCTCAAGTTCATCCCCCAGCACCACAAGTTGCTTATCTCTGTCGTCTAGATCATCCCCTAGCAATACCAGGGCCATATCCCTTTCCTCGAGGATTTGACGCTGCTCCTTGAGTTCATCCTGCAATTTTTGGACGCCTTTTCGAGCTAGCCATCTGGTAAGCTGTGCCGCCTTGGGTTTTCTGGAACGACGCACAATCTCCAGAGCACCATCCAATGTAACGAAGACATCATACCAATTTTGGTCCCCTTTTAGTGGTTGGTTTGTAACCAACCCTATCTCATGACGTGGAAGGGTAGCAATATCCCCATAGGACTCTGCAATTTTTTCAATCCCTAAAAACCTGCCCAGATCAGCACGCTTGAAGATAGGCTGATTTTGCCCATCGAACAGGGTCTCAATTGCTCCTGGTGGTATTGTGTTGAACAGAGAAAGTTGCGACATTTCTAATATACACATGTTCAGCCAGAGGTTTTCACCCCCAAGTGGTAGTTTTACTACCCACAAGAGTAGTAAAATTAGCGCCTGCTTACGACATATCAATGTCAAACATCCCTTCGAATAGCTCCCGCGTATCATCGTCAGGTAATGTGAAATGGTTGTGGTAAAAATTCTCAATGCCAAGAGTATCGTCCCTGAATCGGCATTCGGATCGTCGCATTCCGGTTTCCTCGCGGTCATATCGGGGTACATCGCCTTTAACGTGTTTATTCTTGTGCTGAGTTGCTTACGCTGGCATCGGATCATGTAGTGCTTATGCTCGCCTTTTTTTCCATACTCGTGAGGATCGTTTTTATCAACCACGCATAGCACGTTGTCATATTGATATCGGTGTGGAACATGTCTCTGTCGTAGTTCCGAGTTGTCTTGCTTAAGAACACTAAGCTGTTCATCCCTGGCATCAAGATTGTCCTCTAGGATGGCGATGGCAATATCTCTTTCTTCGATTGTTGCAGCAAGCTTTCGCATTTCCCTGGGTAGCACCTCTTCTACAACCCAATCCAAAAAGGGTTCTGCCTTAGGTTGATCACACCTCAACAGAAAACAATAGAGGCCAGGTTCCGTCAGTAAAATTGTATTTGGTTGGGTGTGGACAAATCTGTCCACACCTTGGAGACCAGTGAAAGCGTCGCCTATCCGCATTTTATACTTCTTAGGAACATATCGCTGAATGGCTTTTACTCCCGCTCCTCGTTTATATCCTGCGGCTCTCCAAACATCGGAGGCTACGATGCATTGACCTTTATCCTCGACATAAAATGATCGGACTTGTTTTCCTGGGAAATAATCAACCGTTGCAAGAGACATCTTTTCTCTTATAGGATAGAATTAGCTTTTTTTCTATGGTCACTCGAGAATTTTCCAAGTCCTAGGGTGTTCCAGCCTCACGTACAGGCATATATGCTTGCATTTTTTCAATTCAGTCTTGATTTCCTTCCAATTTTCAATCATGTTCGTTTCGTCGTCTATCATCTTCATATCCGACCTCTCGTGGGGATACCAGAGGAAAATCTGCTTTTTTTGTCTTTGAAGGTTCTTCGGTAAGGCAGTATACGATTGGGTTAGTAGCCACAAACTATGCTTCCTATGCCTACCTGAAATAGCCAATTCAAGCAGGGATTGACGTTTTTTGTCGAGGCTCTCGTTAGCTATACAGTCGTCGATAATGAATAATGTCTCTTCGCCCGCCAGCAACGATGATAATTGTTGAACCCATTCGAAAAGCTGATCCTTGGGGTTGATCAGGAACACGTAATCATCTTTCCACAGTGAGGCTCTCATAAGGTAGGTACTATTCCATTGTATAGTCGGACACAACACGACTATGTTGTGGTATTGCTTTTTGCATTCATTCTCAAGTAGGTCCAGGACAAGTTGCGTTTTCCCGCAACTTGTCGGACCGGTAAAAATGCAGGTGTGAGGTTCCTTGACTATGTCTAGCATTTTATATTAAATGCCCTGTTTTTTCTGTATGTTAGGGTATATCGAAAGGCAACCGACACAAATCCACGCGCCGCCATGGTTGTTGACAAGATGCCCCTTACAGGCAGGGCAGTACGTGGTCTTGTATACGAGAGGTAGAGGATCAAACGATAGCTTACCCTCCAGGTACCGCAGTACCTTGAGATATCTCTCAACGAGGCGCGCCTTTTCCTCAGAGACAGAGCAGGGACCATGGTAAAAGAAGGGGATCTTGATTGGTGTTTTTAACAGTTCAATGTACCTAGGCACAATATTGTGGGAAAACAAGGTATAGAGGCGCAGGTAATTTTCGTCCTGTTGGACCTTTTTAATTTCCTTATCAATTCTGGCTATATCTATCATTTATTTCGGAACGATACTTGCTGGGATCCACCCCTTGCTTACAGCCATTTCGCGACTAGCCCTGCCTGCTGCGAAATAGGCCGTCATCTTCATGACGTCACTTGTATCCATTTTTGCAGACGGTTGTGCATTGCATTGAATTTCTTACCTGCTAGGGCATAGGCGACAGTGAAAGATAGATCTACGATGGTCTTATAGAACATGTCTATGATTTCTTTTTCCTTAGGAGTTGATTTGTTGCTTGTCATTTATTTAATGCATCTTGAAAATATCAATTTGAGGCTGAGCTTTGTCCCGTTGTCCCTGTTGAGGTTCAGGGGCGGGCTTGTGAGGTTCTCCACCATTTTTGCCTCCAAATTTATACCAGTCTCCTACCCCTATCGCGAGTACGGCAAGCGTACCCACGCCGTAGATGTAGAAGTTGTCCCTCCACTTGTGCGGACTTGATGCAGGTTCCTGATCATCTGATAACTTTTGCCTACTTTCTTCTGTAAGTTTTCCTTGTTCCTGCGATTCCATTCCGCAAGTCTCTTGCCAGCAGCAACACGACCTTCGTTCTTCTTGACTATGACTTGGTTAGACTCTTCAATCATTTCTTATAAGTCTTATGGCTTATAAGAAATTTTACTGTAGGCCCTGATCCTCAAGGATCTTTCTCGTTAGTCTCCGCCCCATCCTCTTTTTTGCTCATATGTCTAGCTGTATGCCCCACCACCAAGATGGGCGCCAAACATCTGCCAATTGTACAGTACACGAGGACCCCGAGGTCTGCCATGGCGTCTCTGATGATGGGGTCCTCTTCAATGTCTTGCCGGAGATCCTCAACGCTATCAATGTCCACGAAATTTCCGACAAGATTCGCGTAAAGGTTGACCACGTGGGTACATAGTGCCTTGGCCGTCTTTTCCCCCTTCTCCAGGAGCTCTCGTTGAACATACTCGGTATGTACCTTTTCGATGGCCTCATCAGGGGCCTTGTCAACAAACTCTTCTGTACATTTCTTCGGCAAGAGATGCCCTTTGCCCTTGCGCAGGGCTTCCTTTAAAAATTGGCGTTTATCCGTAGGTTTTTCAACGTGTTCAAAAGATTCTGTGGAGTCAAACATTTGTGCGAGCTCTGTCATTCTCTTTATTGTATGTTGGAATTTTAGATAGGATAGTAGTACTATTACATAAGGTAGAATTACCGCAATATATAAACACACTTCCATTTATTCGAAGTGTGTTTGATCAACCACGCTAGACTACACTCTATTTGGAGAATATATCGATGACTTTAGCTTAAACCGCAAGTGGGGAGGTATGTATCCCATCGTCATGTACAACCCTCTTATCGTAAAACGCAGAGAGACCGAGCTTGTTCTGTTCGTACGTAATCATTCCCTGATTGTGCACCCGAAAACCTACGTTTTGGCCAGGTCTAGACCACCCCTCAGCGCACTCATGTACCTAGACCAAGTCAAGGCATTTTGTTTTTTTGACATGCCTTTACATGAATATTTTGTACCCTTTTTACCCTCTATAAAGTAGCACTTGGCTGTCGTGGCAGCCATCCGAAACCCGATGAATTCTGGTTTGAATATGCCTCCTGTTCGACTGGAGTATTTATCAGTGACTAGCCAGTTTTTCAAGTCCTTGTCGTAAGTGTCAAGCAGTTCGGGGCGAACGACATCCCGTAACTCTTCAACGGAGATGCAAAATAGGCACTGTCAGTGTCCATGTAGACGTACTCAAAATCCCGACGATCCACGTACTTGTCGAGAAAATTGTAGTAAAATTCTAACATACGAAGTTTGGCTAGTTGGTACACCGCGATACCACACTGGTAGGCTCTATCAATACTGCACTTGTGTTTGCCCCTTCTGAGCTCGTACACATCCCCGATCTCTTCGAGATCTTCGAGATACGGGCTTCGCAGGGCTGCATCAACCTCCTTTTCATTCCGTGTAAATGTAGTATTTGCGTGTCTTGCCAAATCTTCAATCATCTTGCCATAGAACGAGTTGCCTTTTAATTTGGCCGTATCTCCCACAATACGTTTGTTGAGGTCTAGATCAGTTTGTCGTCGTGCATCGGCAATCTCTTCTGGAAACCATGCAAATGGCTTACCTCGAGTGTACTTGAGAAACTGGTAAAAAGCAGTCACCTTTAGCCCATGGTCAAGGTACCATTTCAGTACGGGCGTATACAGTAGGATTTTTTCAGCTTTTAGCAAACCTAGAAGCTTACGCGTACCCGGAACACGCTTGCGACCCGTAGTTTTCAAGTATTCGTGCATATGCTTGGGAATTTGATCGTCAGTTATTTCCTTAACGACAAATAGTGGAGCCATTTCACTGAATTTTTCACGCAGATCTTCAGGTACTTCGATCTCAACCTGTGCAAAGCCGAAGAGTGATCCATCTCGCACACCTCGCGTTAGTATCTCTAAGTTATGCGCTGGTGTTGGTGTAGCCACCTTGATCAGCTTTTCCTTCCCACAAGGGAAGTCTTGCATCAGGGTACTCGGGTAGAGCATGTTTGCGTCGTAGCCTAGAATGGTCTTACAAGCGTGTGGCTCCTCGTACACGTGAGATCTGATACCCGTCACGTCCCTCTCGTGGTACCTACAGAAGACGATCACGGGGCCACCAACCATCCCTGTCCGCAAGAGCTCGTAGGCCTCATTCCTCGTACATTTTTCACATCCTTTCTGTACCTCTTTACATTTCTTACACCCCTTGGTGTAGCAAGAGTCCTCGCACTTGTTCCTGTAGGGTTCCCCTGGAGCGTATAGCTCCAACTTGGGGTTCAGCCGTGGAGACTTGTTCAAAACGTAGCGCATCGACACGCCCGGAATACTTACCGCGTCCTTCAAAATGTCTATCTCGTCGTCGTAATACTGCAACCTCGTCTTGGCCACAGCTTCGATAAACGGTTCCACATCGGCTAGGTTGTACTCGCGCAGCCAGTCCATCATGGTGACGCACCCTCGCTTGTAAAACTCAGCGCGGAATGTGTCGTACTCTTCGCGAGATAGCGTGTTTTTTCCGCTTAGCCGGCTATGGAAGTCCTCGTGCGCGACAGGGCCGACATGGTCCAACTTGCCATGGCTCGTTAACCATTCGTATGGAAACACAAGCTTTTGGAGCTTACATTCCAAGGATTTACACCAACTGTTATAGCTCAAGCCAGGAGCAAGGAAATTCTTAATGTCAAGAAATTTAAACCTCGAGGTTGTGAGGAACATGTAGTTGTTATCTTTCTTCCCTACCCTGATCTTATCGCCTTGCGCAATTTCTTCGACAAAATATCGCTTGATCAGGTTGATGTCATACTTGCTGCTTTTAAACCCGATTACAGCTACTTGGTTTACCCACTCGTTCCACATATCCTGGTTCTTTTTGGAGAGCATGTCGAAATCGTCTGGTTTTGGGTACATTCTCTCAACTTCTTTCACAATGAGGGTATGCCTCTTGTCGAGCTGCTCCACAAACTGTTTAACCAAAACCTTGGGATCCTCGTGCTCAATGAACGTCGGTTGGTTATTCAAACTATCGGCAATACCAACGCTTACAGGAACAAGTCTCGAAAGATATGTCAGATCACGGGTTTGCTGGTAATTCAAAGGGTGTAGGAGGGCTTCGAAATCAAATACAATGTAGTGGGGATAAGGCCTAAACTCTTTCGTAAAGTACCTCTTGATTTTGGGTGGTTTTCACATTCCCAGGCTGTGACGAGGTTGTAGCCTAAACCCTTTATCAATTTTTCCTTAGACAGGGTTGCATCGTAACGATTCTTGTCCGCGTCGGTTCTCTCGGACCGACAGGGACATCTGTGCCATTTACAACCGTTGTATTCATAGACGGTCTTTGTGATAGGCTCATAGCCATCAACTTTCCACTCCTTTTTACCCTCGCGAATAACGCGTTCATCACCATGACCACATAAAGCATGATGAATATGTCTTCCAGTTTGCTTTGATATGTATTCGATCCATTTTGAAGCATCGTAGCTAAAACCCTCATCATAAAAGACCTTCTCCGCCTTGCTCAGCATACGTTTCACCTTGCCACCTTTGCAAATGATTGTCGTCTTGACACCATCGCATTCATTCTTCTTATGCCGCGTGAGATTCCCCGCCTCGTTAAACACGTAGCCGCATACCTCGCATTCCCAGTGTTGGGTCAGCCTGTCTAAATCCTTGATGTAGAAACAGTAGCCATCCAGCATACCAAGATTGATAATGTCTAAACCCTTTTTGTACTGTTTTTGCCCATAGACGAGTCGCCATGGTGCTGTTTCAGAGTTTGTCTTGGGCTCAAAGACCCTGATGTTGATCTTGAATTTTTTCGCAACTCCCTCAAGATCCACCAGCCTTGTGGGGCGCACGTCCTTACGCTTAAGCTTAGGGTCCTCGTAGTACTTTCGGGCTAAGGTGAGAGCTGGCTTTGTTAGAAACTCTGTTCCTCGTTTTACGTTAACCCTATCTCTTACAGCTAGGCACCTTCAGAAGCATAAGTTGTCCATTCTGGCCTCTTCACCATCCATGGCGTAGATGCACCTCTTATTTCGCAACCAATCCGAGAGAGGGCCGCATCCCAGAAGAGGTTCACGCTTGCTTATCACCTTGATCTGTACGTGACCAAAGACGATTTTCCCTTCATATGCTCCTGGGGTCTCGGTGGTTCTAACAGGTGGTAAATAAGCCTTAGTCCAAAACTCGCAATCCTCCAGATCGAGGCGCTTCATCTCACATTCTTCAATGAACGCTTCGATTTCCTCTATACTTGATAGTGACCTGGAGCTCTTAGTTTTGTAGTAATCAGACACGCCACCTCCACCCTTGTAAATATCACAGCTGAAACTGTACACGACCTTAACACGCATGTCTACGTCACACGTAATTTTTTGCATAATCGGATCCTTCAGAGGTTGGTTCAAATGCTTGTTGAACCGCCATGTTTTGCTCCTATTTCCATCTTTCAACATCTGGATATCGTCCCCGGAGCCCTGATATTCAATTTGCCCCGTGTAGTCTTCCCTTGCCTCCTGTTCAACCTCGTCGTGAAGCGTTGTCCCTCCCGAAATCTGTTCTTTTGCCTTGTTGTAGTAGAAGGCAACGGTATCCCGCACACTTTGTAGTCGATCGGCAAGAGTGTCGCGAGTTGCTGCCACTGGTGCAGACACGGTGCTATATAGTTTGCTGATTGCATTCTTGAACCAACTCATTTATTATATACTGATTAACCAAGTCCGAAGATTGCTGAGCCTATTGGGAATTTACCCTACTCAACTTGCGCATGATAGCACTGTCGGTTTTTGGTAGATGTTGTTGAAGGTTTTGCGCATGCGTTGATTTTTTGCTGATTGTTAGCGGATTTTGTGGGGATGAGGCGTGATGAACAGCTGTGACGTCACAAGTCAAATTCTGTATGTTATTTTTTTTGTGAGAGTTTGGCCTTGGTTTTTGGAAAAGTCTGTACATACGACGTCCCTGTACTAGCTACTTAAACGGCAAAAAACTTGTTTAAAGATTATTTTATGGACATTCTTGACTTGTGGATCGACAAAAGGTGTACGCCAGCACTATTTCGACCTGAAAAGCACCAAATACCAAGTCTTAAGGCTAATTGATGACCAGTAAACTCTGACGAGTTCACTTCGGAGGGTGCATCGTTAAGACAGCTTTCTGACTGCTTGTGGAACACCACATTTAATATTCAGAACTGTCATATATTGTCTTAGGAGGCCCTAAAGTATCATCTAGCTATTGCAAAGCATTGAACATCGACGGAGTGGCAAGAAAGCTGTGTAAAAATGGTTGCTATGGGCGTTGCTATGCACTTATATTGGCGGTTGGCTGGAAGTGCCAGATTACGCAATAAAAACCTAAATTTGTCATAAGCACTATTTGCCACGGTATTCTAAGATGAATTTGCTGTCAGAAAACAGGTAAAAGACAATTTTTGAAATTTAGACATTTTTTCTAGGGGAACCGCCTTAAAACATTTCTTATGGATTTCGAACTAAACGCTGAACAGAAAAAATGTTTTAAACAAATAACTATTTTAATTTTAATCTAAATGATTCAATCTTTGCTTACTTACTGCTTAGCATTGTCATAAATTGATATGTGGGTAGTTTGTTGATATACCGTTAAGGTGGTCCTATACCTGAAAATCTCAAAAAAAACAATTTTTCAAATTTATCGTTTTTATACATTTTCATATGCGTAGAAAACGGTGGCGTAGTTCGTTTTTTAAGAAAAACCCCGGAAATTGCTCTATTTTGTTATCAAAGATAAGCGGTAGTTATCAGAAGTCAGAAATTTACCTTGGATACGGCCTTAGCAACGCCCTTTCCCTTCTTATTTGGCCTAAAATTCAGTTTTTATACCAAACCCAGGGTTTCGTTGTGTTTTGTGGGCCCTGGGCTTTCAGCAGTTGTTTTACAGTATAGCTAAAAATTAAATAAAAGCGTTTTTGAAGAGTGTAGTTTTGGTGGGAAGTGGGCAAGTTTTTGCTTCTCTTCTTGTTGCTTGTACTCTCATCAAAAAAGAGTTCTTCTTCTTGTATAAATAAAATAGGAAGCTTTTTTTCCTGTTTATTATGTGTGCTGTACATTACTGTATATTTTAGTGATTAAACTAAACAAAAAATGAATGAAAATAAAGGAAAACGTAGGTCAACTTTACGTCGAAAAGCTGGTGGTAAGCGCCTGTTCAAAAAGAGAACATACAAGGATAAGGGGGAAACTCTGAAGCCTGTCGAATTAGAAGAGCAAGAGGAAACCACTGATTTCTCTGTTTCCTCAACACCACCATCTTATATATCAACATCTTCTAAAAAGCTCAATATCAGCAGCAACATGGCTAGATATGAGACAACATCAGATATCGAAGAAAGCAGTGATGATTTATTTCTTCCTTCAACTTACTTGCTCCTTGATAGTGACATTTTAAAGTCAATAATAGAGTTGGTAGGGGCATGTCCTAACTGCAACCATAGAGCTGTTCAAGTAGAAAGTGATAAATTATTAAAGCAGGGTTTGTCAATGTTATTGTATTTTGTCTGCGACTCCTGTGGATGGAAAAAATCATTTTACACGAGTAAACGTACTAAACGAACAGCTGCCATAGAAATGGGTGTTGCGTCAGCTGTGATTTCATTTAACGATGGATTGTCTAGCGTTGTTAAAGTTTATGAAGAACTAAACGTTATTCCAGGTGATTTTACTTTTGAGTTTTGCAGTAAAAAAGACACGTCGCGTGTTACAGTTATGGAAAGAAAGTCGTCAGTTGAAGTAAAAAAGAGACGTAAACATCTACGTGCTGTAAAGAAAGGATTTATAGACACAACTGAAGAAAAGGAAGGCCTTGTTTATGGAGCTGGTCTTTTTTGAATTGACTTTATAGCTTTTATATATTTTGGCTTTGTAGCTTTTATTTTGTTTGTATTTCCTTTGCTTTTTTACTCTATTTGACATTTGTTTTTATGTTGATAATTTTTTTGAAAAGTGTCAAGTGTTGATGATCAGTTACTGTATGACCAAATTTAGTATTTGAATGGAGTTTTTATGGAAATTAATATCTGTACTAGCTTAGAATCATCACAAATAAAAGTTTTTGACATAACAACTTCACAGTTACCCTAAATCTTGCTTAAAAATGAATTGAAACCGGAAAAATATGTTTTCAAAACTTTAAGTCGATTTTTCTCATATATGCTTTTTTTCAAACGCTGCGGTCAATAACTTTTTGTCACTTTCACCGATTTATCTGAAATTTTCAGGGAATGTTTATCCATATAAAAGACAGGTACTGATTCATTTTGGGTATGTGATGATTTTTCATTTTTGAGTTATGGACCTAATTTTTTTGAAATTTGGGCAATTTTTTTACCCGAAAACTCAAATGCGCATAAATAGGTATCTATTTTACCTTTTGTCTTGAATATTAACCAGTACCTGTACTTTCATAACATGAATAAGTAGTGAAAATTTGAAAAAGGTATCTTCACTATTTCTTGAATTATTGACCGCAGCGTATATAGTACTTTTTTGGTCCTGATGGACCGAAAAACCATGATCGGAGTATAAAAAATTATTTTTTAATTTTTTATTGTATTTTATACATGTAATGGTACATTCAGTCAAAAAATATAAGCAAACAATGCAGTAAATCGGATTTTAGCATTTCAGGTATAGGACCACCTTAAGTTACTACTTGGGCACGTAATTTCATAATTGATAGACGATTTTTCGCAAATGGTACACGAATAATAATTGATGGCGATTTGATTTTCGTACATGCGCAGGTGATTCTTAAATTGAGACAATATTTGGGTCGAAGCAGCTGATAAGTAACTCTTTAATTAATAGGCAGGTATATAATCCAACGCCAGGTAATTTCATGACGCAGTTAATTTGCGCGAGCTAAATGTAATCGACGCGCACAATTTTATGCAAGTCCCAAAAATAGAGAAGTAATAGTTAAGGAATTGAATTATATCCTATTAAACCTATATTTCTTTTAATTTCCCATTAAAATTCATCTATCCACGAAAAGTAATTAAGTTAGCACGATTTTTTTCGCATTTGTAATCACAGTTTCGGTTAAATTAATATTCGAAGAGCTCGTGAAGAGATGTTTTTTTGTTGAAGGTATTTTCGTCGTTGTTGCATTCTTCTGTGTAGCGGGTAAGGTAGCCATCGGATTCGTACTGTTTTGATGTTCACGTGATACCAATGACGTCATATTCGAAGTTCCTGTCATTTTTTGTGTCGATTTTGCAGCTGTTAATGTTGTCGTTGTCGACGTTGCTGCATTTGTCGTTGTCGATGTGCTGACTGTTGTTGTTGTTGGAGCTTCAGTGTTAGGTTCAGCTGTCGCTAAAAGTAAAGGGAGCTTTATAACAAATATAGTCAGGGATTGACAAGTTATCGTCCAAAATAACGCGTTGCACATAGTACTTCCTGCTTGGCTTCCACGTGTTTTTCTTATGTTGTATAACGCCAAGTTAGTTTTGAGAGAGTTTGGGCATTTTACTCTATTGATTTAAAAGGGCATTTTCATTTCCAAACTAACAACTTCTGAAAAATACAGAACAATAAATAGTGACATTTTATGCGATTTGGGATACTTATTCAAATTTATGTTGAAAATACGGCAAGAGCTCACAAACTCGGAAATACTTTTGACATCGAGTGATAATATCCCGTAATGCCCATGGTTGTGTCTCTTTAATAATAGTCGCATTCCGTCTCTCTGTTTGTGCGCGAGAAAAAGGTCGTGTACGGCAACACGAAATGCGATATATAAAAGACGGGCAACCCTGTGAATTTATCCTCGGTCCACCGAATAGTCTGTATCGCCTAAAGTGGATAATATTTTTAAAATTTTCTTTGACGACTTTTATAAAACATTGGCTAAAAACTGTTCTGTCGACAACAAGGAAGACCGTATTCTAATGAAAATATCGTAAGGATTTCATAGTTGATCAATGGTATGAAAACAATGTTAAAAAGTACACATACTTTGTTGACCACTAGCGCATAGGTAAACAGCAAAATGTTCTCCATCTTCACACTCTAAACCAAAACATGGATTTGTTGGCGACGAGTATACCTCGCCATTCTTTAAGATTCTTCCTGCAACTAAATCAATAAATAAATGAATGAATAAATTACCGTATTATCATCTGTTATTCCCATCGTGAGATTAGTGTGTCAACCTTAGAAATAAAGCTGGGTTTACTTAAGGATACCATAATGATTTAGACACATAATCAGTATATTTATTATTTCTCAAAAGTTCTGCTTTTTTAAAAAAAATATTTATTGAATAAGCCAATTAAATTGTCTATAAAATAATATAAATATGAAATTTAAAATTTACATTTTTTCCAGGTAACCATAAATCTGCATTTTTATTTTTAACTAAAATGTTAGGCGCTAAATACTCTATATGATTAACTCTGTGGTTAGAAATTAGCGCGAAAAAATTAACGCGATTTAACACCAGATGGAAATCAGGCTAATTTTTTTTAACATATCGCATATTTTAATGCGGGAATAATAAAGTAAATACGGTATAACTTTATAGTATATTTTTCGCAGCAGAAATGTTACAACAAACCTCAGTCTTGAAAGTTATATCACTTACTGTAGCAATCTTCTTCCCGTCCAAATAACCTGTACGGTCTGCAATATACACACTCGATTAAAATTATTAGTAACACAAGGAGACCACCTGATATTGGTCTCATCTCTAAATTGAAAAAAAACAAAAACTATATAAAGGAATCAGTCGAAAAGATCTACCTTAAGAGCACAAACTTTCCCAGGCTAAAAATTCGTGAACCCCTAAATGCAATGGGTAAGGAATAAACTTTCGCTAATGAAAAAATGTAAAAACATTTCCTGGCTTAACATTCCCTTCTTAGTGAGAAGAAATAACTTTTTTTGTCAAGAAAATCGCTAAATCCTCATTTCATCCCCCCAGTGAAAAGCAAATGTTTTACAAAAATGCGTAGTCTCAAATTTACTTCTTTCTTCCTGTTACGAATTTCAAAGATAATGCGATTATTAAAACACTTTAAAATTTAGGGCAAAAAAATATTAAAGACTTTTCTGAATATTCAAAACTAGTAAATTAAGCGAAACTTTGCGTGCCAAACTTCGTTTGATATAAGACGGATCCAATTTTCTGGGAGATGGTTCACTCACCCATCGAAATCTATTTTCGCGCCAGTCACAGAAACATAAAATATAATAAAAGTTCTGGGAAAAAGATTTTCATCGAGATTCTGTTCGAGTGCGTCGATGTGAAACTCTGTTAAGCTTCCATCTCATTTAAAATGGGTCTAAAGTAACACAATATGTGTTAATGCTGTGTGACCACTTATTTGAGTGAACTAGTTCGAAAAATACAGGAATTCCAATGAGAGAAACTGCAAACAACTTCTATAACCTGATTTCTAAGAAACAAACTTGAAGAAGAAGAAAACAGATACATAAAATATTTTTTGGCGTTCTTAAGAGTTTTTCTGGGGTTATATTTCGTATCCAGGAGTACTGACCACCCTGTAATAAGTAAGAAAGCAGAGCACGTGACGTACACAAGCATACCGCCCGATTCGTTGAAATGGAAAAGGTTGTGCATATAACTCTGCACATTGTAGAGCAAACCTGATCACCTCACCTATACAAAATACCTTATTCCTACAATTTTAATACAATATAAACTGTTTTGTCTATCTATACCGAGAAATATTACCCGAAATCAAAAGTATAGACCAGCCCTTGCGAGGTCGATACGCTGACCGAGGGACAATCAGCGCTGCCGATTTCCCGTGTAAACCGGTAGAAAATAGCTATCAGTTAATAATTGCTCGTATTAACTTGCGCGCAACGTATAAAAATCTATTACGCGATTTCGTAAATCTATGCTACAGTTCGCGCAATAACCAACTTTTTTGTCGGATAAGTTATCAACCAGCTTTGTTTCCAGAAGCTCCTTTTCTGTCCCAATGAAAAACAAAAACCTTTTCATTAAATATTTATTTAAATTGGAGAATGGTCAAATACGAACAATTAATTTTTGTTTTTAGAAAAACAGACAAAGCAACGTTACACGATAGACGGTTAACTTTTTTTGTGCATATTTATACTACCATGTTTTTTGTTCTATTTAATAAAAATTTGCTATAAATTTGACGGCTTTCCTTTAAGTTTGGGAGGGTTTGATTCGTTGAATTGTCGAATAATTTAAATTTGGAGAACGGTCGAATATGTAGAACTTGGCGTTGATTTAATTTTAGCTTATTTTCACAGAAACTGTCAAATTCGTTAGATTTTCTCCACGCAAAAAAATTCTTCTGTAATGGTAATTGGATAAATTTATAAGTATCGTGGTTTGAAAGTCAACTAAACTTGTATCATTTTTTGTTTATAACGTAAAAAAGAACTGAGTCTTAGGTTGCAACACATTTTCCCATTGTTTAATTGTTGACACAGCTGCAAATTTTCGAATAATCGAGTCAAAATCTGCTTTATTTTCATTTTGATAGCATTTAGCATTCTTTTCGCTTACATGTTACATCAAATCAAGATGTTTCTTACAGGAAGACACGCTACTAGTTTCTCAAACTCAAAAACAAAAACAAAAAATCGATTCGCGTATTAATTTTCGTACGTATTAATTTTGCTGAGCCATAAAAGTGTTCTCTCGTTCAAATTTCGTTCATGGATTATCATTTTCAGCAATTTTCATGAGCATTAATTCTTGTTATTACCAGACTGAGACAAAGAATCGGGTTGCTAGATGATAAGATTGGATTACGGATTGCTTTAACAGGGTTTTGTATGGAGCCATACTACCCGCTTTGGGAAGCCATTATTAAAATGGTACCATGAAACCGTAAACAAATAAAGAGATTTCTACAGCACACAAAAAATATGGTTTCGTGAGTATTCCACTGACAATTTTGAATTTTAAAACCTTAAAGAGATCTTCTCAAGCGATGTTACTACAGTTGAAATTATATGACGAACACTCAAACGTAGTACCCCGTTTACTATGGACCTAGACCCCCTACCAACCCTCACCTGGCTATAAACTGCCATATTATATATCTTAAAAATCACAATAACAACTTATACATTTTGTTGGAACATATTTTCAAGGAAAACGGACTGATACCGTTAGAAAGTCAGTGAAATTTAATTTTTGAAACTCTCTCTATTTCTTCAGCGCGCGCTAACGGCTAGGATTGGTACCACAGTAAAAAATGACTTATTTATCTAAATTTTCAAATAAAGCGCTACCACGGCGCCCAGTGTAATTGCTGAGTTCCAGCAATCATGTCAAATTAAGAAGAATGTTATTTCTTGCAGTCCAATTGTCTCATTTATCTCAGTTATAAAGTCCAAGTCCAAAATCAGTTCAATTAGGTTCCACGATCAATTGTTTCACTGTTATAAGCAATGCAACCTAGTAATATCGAAAAATATCGCTAAATACATGGTTCCCTTAAATTTAGGAAAACGTTTTTTAACTAAATATTGTTGAATCAAGGTTTTGAAAACGTGACACAACAAAAAATTCTTGATATAGAATATTATACACAACCATCCTACCTCACATATAAAAAAACTCAGATAAGCATAGTTAGTAGCCTCATTCCATCACCTTAAACCGTCTTGCGTTTGTTATAAACTGTGACGTATGATCTACCCACTCAGGTACAGACTTGCGTATCTATAACATATTGCTATGAAACTTCAAAATTCTCGCTCGCATGGTAGTAAAAGATACTATGCATTGTGTTGATATTCTTCACACGTTCAAGTGGTGGTATACATTTCATTTGTTCTTGTTCGGTTGTTGACATTTGAAGGTTTGGTGTTGTTTCCTGCAGACCGTGGGATTTCATTTTAATCAGAGTGCGAAAGAAAAGGGAGCTTCTAATATTCTACCCTTCTTCGCAGAGGCATTTGAAATGAAAAAGATCCACGTTTTGAAATCGCATTTTTGTGCGCCAAAAGAGCCTGAGAACCTGTCTTTTTACATGCAACATGATTGCAGAAGGAAAAATGGCATTTGAGACGCCATTATTGGCAAGGACGGTCGAATTGTTGTTGTTTTTTACAACCATATTAAATGCACTAGCAACTAATTTATTGAGCAAAGTATGAAATAAAACATCGCTTTTGGTATATTATAAAATATACATAATTTATATCATATTTATAACATTACAATAATTTATATAATATTAATTATTACAATTATATAGATAGAAAATCCTTTTTTTTTTACGAAAACAATTTTTACTATCTCGCCTGCGAGGAGTATTCAAATACAGCTGTCCGTCCCAAAATGGAAATTTTTGGCTCTCTGAGCACCGACACGGGAGTAGTCGTGTGTTCGAATCTCATCTTGGTAACTATTTTTACTTTTTTTTTTCTTTTTACTATCTCGCCTGCGAGGATAGGTTTCCAACTCGTAACTAACTAAATGTCCCAAATGGTCAATTGCAACGTCACAGATTTAAACTTCGTACCTAAACTCTCTAAGTACTTGGAAGTCATCTAAATGACGTTTCAGGCCAAAATTGGTATTTGTTTTCGACAAAATTTGGCACAGTTAACAAGAAAGGTATGCTGAACATAATAGTGACATCATAATTTTGATTTTTGTCACCTAAATGTCATTTTAGGCCAAAATTGGTCCAAAAATTAAAACTACTTTATTTTAGACAAAATTTGGCAAAGTTAACAAAAAAAGTATGCCGAACATGATGGTGTGACATTAAAATTTTGATTTTTTGTCACCTAAATGTCATTTTAGGCCAAAATTGGTCCGAAATTAAAACTACTTTATTTTCGACAAAATTTGGCACAGATAACAAAAAAAGTATGCTGAACATGATGGTGACATCAAAATTTTGATTTTTTGTCACCTAAATGCCGTTTAAGACCATAAACGTTTCAATCGCGCGACTTTTAACCATGGATGATAGGCTGTATTTTTGTTAGCAGAAATTGTAGAATTGGGTCGCATTGTGGATGTTTCATAGTTGTGCATTTTTAATAGCGAGATAGTTTATGCAGCGCCTGCATCTTGTTTAGATTGAAATACAAATAACATAATTTAGAAAAATATCCCGACAATAATATAACTTTATGGACCTCATCCGGGTTCTGTATGGTAATAACCAACTGTCATTAAATTTCTGCTTTTATTTTTTGAACGATATCATTTTTCGAACCAACTCCAACTCTCTCGGCCCGGACCTTTAAAAGTTGTTTGAATTAAAGTCATGACTTAAAAACCTTAAGGTAAAAATTTTCAAAAAATATATGGGATGAGAGCACAAAAAACATTAAAATGCAAGAAAACAAGAAAATAAGCCATGAATAGCGCAATCTTTTCTTCTGTCGCATCATTCTCATAACAAATTTTTCGATGAATGACGACTTTTCTTCACATCAACCACTTCGAACTGCATACCAAACACATTTAACAAAACTGAATACCATACCATATATGATGATTAGAGCATCAATTTGATTTGAGCGTATGTCAAAGTATTTTCGCGTGATGAATTTTTGTCTTTTCTTCATGTGTTCCACACCCAGCGCATTTCGTCGTCAGAATTAAAAACATTTTCTCCTAAACTTAAAAAAGAATCTTTACAAAACAAAGAATTATACTAAGCGGTTTGTTGCACTTTCTTCCTTCTTCCACATTTAATACAAATTAGGCTAGCGATTAAGGAAAGAAAAAACTGATAGAAAGCCAACTCGTGTGGATACAGCTTTATAGTAAGAGCTTTTCTACAGTAGTCAAAGATAAAATTAATTTAATAATTTAATTTAAATGAAAATTTAAGGGACCTACAGAAAAATACATTTACAAAAACAAACGTAAGAATGAAAAATCTATGTTTTGCAATTTTCATTACGTACGTTCCATTCGCTCTTTCCAACAAAACTGTCTACTGTGATGGCAAATTGAAGCTGCTACTTAAAATTTATATTCTAGATTCAACAAAAATCGTCAAGCTTAATAAAATATTCCTACCATTACTTGGCGGGAAAAGGAAAGCAAAGCTGACAAAAGAAAACAACATACTTTATAAAAAACTATGACGCCCAGAAGCTATTGAAATTTTATATTAAAATATTAGACAGAAAAGAAGAATAAATAAGAATAAATAAAACTGGTTTCAAAGAGAACTGGGAACTTTTTCCAACATACTTCAGCGAATTGGTTTGTGTTTTCCATTTCGTGAACACAACAGCAGCGACAGAAAAATGAAAAAACAACGGACGGCAAAACATATAGCAACCACGACAAAAATATGACGTATCTGACGTGACGTACGAGACGTTGATCTGTCAAAAACAAAGTATATTCATTTTGTAATCCTCTCTTTTGTTTGAATGGTGAAATCTTTCCATGAGTGTAAATTTCTATAAAAACAAATGCAATGAAATACCTATCGGGACTAAAAAGATATTTTGCACAGAATAATGATCCCATAATATCTTATAAACAAACCCACTCTGGTTTTTACGCAAAACACATCCCGGTTAAAATCCACCTGGAAAAGGCCGATTGGCGGTCAACCTCGTCCCCAGGGTCTTGTGGCCCCTGAGCCGTTATTACGAGAGTGGCCCTATCAACCTCATCAACAAGGCAAAATGCCCTGGGAACGAGGTTGATGGGCGGTCTATTAATAAGAAAATTATTTCCAACAAAATTATATAGTATTTCCAAATTTATTTTGCGTACGAGCCAGTATCAATTTTTTGATACTGGCTCGTCAGTGATCTCGTCTTGGTGAGTTGAACTTCCAAAGGCGGTATTGCCCCTTTCTTTTTCATTTTGGGATGTGTAAAATCTATCCTAGTTAATGTTCCACCTTGATACACCTTTATACATGCCCGACCAATTATTACCCGAACTAAAGAAGCAATTGTTGATCTTGGACCTATGTCGCTATTTCAGTTTAGTATTATTAAGCGAAGTACCTTGTTCCCATAAAGTTTTGCTTGCTTGCCTACGCGCGTGGGACCTGCCCCACTATGTTACTTTCGCTGATACAAACTAGTAACCACCGTCGAGAACTCGTCCCTACGTGTAGGGACTGATGGAGATAGAAATACAAAAAAACTGGAATAATAACGGGGGAAATATCGCGCCCTAACCGACGACTGATGACGGAGAGAAGTCAAAATGCCCTAGGACGAGATTGCTTTCGTTCTGATTCGTCGCTCACGCTTTTCTTGTTCTCTTTATTGTTAATTTGCAGAACGACAAATTTTTATAGCGTCAATGGCGTACTCTGCCGTTTTGCAAAATAACTAAAAGTTGTTTTCGTTTATTTCCAAGAATTTTTATGGCGGACGCGAAGTGAGCGTTTTTTACTTCGTTGTGTTGTCCTACACCAGGAGGAAAAGAAAAGGCCTATTAAAAAAGAGCAGCTGACTAAGAGTACAGTGCAAGTGTAAGTATATTAAACGAGGGCATTTCTTTTAATAACGCGAGGAGGTAGGTGCATAATGATAAAAAATGGCAATGAGTTTTGGGTTATAATGTACGATGGCCAGATAGCAGACGTTTGCGTCTTAAGGGGGATTTTCACGAAGCGAATTGAACGACGAATTCGAATTTTTAATTTTCACGACAAAATAAATTAGGAGCCAAATTCATTGTTTACATTAGTTAACCGCGTTCTGATTGGTCAAAAACTAGCAGCGAAACCTTTAGCCGCGAAAAAGTAGGAACTGTTTCTACTTTTCAGCGAAGCGAATATTTCAATGCAAAATCAAAACAAACAAAACTGGGCATGCTCAGATACAATTCGCCGTCGAATTCGCCGTTCAATTCGCTTCGTGAAAATCCCCCTTTACGCTCACTATAACGATATATCATATATGGAGAATTACGCGAAATAGTTATACTATATACATTAGAGAATTACGCGAACTATATTCGCGTATCGGGTGATTTCGCCTATTCTTTCTTATATATAATAAATGATACATATCATATCAAATATAAAGAAATATGTCAATCTGACGAGCGTAATGTGAATGCAAATACGCAAAACAAGTCAACGTAACATACTGATACATACACTATGTATATACGCAAAATTGATTACTTGGTATCCAACCACATGCCATCTGAAGCCAAAAAGATTTTGAGACCAATCAAGAGAAATCATGTTAAGGTTCAATTCCAACAGTATAACCAAAATAAGGTCCAAAAGGCTAGTACGTCTGTTGGCACTGACAACACCAAAAAGGGCTACACTCAGTTGGAAACCATGTAACAATTTGCTTCGGTGATTATCAAAATGAAGCAGAAAGTATAGCTTTAGAGCTGTCAACAAAGGGCGTTAAAGCTCGTTTCCTAGTTAGTGGAAACATGCAGGCGGAGGAGAAGCGAACTGCATCAGGAGCATTCAAGTCCGGACAAGATAATGTTCTTGTTGCCACAGAAACGTATGAATGTGGGATGCATAATGGAAAATGTTCTTTGTTCGCATTGGTTGTGCAAGAAATACTGCAGTTCTTGTTCAGGAGATTGGCAGAGTAGGTATAGAAATGAAGAAGATGGCAAATTTTGTTACATGTGGAATGAATTTCATGACGATCAACGACTTTCAAACTGGGTTAAGTCAACAGATTCCAGGCGATCTAATATCGACAAGGAGAATGCCAAAATTAAAGGGGTTATATCTTCCTTTGTGAATTCTTGGAGATTTTTATACAGCCATCTCATTGGTATGTGTTCACACGAAGCCTTTTTAACAATATTTAATGATCCTGCGGACACCCTAATTCTGATTGGTTATTTTCAAAACCCTGATTGCTCGTGCCAGTCATGCAATATGGTTTATAATATTGTTGACATCTGATATGTCAACAATATTATAAACCATATTGCATGGTTAGTATCAATGCTGGGAGCATTACAAGACATACTAGAAGTTGAACCGAAGCGAACAATGCAACACTTCGCCTGCTTTCTAATGAAAAGCAGCATAAAACGGCTTCGAGAAAGAACAGATCTTTTGAAATTGAATTCATTTGGATGTGCAACTGTATGGCCGAACGTAACCATGGAAGGCCTATTCAATCTAATTAGGATTGGTATATGCTTCAAATTCATATGTCTTGACTACGATTTTTTCTTTATTACGTCGAAAATTGGAAAGCCATGAAATCAGCAGATTCAACTCGTGAATTTTTATGCAGCGATCTACAAATGACGAAACAAAAATGGGTAAAACAAAAAATATTAAATACTTATCAAACACCCTCAAACAATGGTTTTGCAAGTGTGTAAAAAGTATTTCTGATAAACTGGCCATTTTTTTTAAATTTATTTTCTCATATCATCATGTGCCTGTCGATAATTTGGAAATGAAATACCAACCTTGTCCCAGGGTCTTTTTAGTCTAACGTAAGTGCAGGTCGAATTTATGTGTTATTGGTGCTGCATCACCGAAAAAGGCTACCAAAATGATTGCGTAATGACCTGTGGAATACACCAGCTGCTCTCCACCCTTTCTTTTGTAGTTCTTTCTTCCACTTCTCAAACTTTTCAACTAATTCCTCCATTGACTTCACTATGAAAACCAAATCATCCATAACAATAACTTCTATGAACAGCCTGTTCTGTGCTTATAGACAGCAGTTCTAAGACTAAAACAAACAACAAAAGATTAAGTATAGAACCCTAATTCACACCAACGTTTACGCTTGCTGTACATACCTTCTTGTACTTTTACATTATGTTCACTGTTGCTAGTTTATGCCGATTATTGTTTCTTATTATTTTTAGATGACAGGTAAACCTGTTGATTCATTTCAAGAATTTTGTCAGTTATGTTCAAGGCTTGCCGATGAACCAAGTTATAACAATAAAACTTCAATCATTAAAAATTTTATTAAGGAGCATTTAACAAAAAAAGGTAGGTAAATTTTTGATTTGTTTTTCATGCCACAATTTAAGTGTTCGATTTAACATACCTTTTCATGTTTTTCATTAGGATACTTTTTCCAATATGACATCTAACATGTAGAAAAATTGCACTCAAAAATGTAATGATATATACATTTAGTATCTTTGAATTTTTGTTCTGTTTTAAAATTGACACTTTTAAATTTGTTGTTGTTGTTTTATGTAAAGAAATAGTTTCAAGTAAAGTATAATGGATAAATTTACTTCATTTTACTATCAAAAACAAAATATCCTCATAGTATGTGTTAATTAGGAATATATATATAAGACTAACCTGTAGGTTATATTCGCAATAGTTCTTTCCTGTGTATAACGCAACGCTAAATTAGTGTGATTGATTCAACTAAACACTATGGAACACCACTTTAACTAAACACAACGAATTACCAATGATACTGGTTCAACACAATTAAAACCTCACCACCAAGTGATTCTTATTAGTAATCGCCTAGATAGAAGATCAACAATCTCCTTCTATTTTCTTTCTGTTTGGCGTTCAGTTGGTTATTCGAATGTGAAAGGAATTTATAGCGACTCACTTAGTACAGTGGTCTTGGGGCAAAACTGGCTTTTCACCAAAACCCTCTACTGTACTAGTCTTGGTTAAGTCATCACTACATGTATCTCTCTTTCTTCGTGTGATTACTTGTGTGGAATTTAAACATAAAAATTCTAAAAGATAAAAACTCAAAAAAACTTTAATTTTTGAACACAATATTCAAATTTTCATAACTCAACATTTAATTGGTCACTATTATTCTTCATGACCCCTCTGTAGCACATTCATTAAGAGTGTGCTATTTGCTCCTTGTTTTGTTAACACGTCTGCTAACTGATGTTTGGTAGAAATCCACTTCAATTCAATCTCTTTCTGATTGATACTCTGTCTAAGGGAAGCCATATCAACCCTTAACCGTTTGTCGAATGGGCAGCTTCGAACAATCATTAAGATGCCTTCTAGATTAGTATTCAACACTTCATTTATCACATTCCTCACCCATATGCATGTATCAATACCATTAACAAGAGCTAGTGTCTCAGCAGCAAGAGTGCTACGCGCAACTCTCTTAATCTTTTTAGACTGCCATGTAATAGGTGCCATAAGATTCTCAACACCTTTCAGGAAAATAAAAATTCCACTTTGAGAGCTGCCATCTTGAAGGTTCCCAAATGAAGCATCAGAATATAAGATCAGTTGTAATGGAAGCTTAAGCTTCCAAAATTTCAAGGAAATGTTGGGATCCAATTTCAACTTCTTTACCACTTTATTGGCTCTCATGACATCATCAACTACTGCACAGTTTAGTTTTGTGCTTAGGTGGCACACATCAAATGAAATTTCAGGCCTTGATTGCGATGACATCCAGTTTAGTTGCCCACATATGCATTGGAAGTTTGATTGTTCTTCATGTGATAGTTGTCGATGGCTGTCTGTTGTGTTTTGAATCTTGACCAGTTCCATACCTGTCACATAGTTCTTTTGGTCATAGTTAATAGAACCATTAGATTGTTGAAATTGGAGTAATCTTCAGATCCAATAAGAAAAGTTTCTCTGATAGGCGAAATGACCTTCACTTGAAAATCATGGGATCCTCCCCATAGAAAATCATCAACATGTATTACAATCCGTCCTTGGCAGCAGTCATCTTGAATCCAATAAAATAATGCTTCATCAAATAAAGACATTCTCAACCCCAAGCCGATTAGCTCTTCCTTCACACGTAGATACCAAGCTCTGGAAGCATCAGCAAGGCCGTATACAACTTTATTTAGTTTCCAAAACACACCTGTTGCATTTGCTTCCTTTGGGGGCTTTATGATAAGCTCTCTGTCAATCTGGTTGCCTTGAAGAAATGCCGTCTTGACATCTAAGGTGTGACATTCCCATTCATAGGTTGCTAACATCAGAAGTACAATGCGAAGACTTTCTTTTGAAAAAGTTGGGGAGTCCTTAGTCAGATTTTTGACCTCTTCTTCTTCGAAACCTCTTATGACCAAACGAGCTTTAACTGTTTTGTATCCCTCTATATTCTTGTGTTGTTGTTGTTGTGACCACCCATCTTGTGGATATTGCAGATTGACCCTTATCTTCTATGGTGGAGAAAGCTTTGTTGTCTTCCCAATTGGGTAATTCTTTATACTTTGCATTTAGGACCTCATCTGTAACAGTTGCTTGAGTCGATAATAGTACTTCTTCAGTTTCGTTTGTCTCAACAACAGGTTGCCAGTCACTCACACATCTTTTGAAATCTAACCAATTTATTTCACCTGTGTCTTCATTTTGGACATTTAAACAGCTACCATACTGTCTGCCTTCTTTTCCTTTTCTGCTCACTTTTCCTGCTCTCCTGTGGACTAATCCCCTTGTCCATTCACTGTTGGGAGTTAGCTAGAAAATGATTTTTGTCTTCAACTTTGGTATTCCTTGGACTGTTGACGAATTGCTAACATTTCGATTGGTTGTGATTTCATTTGTTGATATCTTGTGTGTTGCTGTTTCATTCATTGAGGCACCGTCTGATGTTGCTTCTTTTGTTGTTTGTAAATTTGTCGTTTTCTCATTTTCTGGTTCTTCTGTATTGTTACTGTCAAAATCATCTGCACCAACACATTCACCAAAAACATCATCGCGTTCAAGCGGAATGCAATTGTTCACTTGTGTAGTTGTCACTTCAGTACTCCTTTCCGTGTCTTGTAAAGGTTTTTGTGAATGCAAAACTTGGTCCAACTTCTGCAAGCGACACATGTGTACTCTAACATAACTTCCACCATGTTTTACAAGGACTTACTTATTCTCCTGTCCAATTACAGTGCCTGGTCCATGCCATTTTTCACTGTCTTTTCTCTTATAGAAAACTCTATCTCCATTGATATATCGCTCATCATTGTAACACTGAACATTATGCCTCAATGCTCTTCGTATACGCTCAGAAGACTCTGCTGCTATAAAGGCTCTTCGTGATGCATGCATTACAGCAAGGTTATGGGCCACGATTTTGCTTGAAACTGTGTCATTCATAGCTGGCAAATGATCAGTGAGGATGCAGGGATAGTCGTGATTTTTAACATAAACAAGTTGATTTGGTGAGAATCCCTTGTTGTTTGATAAAGAATTCTTTGCACTTATAGCCCAGAATAATGCGCGATTGTGTGTACATTTTGTGTCTTCAATAATTTTTTTCAGCATTTCCTTAATCATACTATTGTGTCGTTTACATAGTCCATTTGACCAAGGACTTTCAGCTGCAGTTGTTGAAAACTCTATGTTAAACTGCTCACACATTTCTCCATACACTTTGTGAACAAATCCTCCACCATTATCAGCTAGAAACTTCCTTGGTTGACCAAATCGGGCTAACCAAATTTCAAAAATAATATCTGTTATTACATCTTTGTCTTTCGTCTTTGTCAATTTTACTGATGAAAATCTGGTAAAAACATCTATGATATGGATAAACCATAATGATTGCGAATGTTGCTCAAGATCTAGAGCCACACACTAGTTAAATTCTGATGACATTGGTAAGCCAACAATAGGGCGCAGTCTTGGTTTTCTGTATTTGATGCACACTTCACAAGAGTTTGATACTTCATCGATGATTTTCATAACTTCACTTCGGTCATTTAAGAAGGAATTAGATGCTTTGATGAGAGATTTTAATTTTTCAACACTTGGATGGCAAAATTGACGATGAAGTTTGATAATCTTACTTTTTCTTGATTTTGTACTTGCACAAACAAAGGTAACCTGGTCATGTCTCTTTCCATCCATCTTTATTATGTTGTTGTTCAAAGGTATTCAATAGTGACCTGTAGTGGTAAATTTTAAAGGATGGTATTCTCCAAACATTGTAACCGAATCGTTGCTAAAATCTAAAACTGCCTCTGCTTTTTTCATGGAAGCTTGACTCAGTAACAAAGGAATTTCGTTTGGGACAATTTCTGTCTCCAGATAAACTTCTTTTGAGCCAATAATTACAGGTAAGAACACTCTTTTCATAGAACAAACTGCTTCACTATCTCCAAATTTAAATCTTATTTGGCTAGGATGCTCTTCGGGCAATCTATCATTTTCAAGATTATCAATAAAACATTGATACCAAGTATTACCACAAACAGTCTTTGTGCAACCACAGTCTAAAACTGCACATGACAGGGTTTCACCGACCAGAGATTGCATTTCATCTTCTCTGATTTTTGCAAAAAACGTAACCTTAGAATGACTGTCATCTTTTCTAACATCCTCAGGATCCTGGTTCTCATAAGAGTGTGGACAGTTTGAAGCCCAGTGATATATAGATTGGCAAATATTGCATCTTGATGGACTTCCAGATTGATCGGGTGGATTCATTCTTCTATTGTTGGGTCTGGTTTTTCTTCCTGCATATCTCTGATTTGAAGCAGCTGCAGGTCTTCCTCTTCTAAACCTTGAGCGTTGATATCCCCCTCTTTGATTGAAGTAATTTTGCTCAATTGTATCTGCACTTGCCTGAAGAACTGGTTCTATCTTTACTTCAGTATTTTTTCCTAATGAGGCCCCAGTATCCCCAAATATTTTCTTTAACTGCCATACCATTGCATCATACCGTAATTTATTTAAAGTTGCTCTTGTTAACTGTTGCTGCTCTGGTGTAAGGTTGGCACTTTGTAGAACTCTATATGCCAACACTTCATCAGGAAGTACCATATGATGTCCTTGGATCTTATGGTATAACCGTTTAAACTCTATAAGATAGTCATTCATACTTATTTCAGGCGGTCGCTTAAATCTTTCAAAGGTTTCATAAGCTAGGTAAGCAGTTTGATTCTCATCTTTTAAATATATTTTGTCCAATCTGTCAGTAATGGCTTTTACTCCAGTTGCTGCACTTATCTGTTCAATGTCTAATTCTAGAACTGATTCTTTAGCTTTCCCTTTTAAGCCCATGAATATAGCTGGCCCTTGTTTTTCTGCCTTTAATTCTGTCAGTGCTTGCCATATTTGCACTTCTTTTTTCCAATCTTTGTAACTCGTCTCTTTGTCTAATGATGGTTGACATTTCACTTTTATTCCTCTGCTACCATTGTTAATTAGGAATATATATATATAAGACTAACCTGTAGGTTATCTTCGCAATAGTTCTTTCCTGTGTATAACGCAACGCTAAATTAGTGTGATTGATTCAACTCAACACTATGGAACACCACTTTAACTAAACACAACGAATTACCAATGATACTGGTTCATCACAATTAAAACCCCACCACCAAGTGATTCTTATTAGTAATTGGCTAGATAGAAAATCAACAGTATGTACACAATGAAATTCCCACGATGATTCAATCATACATTTTTACCAGGACTCTTCCTATGTATGTACCTTTAATTATATTTATTCTCTACTTTTAATCAATTTTTATTTATAAAAGATGGACAAAATAAATGAAGAAGTTCGGTGATTTTGTGCTGCAAATAACGTACATACATACGTATGTTAGATTGACTACCCATGTTAGCCTGCAAACCCCTTCCCTCTCATTTATGCTTACATTTGAAAATTCTGTCGTCTTAGATGCCTGAAACAGCTCTCAGTTTTTCTTTTGTTTTTCTTTAACAGTTTTTATGTTTTACGGACAAAATATATGTTATAGCTAAAACCCTGTTAAGAAGTGTTGCAGTTCACTTCATATATGGAAATTGTATTTGTATTTACAAATAAGAAATATAAACATAAAAGACTATTAAGGATATTGCAAATTTAATCTGATTTAGTGCTTTAATTTTTTAATAACAAAATTTGTAACCAAGGCATGTGCAAACCAAGACACTATTCTTCAAGTGGTGTGTCTGTATGTAATGTTTACATAATCCTGAGATAAAAAAACATCTACCAAACCTTTGGCAAAAAGTGAAGTGGAGATGATATTGCCCACAACATTTCATGTATAACATGTACAGCATTTCTAATTAAATTTATGTTATGTCAGCAACAACAGCTGACATGAACCTGTTGAACCAATATTAAAGCTTTATCATGTCGGCTTATTGCTGACTGCCTATGTGAATTAGTGGACAGATATATAGCTACAAACATACAAAAGTATTTATTTGCTGGATTATTTTAGTTTAATTGTCTTACAGGTAAATATGATGGGGATTTGTTTCTCTTCGCAAAGCTTTTACTTCCTGGAACGCAAAAAAGAATCTACAATGTTAAAGATAAGCAACTCTTGAAGTATTTTTCACAGGTAATGTTCTGTTTTTTAACATTTTCTTTTTATAGTAATTTCACTTGTAATGGTAAAGCAGTTATAGAAGTATTGTTATGCATGTATGTATTTCTGCAAAAGTCTGTTTAACACATTTTTTAATTTCTTAATTTAAAGGAGAACTAATGAAAAAAACTAAATTATATGTTTTTATGTAATAAAAAACATTTATACATATCATGAAAATAACATGGCATAAAAATTTATAAATTTTCGCATTTTATTATGTCCAAATTTTGTCCCCCAAAGAGCCATAATTACATTAACGGTCACCGTCATTATCGAACAAAAGCCAACTCGGTTCTTGCATATTTTGTTGATTTGTGACGTCAGACGGCGTACATAGCTTAGCCAGTACTTGTGAGGATGCACTCACTTCTTCCAAGAGAGATTGCATATTATCACGAGGTTTGAGCGATGAATTAAATTCCAGTAGAACAGCAATTGCACAACATATGAAAGTAGGTAAACAAAGAACTTTAAGACTATTTTTGTTTCATTTTGCTATCACAAAATCCCTTTATTGTGCATAATCATTTGAAGTTTTATTTTCAAGTCTATCAAATTAAATGAAGCACCTGTTGTCAAGATGTTTTGATAC